>JASEVX010000143.1:0-251227 GCA_031761405.1 Serripes groenlandicus | reverse complement strand
GGTCAAAATTGCCCCTAAACTAGGGTTTTCAAAATAGGTTTTTAGTTACAACCGTTTCACGCCAAGCCCTTGATATGTATGCAATCAGATCCCAGGATTAGATAACAAAAAGACAGTTTGTGATAACTAAGTTTGTGATAACTAAGTTCAATACTTATACCTGTACTTATTCATTTGACATAGATTACGAAACAAGCTTGCAGCTTATATTAATCACACCACTCGATGTCTGCTTTCTTGAGACGACGTGATTCGCTTCGTTTTCGCGTAAAAGTCAGAAAATGCAGACCCGGTCATTGCAAAATTCGAACGCAGGGACCTTTGGCCGTACAAGAGACGGTTGCACCGCTGCCTTGTGATTAGTTGGCGAACAGTGTATAGCCCAATCAGAGTGTGCTAGATGGTATTTTTAATTTCAAGACGCATACGACTATATTTAAGGCTTTCTCACACTATAAACAATCTGCTGGCAGACGCCTCTAAAAACATCTTTGGAAAAAAAAAGGACAATCTCTATAAATGAAAATGTAATTACTGAAAAGAGTTGAAAATGTTGTGGTAAAAAGGAGAATTTGTTCATTACGAACAATGTCTTCTTTGTGTCACAATGTTATAAAAAGTCGTCTGCGACATATGTGTCAAAAATGCGGCTACAAGTGGTTAAGGGGTTTAAATTTATTTATTTATTTATTGGGGGTTTTACGCCGCATTATATCACGGCGACAGTTCACTTATTCATGATCCCTGGGTAAACAAACCAGTACTAGGCTAGGAAATGTGCCTTGCCCCAAGGGCACGGTTAAGGGTTTTACACCAATAGTATGTATAAGTGTTTAGCAACTTTTAATAGGGAAAAGATCATCTCCTTTATATAATCGTTCGTAATGCTGCATCACTGTTTACGCCTAATGAGATAACTATTGAGTGCGAGGAACCTGTGTTTGGATTTATATCAAGTACTATTTGTCCAGGATTGCATTGAGGAATCCGCCGTGAGCCAGTAATTAACGTTGGGCATTCAGAACCAGGCCGTTCAGGGTTTGATCCCCTGTCGGTTGTTATGGTGGAGCGCCCCTGGGCAAGGTACTTTTCAAAGACAAGTACTAGTTATTTTACCCATGACTCCCTGGATAAGTGAACTGCGATATAACTGAAATAATGTTGAAAAATGGTGTAAAAAAAAACAAAAAAACATGAAAACACATAATGAGCATTTTCTCTTTTCCAGTTGACGAAATTGTTTCTTTCAGAAAAAAAAAAATAGTCAAACATTTTACAATGAATTATACATTTTATACAATTTCCAATGTCTCTATCATTCACTCAAACGCTCGAACACAAACACATGCATACACTCTCTCGCACACATTCAACGCATACACCCTCTCGCATACATACACTTTATCGCACACATACAACGCATACACTCTCTCTCATACATACACTCTATCGCACACATACAACGCATACACCCTCTCGCATACATACACTCTATCGCACACATACAACGCATACACTCTCTCTCATACATACACTCTATCGCACACATACAACGCATACACCCTCTCGCATACATACACTCTATCGCACACATGCAACGCATTACACTCTCTCTCATACATACACTCTATCGCACACAAACAAACATACACTCTCTCTCTCTCTTACACATACACACATACACTCTCTCGCACACATACACACATACACTCTATCGCACACATACACTCTCTCGCATACATACACTCTATCGCACACATACAACGCATACACTCTCTCGCATACATACACTCTATCGCACACATACAACGCATACACTATCTCTCATACATACACTCTATCGCACATATACAAACACTACACTCTCTCTCTCTCTTACACATACACACATACACTCTCTCGCACACATACACACATACACTCTATCGCACACATACACTCTCTCGCATACATACACTCTATCGCACACATACAACGCATACACTCTCTCATACATACACTATATTTGCACACATACAAACATACTTCTCTGTCGCACATATATACACATACCCTCTCTCGCACACCGTCGTTTTGATTTTCAAATATATGTATATTTACCTGATTTAGTATGATCTAGATATTTAAATGTACATAAAAGTACAGGTAAAAAATATTAATTGATCCGGCTTATAGTGACGTAAGAAAATAAACTTTCCGACATACAATCGCTTTCTGACACCCTCTGCAGCAGACACTTTTTTCGAAAACATTTTGGCATAAAGGAGTTATCGCTCAAATTGACCAGTTTCTCCTTTTGATTCATGTTTTTTTCAATTCCATTCAATAATTAAACTTAACCATTTCCCTCATACGACAATTCTGCAGCAGACGACTTTGAACATATTTTGTCAAAAAATAGAAAATCTCTATAATTGAATGGATAACCTATGACTAAAAGTTGAAAACATTGTGGAAAAAGGAGGAAAATTGCTCGTTTTGAGGCAAAGTTTTTTTTTGTCACTTTGTTTTTAAAAAGATGTCTGCTGCAGAGGCGCAGTCCGTGTCAGCTAATCTGGGCCGACACATTCCGTCTCATGTGGATAGAGGTATAGAGTAATGATTCCTGAAACAGAAAATCCACTGTAGACGAAACGTGTCTCTGATCCGGTCGATACTATACGCAGAGTCAATAATGTTGGTTTTCTCGTGGAACGTCTCATTTTTTTTTTGCTACGGAATCATGTTTCCGCCATCGCTTTTGTCGACTTTCCAGAAACGGGCCAACTCGACATTAGGTCCTCTAATCTCGCTGTGTCGCCCTGAATATTTGACCTCTAATCTCGCTTTGTCGCCCTGAATATTTGACCTCTAATCTCGCTTTGTCGCCCTGAATATTTGACCTCTAATCTCGATTTGTCGCCCTGAATATTTGATCTCTAATCTCGCTTTGTCGCACTGAATATTTGATCTCTAATCTCGATTTGTCGTCCTGAATATTTGACCTCTAATCTCGATTTGTCGCCCTTAATAATTGACCTCTAATCACGATTTGTCCTATAGAATATTTTTACCTCTAACCTAGATTTGTCCGCACCTGAATATTTGACCTCTTATCTCGATTTGTCGCACTGAATATTTGACCTCTAATCTCGATTTGTCGCACTGAATATTTGACCTCTAATCTCGATTTGTCGCACCGAATATTTGACCTCTAATCTCGCTTTGGTCGCCATGAATATTTGACCTCTAATCTCGCTTTGTCGCCCTGAATATTTGACCTCTAATCTCGATTTGTCGCCCTGAATAATTGAACTCTAATCTCGATTTGTCGCACTGAATATTTGACTTCTAATCTCGATTTGTCGCACTGAATATTTGACCTATAATCTCGCTTTGTCGCCCTGAATATTTGACCTCTAATCTCGCTTTGTCGCCCCTGAATATTTTACCTTTAGTCTCGTTTTTGTCGCACTGAATATTTTACCTCTAATCTCTAATTGTTGCCCTGAATATTTGACCTCTAATCTCGCTTTGTCGCCTGAATATTTGACCTCTTATCTTGATTTGTCGCACTGAATATTTGACCTCTAATCTCGATCTGTCGCACTAAATATTTGACCTCTAATCTCGATGTGTCGCCCTGAATATTTGAGACAAGACAAAAAGTCGAAGTTTGTATCGTGCTTATTTTAAATTGTTCGACCTGAAATTTATCACGACAACTCGAAATTATAAATTGCAAATGAAGCATTGTTCTACTAGAAATGTCACCTCTATAACTAAAAGGTCCTTATGTAGAGTTGTCGCGTTGTTAAAAAAAGTCGACAATTTGATGATGAATGTATATTTTTGCTTACTAGGTACATGTATTTGATAATCAAATATACATTTAATAATAGGTACATATATGCATATATTACCTAATTCAATTTATACAAAGATATCCCATGACATGTTTAGTTATTGACACTAAAACTAAAAACTAAAACAAACTTCACAGTTTGTTAATAGAAATATCAATAAACTACCTATACAAGAATCAGCAGGATTTCTATTTCCAACAAACGAACTTTAACTCAGTGTGAATAACATATATGTAAATTGACGTAATTAACATACATGGTAATTACAAGAGTTGTAAAACGGTTGATGGTATTCTAAATGTACAATTCTGGAATAGATAACAGTACGTAATTTACAACATAAATCATATGCAAGTTGTTTGATATGCTTTGACTTTTCCCAATGTTTTCAAAAAGAGAAAAGAGAGAGAGAGAGAGAGAGAGAGGAGAGAGGAGTGAGAGAGAGAGAGAGAGAGAGAGAGAGAGAGAGAGAGAGGAGAGAGAGAGAGTGAGAGAGAGAGAGAGAGAGAGAGAAGAGAGGAGAGAGAGATAGAGGAGAGAGAGAAGAGAGAAGGAGAGAGAGAGAGTGAAGAGAGAAGATGAGAGAGAGAGAGAGAGAGATGAGAGGAGAGAGAGGGAGAGGAGAGAGGAAAGAGGGGAGAGATAGGGAGAAGGAGGAGAGATGAGAGAGATAGAGAGAGAGAGAGAGGGAAGAGAGAGGGGGAGGAGAGAGAGAGAGAGAGAGAGAGAGAGAGGAGAGAGAGGAGAGAGAGAGAGATATGAGAGAGGAGAGAGAGAGAGAGAGAGAGAGAGCTGAGAGAGAGAACGTGAGTTACATGTGTATATGTTAATGCACAGAAACCCTAAGGTACATACTGAAGTATACCTCCTGCACTCAGAACTGTCACACGTTATATAATGTGAAGGAAGGGTTGCTATATCTAAGTACATAGCACCCACCTGACACACTATACAATTGTATGTAATACCAATGTGTGCAGGAGGAACACTATACATGTAGTTCCCAACTTTAAACACTTGACCAAATAAAAGGTTATTTATTAAGTCTGATCAATGAAGCGGCAATTTAGTTGCAATAGTGTGCAGTCACCGGGTCAATAACCGATACAAGATGACCATTTCGGACAATTCGGACAGTTGGGAAGAAGCTAGTTACGACAGGTCGGGCCATAGACCATCGCAAGCTTTACTCCTGAACACGGGAAATATGAAACTTGAGGTAAACCTTTAATTGATAAAAACGACATATTTGTTTACAGGAATATTAAGCTGGATGTATATTGTTAACATTGCGGTGTGTTTCTTTGCGGGATATATAAAACATTAAGGTACTTTTTAGTTCGAAAAATATTTAGAATTTCTTGATTATGTTAGTTGAGGTATACACATAAATCCCATTAACATTGAGATCTTTGAATACTTATCTAATTCTCATCAATGCAAAATAAATGGATACATGGATATATATTAATGCTGGATTATTACACCTAATGATGTGATGGTCCAGCTTTGATAACCGTTCTAACATCAAAGTCTTAAAGAAATCTATACATCATATTTCTATAATAGAGCAATTTTAGCATGAACACTAACACTGTTAAAGTATTGCAAATTCTTCTGGAAAATTAATTTCTCCGTTTCTACTTTGTATAATTTATTTATTATAAATAAACTGTTGGTTGTTTTATGCAATAAAATATATTGAATTGAATTAAATATATTTTATTCGAGAAAATAGACAATTACGCTCAGAAAATACACAAATCGCTCTACGAGAAAACCAACAGTGTCGACTCTAAGCCACACAGACACTTTTCGCCTCCTGTGGATTTTCTGTTTCAAGAGACATTACTTTATACTTCTATCCTCCTGATACGGAATGTGTCGGCCCGGATTAGCCTGCGCGGAATGCGACAGAACAGAACAAACGTGTATTTACAGCACTTACATATAAGCTCATTGTGCATAACATACAATAATAAACACACACGGTAATGAATGAAGTAATTATATTAATGGTTTTCAAAGTAAACAAATACGTAAAACACCATACAAACAACGAAATAAACAAATACGTAAAACACCATACAAACAACGAAATAAACAAATACGTAAAACACCATACAAACAACGAAATAAACAAATACGTAAAACACCATACAAACAACGAAATAAACAAATACGTAAAACACCATACAAACAACGAAATAAACAAATACGTAAAACACCGTACAAACAACGAAATAAACAAATACGTAAAACACCATACAAACAACGAAATAAACAAATACGTAAAACACCGTACAAACAACGAAATAAACAAATACGTAAAACACCGTACAAACAACGAAATAAACAAATACGTAAAACACCATACAAACAACGAAATAAACAAATACGTAAAACACCATACAAACAACGAAATAAACAAATACGTAAAACACCATACAAACAACGAAATAAACAAATACGTAAAACACCATACAAACAACGAAATAAACAAATACGTAAAACACCATACAAACAACGAAATAAACAAATACTTAAAACACCATACAAACAACGAAATAAACAAATACATAAAACACCATACAAACAACGAAATAAACAAATACTTAAAACACCATACAAACAACGAAATAAACAAATACGTAAAACACCATACAAACAACGAAATAAACAAATACGTAAAACACCGTACAAACAACGAAATAAACAAATACGTAAAACACCATACAAACAACGAAATAAACAAATACTTAAAACACCATACAAACAACGAAATAAACAAATACGTAAAACACCATACAAACAACGAAATAAACAAATACGTAAAACACCATACAAACAACGAAATAAACAAATACGTAAAACACCGTACAAACAACGAAATAAACAAATACGTAAAACACCGTACAAACAACGAAATAAACAAATACGTAAAACACCATACAAACAACGAAATAAACGAATCTGACAAGTACAACACACTACATCAGACATTGGTGTAAACGAGTTGAGAGATCGTCTTCTCAAGATCGCTATCCCTATTACAAACATTCTAACAGCAATACAGCGATTTATGGACATTAATAAATGCATGACTGAATAGAAATGAGCCGTTCCACAAGAAAACCAACATTATGGACTCTGAGGAATGTATCGACCCAGATCGGCTTGAGCAGTACATTCAGGCTAATCCGGGTCGACATATTCCGTCTCAGGGGTATAGAGGTATAGAGTAATGCGTTCTGAAACAGAAAATCCACAGGAGAGGAAAATTATATGTCTGCGCGGCATGCTTAGGCTGGTCTGGATCGATACATTATGCAAAGTCTATAATGTTGGTTTTCTCGTGGAACGGCTCAAATTTATTGCAATAGGTTTTCCGTGATAGGGTCAAAGATAGACTAGTATATACACTCTCATTATCGATACATGTCGAGGGCTTGGCGTGAAACGGTTGTAACTCAAAACCTATTTTGAAAACCCTGGATTAGGGACAATTTTTACCCTTTTGTAAACAATCCAAATTTAGGTGCCATTGCTCAGAACCTAAATTTCCATTGTTTACCAAGAAAAATGATTTAACGCTTATAAATACTTTATGGCGAGGTAATTAACCTTGGTAAAAAAATACAAATTTTAGTTACAACAGTTTCACGCCAAGCCCTCGATTGATTGATTGATTGATTGGGGTTTAACACCGTTTTTAACAATTTCTCAGTTATATCACGGCGGCAAGTTCACCTACTCATGCATTTCATGGTTTTCTCACACCAGTATTCCACACAACAATCTTCCCAAGCAACTGGCTGCTTTTCCACATAGACTTAGCCCATTGGTGGAAGAGGAATGACGCATATCGCATTGATTTTTGTCAATCCTCGGAAAGAAAGTTGGCCGAGCCGGGATTCAGATATGCGTCATTCCTCTTCCACCAATGGGCTAAGTCTATGTGGAAAAGCAGCCAGTTGCTTGGGAAGATTGTTGTTGATTGCCGCCGCCGTGATATGACTGAGAAATTGTTAAAAACGGCGTTAAACCCCAATCAATCAATCAATTCACACGCTACTCACGCGCTGGCATACGCTATGAACCCGCCATCAACGCGTTATGGACACGCTGGAATCATGTTTCCACTTGACTTTTTTCTGTGAAAGTTCAGCGTTTCACAGCCTATCAACTATTTTAAAAGCGCTACTCACGCGTTGGCCTAAAACGTTCTGGTGTGACAGGGCCATTACGGAGAGTCAATAAAACCCCAATTCGCGTTAGGCGGCTCATATAAACCAGTGTCCGCTGTCATCTTAATACACTGTTAATTATTCGTGGAAAGGGCATCTTAATATTAGTATTTGCAAAAAAACAAAATACTTAATGAAATTCTTCATTTCAGAAACACCAGAAATAGGTTAAAATAGAAAAATCCATTTGTAAATAATTGATTTATACATGTATAATCGGCATTCGAAGAGCATCTTAAACTGTTCAAGTTCTTGGCCATAGCATCTGTCACCAGAAAAAAAATATTATTCATGAATTTTACCTATTTGCATCTGCATATAGAAAACATTTCAATTTCTTTATTTCATTAAAACGAAATAAAGAAATTGAAAAATTGAAATTGAAAATGCATATATAGAAGAAACTGGCATCTGCATATATAGCGAATAGAAATGGCATGTGCATCAAGCGAAAACTCAACAAAATCTAGAGTGCATAGAACAAACACTCCACGAAAACTACATGTGCATACACTGGTCACTCAAATTAGACAGCAAGTTCGACTGAGTTTTGTTTTTAGTAGTTACTGAATTAACTAATTGTACTTACTATTTATCATAAACCGGTTAAATGGACACGACGAGGCGAAGAGGGCTTAATCATGAATCACTCTTAACGAATTTGTTTTGCATAAAAAGCCCACACTCAACGAAACTAGAAGTAGATACAGTGAAGACTCAGTTAACACAGTGGGCGGGGCTTGGTTATGAATCTATTCATATCGAATTTTGAGTCCGACCAATTACTCGTAAATGCTGAAATGCGTTCATAAATGACTAAGATCGGTTATTATGATTGCTTCCACAAAAACCTGCCTTATCCAAACTATGAACATGCAAACGCCCGTGTTTAGCTCGGCATTGCCATGAAACATAATCAGCACGATAATATTTATTTAGGGTAACAATTAATTTGGTTGCATTCCAGGACCAAGATGCCAAGGAGAAAGCAGTGGAAACGAGGCTGGAGGCGGAGTTTGTGGAAGACAGTAAACCTCCCCCAAAATCAAAGTTGGCAAGGTATCTATCTATACGCGTCTTTTTATATAAGTATTTTTCTTTAGTTCAATTATCGTCATATCTGTGACTCCAGCATTTGTACTTTAAACATTTCTAGATAGCGTATTGTTTTCTAAAGCTCACTATTGAACGACAAAGTTTTGTCCACCAGATGTAATCATCAATAGGTGCATTCAGATTAACCTGACAAATAAATAATCCATAAATCTGATATCGTATTTTAAGCCACATCATGCTTATCAAACAAATCAACAATTAATTGTAAAAAACTACCCGGTCCTAATGCATCACATGGCTTTTGTTTTTGGTGCAGAAACTGCGTACCGCAAACGAGTGATTGGTTAATATACTGCATCTCATTTGCATATCGAATATATGAATTAGACGGTTGTATGGCGAATACACCGACCAAATTACAATTTCTAAATAGAGACATATAAACACAGTGAAGTATGCATTGTTTGCCACTTAGACATTAAATTCAGTTAACCACATTTCCTCTTGATAGAAAAGTCGAGTTGTCTAATTTCAACATGGAAGAGTCGACTTTGTGAAATTAGGCAGTGAAAGAGTTGATCGCCAAGCGAGGCTCAACTGGTCTGTGCTCTACGAAAGATGACATTAGAGACATTTTGAGACAAGTTTGGAAAACGATCCCTAGTCGCAACGTTCATGCGCCATTCGTTTTCCACCAATTGGCTAAGTCTATGTGAAAAAAAAGCCAGTTACTTTGGAAGTTTGTTGTGTGGAGTATTGGTGTGAGAAAACCAGGAAATGCATGAGTAGGTGAACTGGCCGCCGTGATATAACTGAGAAATTGTTAAAAACGGCGTTAAACCCCGATCAATCAATCAATCAAGACACTTTTCAAAGCCTAGTACTGGTTTGTTTACCCAGGGTTTATGCATAATTGATATGACTGAAGATACTTTTGAAAACGGCGTTTACACTAATTATCTAATTACATTAGGGGAAACTTTAGAAATTGTATTATAATTACATCATTTGAAAATATTTATAGCATGTATTATAAATTCTATATACTAAACAAAGATTAACTAATAACACTTTTAGTTTAAGGTATGAGGGAGGACGGCTTAACAAGTTATATTCTTAAATAAAGAAAAAATTGGGACAAATGACAAAAGTGCACATCCACATTCTATGATTTAATGACATGTGTATCCCGAATGCATCTGCGACGTATCGACGAGCAGTGTATATTCGGATCAGAGTATGTGGAGAAATGGGATCGTCTGGATCTATATTGGTTGCAAATGCCCCGTCATCCTAGCTTTCTCGCATCAGTACGCCACACAAGATTGTTCTCAGACAAGTCTCTAATAACTTCTCTCATTAGTGGAAGACGAATGACGCTAGTCACACTGAAAGTTTGCCTATCATCGAAAGAAATAGATTGTCGAGCCGGGTTTCAAACTCACGACCTCTAGAATTAATAATTCTGGTCGTTACCGACTGTGCTATCGGGGCTCGGAGATTCTACAATATCCCTAATCGCCAATAGAGACTCAGATATAAACTAAAACAGTATGTAGTTCAATATCGCAAAAGTGCATTCATTTACCTCATACATACAACAGCATACAACGGGTCATACCAAATACTTAATAAAAATGGTAGTGATGGCTGCCCTGCTTGGTGCTCAGGGTTTCAGGGTTATAATTGCGACTGACTGGCTAAATGTCAAGATAAATGGACCAGTAGTACTAGTAACTTACCCAGGAAACACCGTGATACAACTTGAAAAAACAAACCTGTTGAAAGCGGCGTAAAACACAAAATAATTGATCAATACATACAACAGAGGACACGATAAGGAGGTGTAAACTGTTCCTTACCCCGAAAATATCTCTATTATTATTCAACAAAAACCCTAGTTTGTTGGAACTCATTGAGACAATTATGTCAAGTACCCACAACATAGGGTTATAGGTTCAAATGATGATTTTAGAATTCGCAAAATGCCCTTATCAAGAATAATATAAATACACATACAATGACATCATAAATGTCTTATATAAAAGGTCATATATACACCATATGTCATAAAATACAATCTTGTGTGAAGAGAAATGATTGATAACCAATTAACACCCACAGAAACACGGTCAAGCTAGATACCATAAATATCATTGTGGTTACTAAAATACTCAAATATCTTGTCAATGTTTGCTGTTGTAAATTGATTTAATTTGAAAGATTGTTGTTTGGAGTACTGATGTGAGAAAGCCAGGCAACAGTGAACTGGCCGCCGTGACATGACTGAACAAGATCTAGAGGCAACTTTTGTCGAAATGATATACGCATATCCCCAACTAGTATCGTGCCAATGTATCTTTAAATGATACCAAACCGTACGATCGACGAGGCCATCACTAGTATCGTGCCAATGTATCTTTAAATGATGCCAAACCGTAAGATCGACGAGGCCCTCACTAGTATCGTGCCAATGTATCTTTAAATGATGCCAAACCGTACGATCGACGAGGCCATCACTAGTATCGTGCCAATGTATCTTTAAATGATGCCAAACCGTACGATCGACGAGGCCATCACTAGTATCGTGCCAATGTATCTTTAAATGATGCCAAACCGTACGATCGACGAGGCCATCACTAGTATCGTGCCAATGTATCTTTAAATGATGCCAAACCGTACGATCGACGAGGCCATCACTAGTATCGTGCCAATGTATCTTTAAATGATGCCAAACCGTACGATCGACGAGGCCATCACTAGTATCGTGCCAATGTATCTTTAAATGATGCCAAACCGTAAGATCGACGAGGCCATCACTAGTATCGTGCCAATGTATCTTTAAATGATGCCAAACCGTAAGATCGACGAGGCCCTATTCTGCCAGACGTTATTCGTCACGTATTAATCGGAATCCGCCTTGGTCGAGTGGTTAGCGTCGGGGATTTGAAACCGGGTGTCCCGGGTTCGATACCCCAGTCGCGGCACGACGGTCATGACGGAGTGCCCTTGGGCAGGGCACATTTTCTAGCCTAGTACTGGTTTGTTTACCCAGGGATCATGAATAAGTGAACTGTCGCCGTGATATAACTGAAATTATGTTGAAAGCGGCGTAAAACCCCAATGAAACAAACAAACAAATCATGTTTTTATCAAATTTATAATGCACTATCGGGGCAAGGCGTAACTAAGATGGTGAAATTGAGACACAACCCATTTTTCTTGATTATTTATTATAATTTATAATTAACTTATAGTTTTGCATTAATTAATATGAACTCATTGTAATGAAAATACTTATACCGTTCCCACATTCGGAAAATCAGCACGGCAAAACTAGAAATAATCTCTATAAATGAAACTAAAATCATTGATCAGATTTTAAATCTTTTTGACAATTATGAGCATTTTTTTCCATTTACTTGAATGGTTTCGATAGTCGCTTTCTTCATAGGCGTCAGACTGCGTACGTATATGGAAAAGGGTTAAACTTAAAGTAATCTTTCCAGGATACGGCGTAAGGGCGGTAAAGTCCTACACAGCAAACATGTCTTGATGGCCGTCGTCATCTTGAATCTGGTGGACTGTATCTTGGTGCTCGGAGAACTCATATTGGATATCCATTATGTTCGAGGTAGGTTTTCAATTTGTTTTCCATTTCCGTATCCAGAGACCGCACCGTTGGTGTAGCGTCAGAGCGTCCGCCTCGGGTTTGGAAGGTCGCTATTTCCGTATCCAGAGACGGCATCGTTGGTGTAGCGTCAGAGCGTCCGCCTCGGGTTCGGAAGGTCGCGGGTTCTATCCCCGAACGGGTCATATAATTTTTTTTAAATAGTAGTAATAGATTCCCTACTTGGCCATCAGGGTTAGCATTGCGACTGTCTCAGTGTGTGTATACCACATGACTTTAACGTTACAAATGCTACGGCGGACAGAAATATTTTACTTCGGTTTATAAGTAAAAACAAAGGTAACTTTTTTATTTCTTCATCATTTTTAATGAAACATGGCGCAGTCTAAACCGGAGATAGGACATTGTAAGCGGCGTAAACTGCGCCATGTTTCATTAAAAAGGGTGAAGAAATAACAAAAGTTAGCATTGTTTTTACATTCTTATCAAGAGCAATATTTGCTGTCTGACCATGCAAATATGACGTCAAAAGTCACGTGGTATACACACACTGTGTCTGGCTGGTGTATGGATAAACGGACCAGTAGTACTGGTGATTTGCCCAGGAAAAACCGAGATATAACTGAACAATTGTTGAAAGCGGTGTAAATCACTAAACAACCGTATCTTGTGCTTTTCTCAGTACATCACCAGTGTTACTCAGACATTAATTTTCTTCTTATGCCCCGAATCTTTGACCGGATATAAAGTTATTTTGTTTTATTGTTTTATTTGGATTTTACTCCAATTTTTGCATTATTTTAGTAATATCTAGGTGACAGTTAACTTATTCATGATCCCTGGGTAATTTACTAGACAACAAAGTGTGCCTTGCTAAAAGACCGCCTCGATTGGGAATCGAAGCCGGATTTTTTTTTGCCCCGAATCTTCGACCGGATATTAAGTTATTTTGTTTTATTGTTTTATTGGGATTGTACTCCAATGTTGACAGTATTTCAGTTATATCTAGGTGACAGTTAACATATTCATGATCCCTGGGTAAACAAACCAGTACTAGACAACAACATGTTTCCTTGCTAAAGGACCGCCTCGAATGGGCATCGAAGTCGGAAGGCCCGGTTTGAAATCGCCAACGCTTATAACTCGACTACAGTGCGTTCCTATCCAGATATGTGGTACATGTACATGTATGTGTGCTATTTTTCAAAATCGGCCACAACGTTTTGATCCATCGGATAAAGGGTTTTCGTATCAGACGTAAGACCGCATCGGTGGTGTAGTGTTAGAGCGTCCGCCTCGAGTGCGGGAGGTTGCGGGTTAAATCTCCGACCGGGTCATACCCGACTTAAAAAATGGTAGTAATGACTTTCTGTCCTTTGCGCTCACGGTTGCGGAGTAAGCATTGCGAGTGACTGGCTGGTGTTAGGATAAATGGATCAGTAGTAAGGGTAACTTCTCAGGATTATAACTCGAACATTGTTGTTAGCGGTATAAAAGACCATAAAGACAAACCATGCGACACGTTGCTTCAGCAAAACCAAATCTTCTGATGACCTTCTTTTCAAAATACTTCAAAGAATGTGTTTAAGCAAGACCTTTCTCGTGATAACATTGTTAAGTCTTTGTATTTTGACATTAACCTTTGACTGAATTTGTTCGAGACATTGTTGACGCCAAGTGTAAAATCAATCGAAAATATATGTTCTTCAGCGCTTATGACTATTTTAAGCATACGTTATTGACGAAGCCCATGTATAACACATTGACAAATATTAAACACATTTCATTAATTATTTTGTACATGCATAGGCGTCTGGCCAAAAGTTCTTACAACTTAGATACGACCATTCCCAATTCAATAAACAGTCTTCTGTTTATAACATGATAAGGAGGGAGGGGGAGTTTATAACGTTACTACGGCATTAGGATAAATGTATTTGCAATGCTGATACTTAAGCTAGGAACTTCTGCGATATGGTTTGAAAAATGCATTGATCGGTGTAAAGCCCCATTCAAACAAACAAGGCAATCACATAGTGATGTGTAATTGGTATTTTTTTTTTTTTAAATTCAGATGTGTTAGAATAATCGGATATTTCATCTTAGGGGTTTATTGACAAAATGGAGGCTAAATACCCGGATGTCCTATTTGACAACACTATAGATCACATAGATCACTTATACGATTCTATACATCAAGCCGACTGCATGTGGGTTCATTGACAAAATGGAGGCTAAATACCCGTATGTCCTATATGACAACACTATAGATCACATAGATCACTTATACGATTCTATACATCAAGCCGACTGCATGTGGGTTCATTGACAAAATGGAGGCTAAATACCCGGATGTCCTATTTGACAACACTATAGATCACATAGATCACTTGTACGATTCGATACATCAAGCCGACTGCATGTGGGTTCATTAACAAAATGGAGGCTAAATACCCGGATGTCCTATTTGACAACACTATAGATCACATAGATCACTTATACGATTCGATACATCAAGCCGACTGCATGTGGGTTCATTAACAAAATGGAGGCTAAATACCCGGATGTCCTATTTGACAACACTACAGATCACATAGATCACTTATACGATTCGATACATCAAGCCGACTGCATGTGGAACTCAACCGCCGATAGAATCACGCACAGGAAACGTCGTTCTGGGGACACTACTTCCGGTATTGGTGATGAAGATGTGATAGCCGATGACGCGCGGTTGAATTCCGCGCATGCGCACAGTGTGTGGGAGGACATTGCTCATGGATTGCACAAAGCCAGTATAGCTATATTGGCGATTTTGTTTTTAGAGGTAATGTATACTTATTTGGAAAAGCGTAATGAAACATAGATGTTAATGTTTAAATACATTGAGTTCTGCATTCGGGCCTTTTTTGGACTTTGATATCGGGAGTAAATCAATATTAAAGCGTCATTGTAGTGACGTAGTTCGACAATGCAATATCTTTATGTCGGCACGTGTCCAATCAAAGAATATCATTCATGCGGATCGTTTCGGATAGTATTGCCCGTTAATATGGGATTGCTTGTAACAGCAATATACTACCGAAAACCGAGTAACCTCCCATAGCTTTGGTACATTCACAAATGACGATCAATCTCTTAATCGATATTTGCCGAAAATGCCTGATTGCGATTCATGGTCGTTAAGACAAAGGTCGTATCTGTTTCATCTATAATAATGGTGGTATCAGTTTCATCTATAATAATGGTGAGTGGTAGAGCGTCCGCCTCGGGTGCGGGAGGTCTCTGGATCGATCCTCGGCCGGAAAATACCAAAGTCTTTTAAAATGGTACTATTGGCTGCTCTCCTTGGTTGCGGGGTTAGTAGTATTGATAACTTACCCAGAAAACGCCGTGATATAATTAAAACAATTGTTAAAAATGGCGTCAAACAATCAATCAACCAATTATCTATTATAATTAGTGATGACAATGGTTACTGATATTACACTCATGTTAATCGTTTGATCTTACAATCGGTTAACAGGTTTACCGTTCTGATCGCTATTCACTTTCTTCCGTGTTTTATCCCGTTGCTAATGACAAATGTAACATAATATCACCATGCTACGCACATGCCACGGACGGCATCTATATACCTGTCAGAGTATTAATGTCACAATGCTACTAATACGAATCTACCTGTTAAAAAGTAAGAGAGCTAAAGAGATAGGTGATAGATTGGTAGGGACTCTTGATCGAGCAGACTGTTTAAAAGATGGTGGTGTGTGTCTGTGGGGCTGGACACTTGAAGGCGGAAGGCAGTCGTACAATATGTATACCGGACATAATTCAGAGAGTGGAGTGGAGAAGGCTTTCTGATGTTATGGAAGGGTGGGAGACACGCAGACTTGAAGGCGGAAGGCAGTCGTACAATATGTATACCGGACATAATCCAGAGAGTGGAGTGGAGAAGGCTTTCTGATGTTATGGAAGGGTGGGAGATACGCAGACTATCTAGCGTAATTATGTATAAATGTTATTTGTTTGCTTCCTAGATAATATGCTCAGAAGTAATAACATTGAAAAACACATCGCGAAGGTCTTTTTGATATACGATGCGATACCCATTTGTGTCAGACAAACAAAAAGGTGATAAACCACTTTGTATTCATTATATATATATATATTAGTTTTAAGAATAGTCGGTTAGGTGACTTACAAACATGTTAACCGAGTTGCTGGTGATTTGATATCCATTATAATAGATCATTCGTATTTATGTTTGTAGAATTTGGCCAAGATTTTCTGCGCCGGATTGGAATTCCTGTCAAATAAGCTCGAGGTAAGATATCGTACACAATCGTCCTTAATCATTTTTAACCCTTTCCCTCATATAGACGCTTTCTGACGCCTCTGCAGCAAACGGCTTTTTGAAAACATAGTGCCAAAGGAAGAAATTGCACACAACGTGCAATTTCTCCTTTTGCCACAATGTTTTCCACTTTTTGTCATAGGTTATCCATTGAATTATGGAGATTTTCTATTTTTTGACAAAATACGTTCAAAGTCGTCTGCTGCAGAATTGTTGTATGAGGGAAAGGGTTAAAAGTGTGCACTCTATAATTCTAAGTACACATTCTCTATCGATAGCTAGTCTGTACAAATACCATGGTATGACAGCGAACGCTATGACTCTGAAAGGGACATGTAAACATTGTTAGAATAGGAGATATTGATTGTTTTCTCCCTTTAAACACAATGTTTTCTCAATTATATGTATGTCAGTGATAGAGGCAATTGCCCGGGTATCTGTGCAAGCCTTTCAAGGTAAAGTTTTAATAGAGATACTCGAGTATATAGAGTTTCCCTTATAAAGACCACTTCACACCCCTCTACACTTTTTTGTTGTCTTTTGACACAATATTTTCAATTCTTTTAACCCTTTCCCTCATACAACTAATTTGCAGCAAACGACTTTGAACATATTTTGTCAAAAAATGGAAAATCTCTATAATTGAATGGATAACCAATGACTATAATTGGAAAACATTGTGGCCAAAGCTGAAATTGCTCATCATGAGCAATTTCACTTTTGGCCACAATGTTTTCAAAAGTCGTCTGCTGCTATTGCGTTAAAATGCGTCTGCAGGTGGGAAAGGGTTAAATAATTATACCCTCAACAGGTCTAGGTAGACGTCCCAATATAGGTTTTGCTGATAATAGTATATATTATAAAACAACAACGAACACGTATTGAACCTTCCATTAAAGGTATTTTATGCGCGACTTATGACCCTATTAGATCGTCTCGGTGGTGTAGTGGTAGAGCATCCGTCTCGGGTGCGGGAGGTCACGGGTTCGATCCGCGGTCAGGCCATGCCAAAGACTCTAAACAAAAATGGTGTAATTGATTTCCCTTATTGGCATCTCAATGCTGTGGGATTAGCATTACGACTGAATCTCGCTGGTGTCAGGGTATATGGACTAGTAGTAATGGCAAATTACGCAATGATATCTCGCTGGTGTCAGGGTATATGGACTAGTAGTAATGGCAAATTACACAATGATATGTCGCTGGTGTCAGGGTATATGGACTAGTAGTAATGGCAAATTACGCAATGATATCTCGCTGGTGTCAGGGTATATGGACTAGTAGTAATGGCAAATTACGCAATGATATCTCGCTGGTGTCAGGGTATATAGACTAGTAGTAATGGCAAATTACGCAATGATATATCGCTGGTATCAGGGTATATGGACTAGTAGTAATGGTAAATTACGTAATGATATCTCGCTGGTGTCAGGGTATATGGACTAGTAGTAATGGCAAATTACGCAATGATATCTCGCTGGTGTCAGGGTATATGGACTAGTAGTAATGGCAAATTACGCAATGATATCTCGCTGGTGTCAGGGTATATGGACTAGTAGTAATGGCAAATTACGCAATGATATCTCGCTGGTGTCAGGGTATATGGACTAGTAGTAATGGCAAATTACGCAATGATATCTCGCTGGTGTCAGAGTATATGGACTAGTAGTAATGGCAAATTACCCAGGAAACGCAATGATATATAACGAACAGTCACCCATTGTTAAAATCAGCATAAGACACTACACATACAATCAAAGCAAACCCACAGTTTCACAGCATTCACCCTGAACAATAGGGTATCCGAAGGGAAAGACAACTATGTATCATCGAAAAACGTCGAAAAGGATCGAACATCATCAAAACGCGTCGAAAAGCGTCGAAAAGCATTGAAAAGCGTCGGAAATCGTATAAAAAAGTGTTGTTTTCCCACACTGACACAAAAAAACATCAAACAATGAAATCATACTAGCTATTAATCCTTTCTCTTATACGACAATTCTGCAGCAGACGACATTCAACACATTTTGTCAAAAAAAAAAGAAAATCTCTATAATTGAATGGATAATCTATGACGAAAAGTGAAAAACATTGTGTCAAAAGGAGAAATTGCTCGTTTTGAGCAATTTCTTCTTTTGTCACTATGTTCTCAAAAAGCCGTCTTCGGCAGAGGCGTCACAAAGCGTCTATATGAGGGAAGGGGAAGTATCTAAACTGATACAGCATTTTGAAAATGGAGTATCCATATTTAATCTTCAGTTAAATCTTTCACTGCCGAATTTCGTAAAGTCGACTCTTCCATGATGGACCCCTCCATTTTGCGTTCAACAGGAAATGTGGTAAAATTTAATGTCTAATTGGCAATTAATGCAGATTTAAGGAAATACAGATCGTTGCAAAAGTATTTAATTGCCTTTGGCAGTGAAAGGGTTAAATGTATCTGAACATTTTGAAAATGGAGTCATCTATATACAGTGTGTGTATACCACGTGACTTCTGACGTCATATTTGCATCGTCAGACGGCAATAATTGCTCTTTATAAGAAGTAAAAACAATGGTAACCTTTTTATTTCTTTACCATTTTTATTGAAACATGGCGCAGTCTACGCCGCTTACAATGTCCTATCTCCATTTTTTTTATTTTACTGTAGTTTGATTGATGGTCTAGATTTTTCAAACACTTCGAAGAACCTGTTCTCAAAATCCAGTTTTGATAATGCTCCGGCTGTCGGTGATCTTAATAAATTTTGAGAACAGGTTCGTCGAAGTGTTTGAACAAACTAAACCACTAATCAAACTCCGTTAAAAACCGGAGATAGGTCTCTGTAAGCGGCGTAGACTGCGCCATGTTTCATTAAAAATGATGAAGAAATAAGAAAAGTTATCTTTGTTTTTACTTCTAAACCAAAGTAAAATACTGCTGTCCGCCGTAGCATTCGTGACGTCAAAAGTCACGTGGTATACACGCACTGTATATATAAATGTCAATTAAAAGCATACTTGAAATAACACAAACCGCAACTTCATTGTTCTTCCATGTTCTGATTGCAGGTATTCGATGCGTGTATAGTGATCATATCATTCACGCTGGACATCGTGTTTCTGAAAGGTCTGATGGTGTACCGGATCCAGGATGGCATCTTTATCTTATCCTTCCTGGTACCCTGGAGGGTCATCCGTGTCGTCAACAGTAAGTGGAACCGGTCATTATGAGCTTGTTCAGTTAACCAATCATTGTGAGGTTACGCATTTTTCACAAAAGTTTGCAAGTGTAATGAAGGTGACCGATGGCGTTGCGATAAATGTAAATATATTACTTACAAACTATCGAATTTGAAATTAGACATGTTATCAATATGTTTTTTCTATGTTTTCTTAAAATCCTTTTTTTTTAATGCATGAATACACAACCTTGTATTTTGGACCGGTGGCCTTAAATTGCGATTAAAGCATTATTTTATTATATTGTATTGTATCGCAGTGTACTGATTTTTATTGTATTGTATTGTATTGACCTAACATGACAGAAGTCTACCGTATAAAGGATTGAATATGTATTTGATCTACCTGTTACTATGGAAGGTTTCCAGTATCTCTGTTACTATGGATGATTACTAGTGTCTCTGTTACTATAGAGGGTAACCAGTGTCTCTGTTACTATGGAAGGTTACCAGTGTCTCTGTTACTATAGAGGGTTACCAGTGTCTCTGTTACTATGGAGGGTTACCAGTGTCTTTGTTAATATGGAGGGTTACCAGTGTCTCTGTTACTATTGAGGGTTACCAGAGTCTCTGTTACTATGGAGGGTTACCAGTGTCTCTGTTACTATAGAGGGTTACCAGTGTCTCTGTTACTATGGAGGGTTACCAGTGTCTCTGTTACTATTGAGGGTTACCAGTGTCTCTGTTACTATGGATGGTTACCAGTGTCTCTGTTACTATGGAGGGTTAACAGTGTCTACGTTCCTATGGAGGGTTACTAGTGTCTCTGTTACTATGGAGGGTTAACAGTGTCTACGTTCCTATGGAGAGTTACCAGTATCTCTGTTACTATGGAGGGTTACCAGTGTCTCTGTTACTATGGAGGGTTACCAGCGTCTCTGTTACTATGGAGGGTTACCAGTGTTTCCGTTACTATGGAGTGTTACCAGTGTCTCTGTTACTATGTAGGGTTACCAGTGTCTCTGTTACTATGGAGGGTTACCAGAGTCTCTGTTACTATGGAGGGTTACCAGTGTCTCTGTTACTATGGAGGGTTACCAGTGTCTCCGTTACTATGTAGGGTTACCAGTGTCTCCGTTACTATGGAGGGTTACCAGTGTCTCTGTTACTATGGAGGGTTACCAGAGTCTCTGTTACTATGGAGGGTTACTAGTGTCTCTGTTACTATGGAGGGTTACCAGTGTCCATGTTACTATGGAGGGTTACCAGTGTCTTTAACATGTTGTTATACCGAACATGTTAATAGCCGCGTGTTATACCGAACATGTTAACAGCCGCGTGTTGTTGTTATACCGAACATGTTAATAGCCGCGTGTTGTTGTTATCCCAAACATGTTAATAGCCTCGTGTTGTTGTTATACCGAACATGTTAACAGTCACGTGTTGTTGTTATACCGAACATGTTAATAGCCGCATGTTGTTGTTATACCGAACATGTTAATAGCCACGTGTTGTTGTTATACCGAACATGTTAATAGCCGCGTGTTGTTGTTATACCAAACATGTTAATAGCCGCGTGTTGTTGTTATACCAAACATGTTAATAGTCACGTGTTGTTGTTATACGAAACATGTTAATAGCCGCGTGTTGTTGTTATACCGAACATGTTAATAGCCGCGTGTTGTTATACCGAAGATGTGAACAGCCACGTGTCGTTTTTATACAGAACATGTTAATAGCCACGTGTGTTTATAATACCGAACATGTTAACAGCCGCGTGTTGTTGTTATAGCGAACATGTTAATAGCCGCGTGTTGTTGTTATACCAAACATGCGAACGGCCGCGTGTTGTTGTTATACCGAACATGTTTACAGCCACGTGTTGTTGTTATATCAAACATGTTAATAGCCGCGTGTTGTTGTTATACCAAACATGTTAATAGCGGCGTGTTGTTGTTATACCGGACATGTTAATAGCCGCGTGTTGTTGTTATACCAAACATGTTAATAGCCGCGTGTTGTTGTTATACCAAACATGTTAATAGCCGCGTGTTGTTGTTATACCAAACATGTTAATAGCTGCGTGTTGTTGTTATACCAAACATGTAAATAGCCGCGTGTGGTTGTTATACCGAACATGTTAATAGCCGCGTGTTGTTGTTATACCGAACATGTTAATAGCCGCGTGTTGTTGTTATACCGAACATGTTAACAGCCACGTGTTGTTGTTATACCGAACATGTTAATAGCCGCGTGTTGTTGTTATACCGAACAGTAAATAGCAGCGTGTTGTTGTTATACCGAACATGTTAATAGCTGCGTGTTGTTGTTATACCGAACATGTTAATAGCCGCGTGTTGTTGTTATACCGAACATGTAAATAGCAGCGTGTTGTTGTTATACCGAACATGTTAATAGCTGCGTGTTGTTGTTATACAGAACATGTAAATAGCAGCGTGTTGTTGTTATACCGAACATGTTAATAGCTGCGTGTTGTTGTTATACAGAACATGTTAATAGCCGCGTGTTGTTGTTATACCGAACATGTAAATAGCAGCGTGTTGTTGTTATACCGAACATGTAAATAGCAGCGTGTTGTTGTTATACCGAACATGTTAATAGCTGCGTGTTGTTGTTATACAGAACATGTTAATAGCCACTTGTGTTTATGATACCGAACATGTTTACAGTCACGTGTGGTTGTTATACCGAACATGTTAACAGCCACGTGTGGTTATTATACGGAACATGTTAATAGCCACGTATGTTTATTGTACCGAACATGTTTACAGCCACGTGTGGTTATTATACCTAACATGTTAACAGCCACTTGTGGTTATTATACCGAACATGTTAACAGCCACATGTGGTTATTACGGCTTAATTACAATGTCTAACACCAACACCTATATTAAGGTGCTGTGTCGCAGATTAAAGATGTAGTACACATAATTCTAAGATAACATTTGAATAATAATTTCACATTCCAGTACAATAAACATCTCAATATTGATCGTTTATGTTTCGTTTGTGATCTTTGTAATACGAGCCGTCCCGCGAGAAAACTAACATTGTGGACTCTGCGTAAAGTATCGTCCCGGATCAGCTGAAGCATGCCATGCAGACGAACCCGGACAGACACTTTTCGCCTCCTGTGTTGATTTTCCGTTTCAGGAATCATTACTCTATACGCCTATCCCCCTGAGACAGAATGTGTCGGCCCGGATCAGTCTGCGCGGCTGATCTGGGTCGATACATTACGCAGATGCCATAATGTTGGTTATCTCGCGGGAGGCCTCATATCTTGAAGAATGCATAGAGTCAAAATATCGAATGAAGGAGAGTTTGTTTCCGTATTTAATATTCTACGGAATAGAACTTTCAAATAGATGTATATATCAATTCCTGCAGGTTTGATTGTGGCTGTATTGGACCATGAACACTTCCGATTGAAGTTACTCTACATCAGAAACAAGAAAATATCGCAGGAACTGGAGGAACTGAGACGTATAGAGAAAAGTTTCGACGTAATTTTTGACCATTTTCTTGTCAATATCCTACATCCAGTATAATTTGATGACATACCGCTTTGACATTATTTAAAGTTATATTTGCAAAAGAAAACGTGCACCTACGCTTTTAATAGTTTGCCAAAAGATGCACTGAGGTGTATATACATGTAGGTATTTCGCTGCCAAAGGCAAATAAAGGTGTTTGCAAACAATGCAGATTCAGGTGAGACAGCTCGTAAATAGCTGTCTTTCCTTAAATCTTCATTGTTTGCCACTTATAGATAGACATTTAGTTTTACCAAATTACCTGTTGGACGAAATCTGGAGTGTTCCAATTTTCAATATGAAAGAGTCGATTTTGTGAAACTCGGCAGCGAAAAAGTTAATATAATTTGGACGATGACAATTGTGGTGGAATTGTGCCGATGCAAAGACTCTGTTGAGCCTTTACTACGGACTCTACATAAAGTATCGACCCAGATCAGCCTGCGCAGTCCGCACAGACTGATCCGGGCCGACACATTCCGTCTTCAGGGGATAGAGGTATAGAGTAATGATTCCTGAAACAGAAAATACACAGGAGGCGAAAAGCGTCTATTCGGGATGTCCTGCGCGGCATGCTTAGGCTGATCCACGTCGATGCTTTACGCAGAGTTCATAATGTTGGTTTTCTCGCGGGACGGCTCAAATGTATGTTTTTACTATTAAGTGGACGATTGCAACCCTGGTATGATTGTGCTGATGCCTTTATGCATCCAATATGCAGTAAGACTACAACTAGCCAGTCGCGTCATCGCTTATCAATATTCTTCTCGCCTGTGTTAGGCCAAAAGCCACACCGAGAGAGAACGGACGCAAAATCAACTATTGAAAACTAGTGATTGTATTATAAACTATTGGCTTAATCCTGGTAGGTTTTAAGTTTCAAACTTTAAATATTGTATTGTATTGTTTTGTATCTACACTATTTCATATTAACGCATGCTCCTTCTTCCAATGGCTTAACCCTTTCCCTCATATATACGCTTTCTGACGCCTCTGCAGCAGACGGCTTTTTGAAAACATAGTGACAAAAGAAGAAATTGCTCAAAATGAACAATTTCTCCTTCTGCCACAATGTTTTCCACTTGTCGTCATAGGTTATCCATTCAATTATAGAGATTTTTCACTTTTTGACAAAATATGTTGAAAGTCGTCTGCTGCAGAATTGTCGTATGAGGGAAAGGGTTAATAACTATGTAAGGTACCGTTGTATATTTTTTATTTTTTATTGATTGTAAATACTTTTATTTTGTACATTACAGGCTTTCGTATACAAGTATCACAATATAAAATATACAAACTCCCAAAGACATCTACGTTTTCTGTGAACCCGGGTTACATATGTATTATTTTTTCTCAACGATATAGCTCGGGTTGATATAGTCAAATTGCTCGTCATGCCGGTTTTTGCTTCACATTTATGTATTCTGTAGAATTCCGGTACTTACTGTCATTCTCAATAACATTTTGTTAACGAAGAAAAATATCCATGTCATTTTAAATTTCAGGAACATTTGAAAAAAAGTTGAAAAGTTTATGGAAACGGAAGGAATACCACAATGGAAAATAGTACAGCATACACGTATGTACAAGATGTTTTTTATTTAGGGTTAAACGGGCTTGAACGCCGCTTTAAACAGTATTTCTGTAATATAACGTCGTTTCCTGAAAATATGATAAGCATTTCGGTATTGATTTATACCTACACCGATGCATAGTCGGTACGCTGTTCCAGGATGCAGTCTTGAGAAACAAGGAATGAAGTCACCATTTTAACAGTAATTTGTATGACACTGTTCCGAGATCGAACACGTGCTTCCTGCTGTAGAGGTGGACATTCTGACCGCTACACAAAGTGATCAGCGAGAAACGTTTCAGTACAACCCACAATATCACATGCGCACGCGGCTTTTCAAACAGATCAACCCGAGTTCTGAGCACGATTATCTGAAATTGTTTAACCATGTCTTTACCAAGTTGAGACCCGCCTTGCATTCGATACATACTAGAACAGAAAACCGAGTAGCATTCAATGTGTTATCGTGATAACCGAGTATGGTTCAATGTTTTAACGTGATAACCGAGTAGAGTTCGATGTTTATAACCGAGTAGAGTTCGATGTTTATAATCGAGTAGGGTTCGATGTTTATAACCGAGTAAGGTTCGATGTTTATAACCGAGTAGGGTTCGATGTTTATAACCGCGTAAGGTTCGATGTTTATAACCGAGTAGAGTTCGATGTTTATAACCGAGTAGGGTTCGATGTTTATAACCGAGTAGGGTTCGATGTTTATAACTGAGTAAGGTTCGATGTTTATAACTGAGTAAGGTTCGATATTAAGTAGGGTTCGATGTTTATAACCGAGTAGGGTTCGATGTTTATAACCGAGTAGAGTTCGATATTTATAACCGAGTAGAGTTCGATGTTTAAAACCAAGGAGAGTTCGATGTTTATAACCGAGTAGGGTTCGATGTTTATAACCGAGTAGGGTTCAATGTTTATAACCGTGTATAGTTCGATGTTTATAACCGAGTAGGGTTCAATGTTTATAACCGAGTAAGGTTTGATGTGTATAACCGAGTAGGGTTCGATGTTTATAACCGAGTAAGGTTTCGATGTTTATAACCGAGTAAGAGTAGAGTTCGATGTTTATAACCGAGTAGGGTTCGATGTTTATAACCGAGTAGGGTTCGATGTTTATAACCGAGTAGAGTTCGATGTTTATAACCGAGTATGGTTCAATGTATTAACGCGATAATTGACAAACGTTTCGCTGGATTGAGGTGCGTTTTCGTTGATATCGGAAACGTTAAGTCGCAAAAAGACCTCTCTGGGAGTGTCAAACTCCCATTACTTAAATATCATATGACACTGCTAGTTTGGTTTCCAGTTTTACCCTCAAGTCTTTGGTTCAACGCGGTAACCAAACTATAAAAATGACGTCACGTCAGCTGTTTGACCATATATAACGTTAGTAACTTGACCATATATAACGTTAGTAACTTGACCATATATAACGTCAGTAACTTCGGCACCCAAACCGGCAAATGTCATGAACATTGTTTTCGAAATATACCGAGCAACTCATCACTTTATGTATACATAGACTATCTCATTCGTGTTTATTTCATTATCACTTTTAATAAACACTCATTACAAATCTTTTTCGAAGTACAAGAGGTGGCCCTACACTCCTAGCATGTTGTTTGCTTGTTTGTTTGGTGTTTTACTCCGCTTTCATATATCCTGGCGCTTCCTGGTTAGGTTACCAGTACTACTGGTCCATTTATCCTGACACCAGTATGTCAGTTGTTGTAATGCTAACCCCATACTCCTGAGCGCAGTGGACTAGCCTTTTGTAAGAATATGCTGTAAGTAACATACACGTACATGCGGACTGCGAAGACTAAGGTAAACATGTACATGTTCGTCATAACAGACTTACCCGAGTCTTAACTGTACGAATATGTATTAATACTTCAAATCGCATGACGCGACTTAAATTGATCACATGTGTCACTTAACCCTTTCTCACATACAGACGCTTTCTGACGCCCCTGCAGCAGACGACTTTTGAAATCATTGTGACAAAAGTTGAAATTGCTCATAATAAGCAATGTCTACTTTTATCACAATGTTTTCAATTTTACTAAACGATTCAAGTTCCATTTGATGGGGTTTGTAATATCTTTAACCAAGTACCTTCAGCTGTATATGAGATGTATGTGGGCAAGGGTTAAACAAAGAAAACCTGGTGTCGTTGCAATACCGTGTTTCATTTATTTTATTTCAGATTTCAACAAAAAGAAATCCTCGTTGGTATCAATGGCTTCTATGGCTATGGGGGGAATTCTGAACGGGTTTCTGGGGAATAATGCCTTCCAACAACCGTTGAGGACACTGGAAAATCAAGACATTAAAGAAAACAAAGAAATTAAAGGAAATGATGTCATCAGCCCAGAAAAGGTTGAAACCATCACAGATATTGACAAATGTGAAAACGGAAATGACGTGACTGATAAAAATATTGTGTGAAACATAACGCAAACGAAATACCAATTATTATACATGTATTTGGAATGCTTCGTGCAAAACGGGTGTTTCTGCATGTTGAAACAACCAGTTTAGAATGTGTATTTTGCATTAAAAATATAGTGTTTAGATTCAAAGACTCTTTTTTTAGATCAATGTTTGATGAATCGTATTTCCAAGCATTTATATTAAGCATTTATATATGTATAAAGGATCTGACATGAGTTGTCATTTTATATAAAGTTTTATTAAACGAGTTCAAGAAATTCGTTATTAAGCGAGCCATTGGCGAGCTTAATATCAAATTTCTTGGATGAGTTTAATAAAACTTTATGAAAAGACAACGAATGTCAGATTCTTTTTATCACATGACGAAACACAAAAAGAAAATCGTTTTTTCGCTGTCAGAAAGAAATCCCAACATGTAATACTTAACATACTGGTTACTAATCACACAGAAATATATTTTTATGACCGATAATGGTCCCATTTCTTCGTCCACTATCGTGACGTTTGTGTTTACCGGGTACACGTTCTCAGCCATTTTGTAAAACATCGCGGATGAATACACACATAGTGATTCGGTCATGTTATATTACACGTGTCATATATAAAGAAATACATAATGGGTATATTACATCGGATACAAGCATTGTCATGTGATAAATATATATATGTCACTATTATATGGTACCCTGATTATCACGTGATCATTATAGTGACATTAAAGAACTCTCGTCTCGTGCCGTAACTATGATGTAATGTAATATGTTCCATATATAGGACCACCTCTGTGTGGTGAAGCGGTACAGCGTCTTCTCGGGTCCGGGAGGTTGCGGGTCCGATCCCCGGCTGGGTCATACCAAAAACTTGTACAAAAGAAATGAAAGTAATGGCTGTTCTCCTTAGCGATTAGGGTTGTGAGGTTACATGTAGCATACGACTGACTGGCTGGTGTAAGGATGAATGGACCAGAAGTGCTTTTAACTTACACAGTAAAGGCAATGATATAACTTAAATAATGGTGAAATCAAGTCGGGTTGGCCGATTGTTGATATGGGATACATTTGAAATCCAAGATGGGCGCTGTTGTGGGATTATGAAAAATTGCCAACATTGGTTTTCATGTTCCCTGATATTCTAAAAATGATCTCTGAAAGTTTCAAAGAGTATACCAAAAATTACATATGGCACACATGTGTTTTGCTACACAAGCCTATGGACTAGAGATTCAATATTGTATATATCAATGATTCTATTTTTTTTTATTGGGGTTTAACGCCGGTTTCAACAATAATTCAGTCATATCACGGCTGACATTTCACACACTCGTGTGTTTCCTAGCGTTCTCACACCAGTAATCCACACAACATACTTTCAAAGCAACTGGCTGCTTTTACCACATAGACTGTTAGCCCATTGGTAAAAGACGAGTGCTGCTTGTGACAGTGACTTTTGTCAAACGTCGGAAAGAATGTTGGCCAATGGTTACATATAACTTGACGTTGGCCGGCTAATTATTTACTTTTCTTGGAACGATTTTATCAATCGTCGTGGTATCTCTGCAACCCTACAGTCGGTAGCGACGCGGGCTTTCAATCCAGGGGTTGTGAGTTCGAACCCCAGCTCGGCCAACATTCTTTCCGACGTTTGACTAAAGTCACTGTGACAAGCGTAAATCGTCTTTCACCAATAGGCTAACAGTCTATGTGGAAAAACAACCAGTTGCTTGGAAAGTATAAGTTGTGTGGAGTACTGGTGTACAGGAAACATATGAGAAGTTGAACTGGCCGCCGTGATAAACCCCAATCAATCAATTAATCAATCAATCAATCAATCAATCTCTGCAACCCTGAACACCATGGAGGGTAACTCTGTTACCACTTTCCCACATACATACGCTTTCTGATTCTACTGCAGCAATCGTCTTTTGAAAACATTGTGGCATAAGTGCAATGAGGATAGTGATCGATTTCTCCTTTCTCCACAACATTTTCGACTACATTCATACGTAATACATCGCTTTATAGATGTTTTTCTATATGTAGTCTAGATGTTTATAAAGTCGTTTGCTGCCGAATGGTCGTATGTTGTAAAGGGTTATACATGCATGCTGATATGAGTCGTCCCGCGAGAAAAACCAACATTGTGAACTCTGCGTAAAGTATTGATCCGGATCAGCCTAAGCATGCCACGCAGGCTGATCCGGGCAGACACTTTTCCCGTCCTGTGGATTTTCTGTTTCAGGTGAAGAGCCATTAGTCGTTGTTGAATTCGTTTTACGGGAGCGCCGTGACCTATAATTGACACAAAGGCGACAGACGTTTACATAACCTATAAACAAGACACAATATGAGTCGTCCCGCAAGAAAACCAACATTGTGGTCTCTGCGTAAAGTATCGACCTGGATCAGCCTAAGCATGCCGCGCATGCTTACCCAGATAAACACTTTTCGCCTCCTGTGGATTTTCTGTTTCATTAGTCATTACTCTATACCTCTTTCCCTCCTGAGACGGAATGTGTCGGCCCGGATCAGTCTGCGTGGACTGCGCGTTTTCACCTTCGCGGTCAGTAGGGCGAAAACACGAAAACACGATATTAATAGCGCGAAAACGCGATATTTAAATATTGCACTTTCGCCTTCCGGTTGGACTTGCGTAGACCACAGGCGTCCGAATTTCTATTACAGCCAAAAATGCGAAAAATCAAACAATACCTCGTTAAAATACTAAAGAAGTGTCTCTATATTGACTATACCAGGGACGTAGATAAGATCTACGTCCCTGACTATACGCATCATAATGATCTGACCATGCGCTGACGTCACAATTTGCAACATTCTGCAGTGACAGATTAATCAAACAAAGATTTAAAACATGGTCTAACAAATATTGTTTAGACTTCTTTCAAAAATGTACAAATAAATACAGTTTTTTTTATAAATAATATTATCTTTGGAAGAAAAATGATTAAATGCCAACCCCAACAAACATTGCTCAAGTACAATATTCTAAAAAAGCGCGTCATTTCGCGTAAATACTCGCTACGGAACGTGATTATTGTGACGTCAGCGCATGGCGGGCAGGACAACTACAAATTTCCAAATATAATGAACATTAAGCTTAAAATCGCCGGCGTATTGGTCGGTTGGCAAATATTGATGTGGTGGATCATTTGAAAAATAATTTATGAACCTGTCTCTACCTGGGACCAGGTCGTTTTAGACGTTTTTCTGCGGAAATTATTGCCCGAATCGAGCAAGTGGGTAAAATGCCACACCTTGTCATTATTATTACAAGACCTAAATATAGACCCATGATGTCATTCTAAATATAGAAGTCGTATGGATGTTTCAGTTTCCCTGTATCAAAGGTTAGGTCGAATTGTTCCGTCCGCTCCAACACTTTCTTAATATAGACCCATGATGTCATTCTAAATATAGAATTATCATTCAAAATGGACATGCGCAGTCATTGTATATAAATAACTAGGTCAACACAATGGCGTCCTCTCTCGTGTCAATCCTTATATGCAAATGAGATACTATAAATAGTAACTAGGTCAACAAAATGGCCGCCGATTACGTCATCTTTGTTTGGGACCCAACCGACCCCTATACTACTAGCAGAGCTATAGAGATACAGAGATATTCTTGAAGAGACACACACAAAGTCAGTAAACTGTTGCCATGCTAAACCTCCTCGTTGTACAACGGTAGAACCAATATTATGTTACGGGGCAGAGCTATAGAGATACAGAGATATTCTTGAAGAGACACACACAAAGTCAGTAAACTGTTGCCGTGCTAAACCTCCTCGTTGTACAACGGTAGAACCAATATTATGTTACGGGGCAGACTTCTGGAGATACAGACATATTCTTGAAGAGACACACATAAAGTCAGTAAACTGTTGCCGTGCTAAACCTCTTCGTTGTACATCGGTAGAACTAATATTATGTTACGGGGCAGAGCTATGGAGATACAGATATATTTTTGAAGAGACACACACAAAGTCAGTAAACTGTTGCCGTGCTAAACCTCCTTGTTGTACAACGGTAGAACCAATATTATTTTACGGGGCAGAGCTATAGAGATACAGAGATATTCTTGAAGAGACACACACAAAGTCAGTAAACTGTTGCCGTGCCAAACCTCTTCGTTGTACAACGGTAAAACCAATATAATATTACGGGGCAGAGCTATAGAGATACAGAGATATTCTTGAAGAGACACACACAAAGTCAGTAAACTGTTGCCGTGCTAAACCTCCTCGTTGTACAACGGTAGAACCAATATTATGTTACGGGGCAGACCTATGGAGATACAGATATATTCTTGAAGAGACACACACAAAGTCAGTAAACTGTTGCCGTGCTAAACCTCCTCGTTGTACAACGGTAGAACCAATATTATGTTACGGGGCAGACCTATGGAGATACAGACATATTCTTGAAGAGACACACACAAAGTCAGTTAACTGTTGCCGTGCTAAACCTCCTCGTTGTACAACGGTAGAACCAATATTATGTTACGGGGCAGAGCTATGGAGATACAGAGATATTCTTGAAGAGACTCACAAAAAGTCAGTAAACTGTTGCCGTGCTAAACCTGACGACTCTTTAGCAGACGACTTTTGTAAATATGACGGGTCATGTTGATACATTCGTCAACCGGCGACTCTTTAGCAGACGACTTTTGTAAATATGACGGGTCATATTGATAAATTCGTCATCTGACGACTCTTTAGCAGACGACGTTTGAAAATACGACGGGTAAAATTGATACATTCGTCATCTGGCGACTCTTTAGCAGACGACCCTTTTAAATAGCCTACGACGGGTAATATTGATACAGTCGTCATCTGGCGACTATTTAGTAGACGACGTTTGTAAATACGACGGGTAAGATTGATACAGTCGTCACCTGGCGACTCTTTAGCAGACGACGTTTGTAAATCCGACGGGTAATATTGAAAGTCGTCACCTGGCGACTCTTTAGCAGACGTTTGTAAATACGACGGGTAAAATTGATACAGTCGTCATCTGGCGACTCTTTATCAGACGATGTTTGTAAATACGACGGGTAAAATTGATACAGTCGTCATCTGGCAACTCTTTAGCAGACGACGTTTATAAATACGACTGGTAAAATTGATACAGTCGTCATCTGGCGACTCTTTAGCAGACGACGTTTGTAAATACGACGGGTAGTATTGATACAGTCGTCATCTGACGACTCTTTAGTAGACGAAGTTTGTAAATACGACTGGTAAAATTGATACAGGCGTCACCTGGCGACTCTTAAGCAGACGACGTTTGTAAATACGACGGGTAATATTGATACAGTCGTCATCTGGCGACTCTTTAGCAGACGACGTTTGTAAATACGACGGGTAAAATTGATACAGGCGTCACTTGGCGACTCTTTAGCAGACGATGTTTGTAAATACGACGGGTAATATTGATACAGTCGTCATCTGGCGACTCTTTAGTAGACGAAGTTTGTAAATACGACGGGTAAAATTGATACAGGCGTCACCTGGCGACTCTTAAGCAGACGACGTTTGTAAATACGACGGGTAATATTGATACAGTCGTCATCTGGCGACTCTTTAGCAGACGACGTTTGTAAATACGACGGGTAAAATTGATACAGGCGTCACTTGGCGACTCTTTAGCAGACGATGTTTGTAAATACGACGGGTAATATTGATACAGTCGTCATCTGGCGACTCTTTAGCAGACGACGTTTGTAAATACGACGGGTAAAATTGATACAGGCGTCACCTGGCGACTCTTTAGCAGACGACTTTTGTAAATACGACGGGTAATATTGATAGTCGTCACCTGGCGACTCTTTAGTAGACGACGTTTGTAAATACGATGGGTAAAATTGATACAGTCGTCATCTGACGACTCTTTAGCAGACGACGTTTGTTAATACGACGGGTCATATTGATACAGTCGTCATCTGGCTACTCTTTAGCAGACGACGTTTGTAAATACGACGGGTAATATTGATAGTCGTCACCTGGCGACTCTTTAGTAGACGACGTTTGTAAATACGATGGGTAAAATTGATACAGTCGTCATCTGACGACTCTTTAGCAGACGACGTTTGTTAATACGACGGGTCATATTGATACATTCGTCATATAACGACTCATTAGCAGACGACGTTTGTTTATACGACGGTTAAAATTGATACAGTCGTCATCTGGCGACTCTTTGGCAGACGATGTTTGTAAATACGACGGTTAACATTGATACAATCGTCATCTGGCGACTCTTTAGCAAACGACGTTTGTAAATACGCCGGGTAAACTTGATACAGTCGTCATCTGGCAACTCTTTCGCAGACGATGTTTGTAAATACGACGGGTAAAATTGATACAGTCGTCATCTGGCGACTCTTTATCAGACGATGTTTGTAAATACGACGGGTAAAATTGATACAGTCGTCATCTGGCGACTCTTTATCAGACGATGTTTGTAAATACGACGTATAAAATTGATACAGTCGTCATCTGGCGACTATTTAGTAGACGACGTTTGTAAATACGACGGGTAAAATTGATACAGTCGTCATCTGGCGACTCTTTATCAGACGACGTTTGTAAATACGACGGGTAATATTGATACAGTCGTCATCTGGCGACTCTTTAGCAGACGACGTTTGTAAATACGACGGGTAAAATTGATACAGGCGTCAACTGACGACTCTTTAGCAGACGACGTTTGTTAATACGACATGTACAATTGATACAGTCGTCAACTGACGACTCTTTAGCAGCCGACGTTTGTAAATACGACGGGTAAAATTGATACAATCGTCATCTGGCGACTCTTTAGCAGACGACGTTTGTAATTTGTTTGTTTGTTTGTTTGGAGTTTAATGCCGCTTTCAACAGCTTTGGTCAGATCACGGCGGTCAGTGCACCTACCCATGTTTTCCTGGCTTTTCCACACCAGTACTTACACAACATTCTTTCGAAGCCACTGACTACTTTCTCACATAAATCAGAGGTGAGAGGCAATGGACGACGTTTGTAAATACGACGGTAAAATTGATACAGGCGTCACCTGGCGACTCTTTAGCAGACGATGTTTGTAAATACGACAGGTAAAATTGATACAATCGTCAACTGACGACTCTTTAGCAGACGACGTTTGTAAATACGACGGGATATATTGATACAGTCGTCATCTGGCGACTCTTTAGCAAACGACGTTTGTAAATACGACGGGTAATATTGATACAGTCGTCATCTGGCGACTATTTAGCAAACGACGTTTGTAAATACGACGGGATATATTGAAACATTCGTCATCTGGCGACTCTTTAGAAGACGACGTTTGTAAATACGACGGGTAAAATTGATACAGGCGTCACCTGGCGACTCTTTAGCAGACGACGTTTGTTAATACGACGGGTAAAATTGATACAGGCGTCACCTGGCGACTCTTTAGCAGACGATGTTTGTAAATATGACGGGTCATGTTGATACATTCGTCAACTGGCGACTCTTTAGCAGACGACTTTTGTAAATATGACGGGTCATTTTGATAAATTCGTCATCTGACGACTCTTTAGCAGACGACTATTGTAAATATGACGGGTCATATTGATAAATTCGTCATCTGACGACTCTTTAGCAGACGACTTTTGTAAATACGACGGGTAAAATTGATACATTCGTCATCTGGCGACTCTTTAGCAGACGACCTTTTTAAATAGCCTACGGCGGGTAATATTGAAACAATCGTCATCTGGCGACTATTTAGTAGACGATGTTTGTAAATACGACGGGTAAGATTGATACAGTCGTCACCTGGCTACTCTTTAGCAGACGACGTTTGTAAATACGACGGGTAATATTGATAGTCGTCACCTGGCGACTCTTTAGTAGACGACGTTTGTAAATACGATGGGTAAAATTGATACAGTCGTCATCTGACGACTCTTTAGCAGACGACGTTTGTTAATACGACGGGTCATATTGATACATTCGTCATATAACGACTCATTAGCGGACGACGTTTGTTAATACGACGGTTAAAATTGATACAGTCGTCATCTGGCGACTATTTAATAGACGACGTTTGTAAATACGACGGGTAAGATTGATACAGTCGTCACCTGGCTACTCTTTAGCAGACGACGTTTGAAAATACGACGGGTTATATTGATAGTCGTCACCTGGCGACTCTTTAGAAGACGACGTTTGTAAATACGACTGGTAAAATTGATACAGTCGTCATCTGACGACTCTTTAGCAGACGACGTTTGTTAATACGACGGGTCATATTGATACATTCGTCATATAACGACTCATTAGCAGACGACATTTGTTAATACGACGGTTAAAATTTATACAGTCGTCATCTGGCGACTCTTTGGCAGACGATGTTTGTAAATACGACGGTTAACATTGATACAATCGTCATCTGGCGACTCTTTAGCAAACGACGTTTGTAAATACGCCGGGTAAACTTGATACAGTCGTCATCTGGCAACTCTTTCGCAGACGATGTTTGTAAATACGACGGGTAATATTTATACAGTCGTCATCTGGCGACTCTTTAGCAGACGATGTTTGTAAATACGACGGGTACAATTGATACAGTCGTCATCTGGCGACTATTTAGTAGACGACGTTTGTAAATACGACGGGTAATATTGATACAGTCGTCAACTGGCGACTTTTTAGCAAACGACGTGTGTAAATACGACGGGAAATATTGATACAGTCGTCATTTGGCGACTTTTTAGCAAACGACGTTTGTAAATACGACGGGTAAAATTGATACAGGCGTCACCTGGCGACTCTTTAGCAGACGATGTTTGTAAATACGACGGGTAAAATCGATACAGTCGTCAACTGACGACTCTTTAGCAGACGACGTTTGTAAATACGACGGGTAAAATTGATACAATCGTCATCTGGCGACTATTTAGCAGACGACGTTTGTAAATACGACGGGTCATATTGATACAGTCGTCATCTGGCGACTCTTTAGCAGACGACGTTTGTAATTTGTTTGTTTGTTTGTTTGGAGTTTAATGCCGCTTTCAACAGCTTTGGTCATATCACGGCGGTCAGTGCACCTACCCATGTTTTCCTGGCTTTTCCACACCAGTACTTACACACCATTCTTTCGAAGCCACTGACTACTTTCTCACATAAATCAGAGGTGAGAGGCAATGGACGACGTTTGTAAATACGACGGGTAAAATTGATACAGGCGTCACCTGGCGACTCTTTAGCAGACGATGTTTGTAAATACGACAGGTAAAATTGATACAATCGTCAACTGACGACTCTTTAGCAGACGACGTTTGTAAATACGACGAGTAAAATTGATACAATCGTCAACTGACGACTCTTTAGCAGACGACGTTTGTAAATACGACGGGATATATTGATACAGTCGTCATCTGGCGACTCTATAGCAAACGACGTTTGTAAATACGACGGGTAATATTGATACAGTCGTCATCTGGCGACTCTTTAGCAGACGACGTTTGTAAATACGACGGGTAAAATTGATACAATCGTCATCTGGCGACTATTTAGCAGACGACGTTTGTAAATATGACGGGTCATATTGATACAGGCGTCACCTGGCGACTCTTTAGCAGACGACGTTTGTAAATACGACGGGTAATATTGATACAGTCGTCATCTGGCGACTCTTTAGTAGACGACGTTTGTAAATAGGACGGGTAAAATTGATACAGTCGTCATCTGGCGACTCTTTAGTAGACGACGTTTGTAAATACGACGGGTAAAATTGATACAGTCGTCATCTGGCGACTCTTTAGCAGACGATATTTGTAAATACGACGGGTACAATTGAAACAGTCGTCATCTGGCGACTCTTTAGCAGACGATGGGTATAGTTGATACAGTCGTCATCTGGCGACTCTTTAGCAGACGACGTTTGTTAATACGATGGGTATAATCGATACAGTCGTCATCTGGCGACTCTTTAGCAGACGATGGGTATAGTTGATACAGTCGTCATCTGGCGACTATTTAGCAGACGACGTTTGTAAATACGACGGGTATAATTGATACAGTCGTCATCTGGCGACTCTTTAGCAGACGACGTTTGTTAATAAGACTGTTAAAATTGAAACAGTCGTCATCTGTAAATACGACGAGAATCAGATCGAAACGTTGAATCCCCTTTAACACAATACGGTTTTCAAAAATATCCAAAGACCATTTTGCGAAGATAGAAAAATGATTTCCCTCGCAGAATATGTGAGCCGTCCCGCGAGAAAATCAACATAATGGATTCTGCGTAAAGTATCCACCGGATGAGCCTAAGCATGCAGCGTAGGCTAACACGGACATACACCTTTCGTCTCCTGCGGATTTTGTGTTTCAGGACTCGTTACTCTATCTCCCTGAGACGGAATGTGTCTGCCCAGATTAGCCTGCGCGGGCTGCGCAGGCTGATCTGGGTCGATACATTACGCAGAATCCATTGTGTTGGTTTTCTGGTCGAACGACAAATGTTTAATCCAGGGGTTGTGAGTTTGAATCCAGACTTGATTGTCAATTCCATGCTGTTTTTAACTGTAAACAGTTAAGAACTTGAAATTGACCGTTCATTCTCCGCTCCGTTCCGTTCAGTTCCGCTCCGCTCACGTTCCACCACTCTTAAACGTTCATTCTCTCAAATTGTGATTGCCTTTTTACGCCTACTGGGAACGTTTCTTTTTTATCAAAAGTAGTAAACAATTTATCTAGTAAATCGTTGCAACTGCTCAATGAGCGAAGCATTCATGGGATTAGATTATTTCATTCATTATGATCGTTTCGTTCAGAGGGCAAAATTCCGTTCCGCTCTTAAAGCGTTCCAATCACGCTCACGATCCGCTCAGATTGTCAATGTCGTGATGTTCTTAACTGTACTGGTCTACAAGCCAGTCAGTCGTAATGCGAACCCCGCAACCCTGAGCTCCAAGGAGGGCAGCCATTACTACAATTGTTTGGAAGTGTCTTTGGTATGACCCTGCCGGGGATCAAACCCACAACATCCCGGAACCGAGGAGGACCACTACACATCACCGAGGCGTAAAGCGGACATTGTAATCCCGGTGTACTTTAGATCAGACAGTAAAATTCGCAAGTCTGATCTGTGTTTAAACTCTCTTCTATGAGACCGACGGTTTTTGTAAAACATTACGAAAAAGAAGAAATTGCTCATCATGAGCAATATCTCCTTATGCCATACTGTTTTCAACTACGAGTCAAAAAGAAGACATGTGTCTACACGTGGGAAAGTGTTATTCTTCGAGGGCTTCAAAGACGGTTGCTAGGCTAGAATGTGATCAGATATATAGATAGATATACATTAACAACGTTATGAATGAATGATTTGTTTGTTATGGTGAAGTTTTACGCCGTTTTAAACATTATTTCAGTTATATCACGGCGAAAGTTCACTTATTCATGATCCCTGTCTAAACAAACCAGTTATAGGCTAGGAAATGTGCTTTGTCCAATGGCACTCCACAATGACCACAGTGCCGCGACTGGGGATCGAACCCGGGACGCCCGGCTCCAAATCACCGACACTAACCACTAGGCCACGGCAGTTTTTTTTCGTAGTGAACAGTTTTGTTCCATTTACTAAATGATAAAATAGCTTGCCTTTCACACTTATTGAGAAAATTCTCCTTTTGCCGCACTAGTTTTTATTCTTTTCAACGATAACAGTTTCATTTAAAAATAATTCCCTTATTTTTCAAAGATGTGAACATTCGAATATGGCGTTTAACTCGAACAAAACACTCATTCAGATGACATTTTGTGAAAAAAAATCCACATCGACTTATCCCAGTCTTTATACACTTCCAATTTAGTTCAATCCCCTTAAACCCTTCACAATTACAAACAAATTTAGTCTCCTAAGCAGGAGTTGACTTAAAAACAATGTGGGGAAAAGGACAGAAAGCTGTGATCCTTTATAACCCCTATCAGTAAAATCAGAATTGCATTTTGTTGTGGTTTATCATGGATAATGAATACATTTAAACCGCGTCTGTCGATTTCGGGTCTCACTGCATCTGCGTAGAGTGAAAACTCGGACGAAACTTTGTATCCACACGGTCTCATCAGTCTTCACTATCCGTCTGTACGTATGGAGTCCTAGAGAAATCTATTATTTTACATATAGTAAATGTTCCGGTATCACCATCCTCTGAATTAAAACCAATCCCCCATTTATCCAAGATGTATTCCTTTACTGCGGACAGGTCGTGTTTAGGATTAACTGTTACATCAAGCATACCAATGATTATTTCGTTGTTTGTCTGAGACAGACTGTCAACCAAACATTGTACACACTCTAATGTCATTGTTACTTCTATGAGCCGTATCTCTGCTAGACTTGTCAGCTGTGAACAATTCAACAATTCTTGTCCGCAGTCTAAACACCCTATCTTTAAAACGCGCAAGTTCTTCAATGTTGGTAGGACTACACCAAACATCTTCTGATAAACAGTGTATATGGATGAATTCGTCTTCATAACTAGGGGCAAGAATCTATTACCTAACTCGAGTTCTTGTAGACTTGTTGAGTTCTCCAAACACTCCACAAAGGACATCCCAATGTTCGCACTATAAAGGTTACATACCGTCAAATGTATACCATGACCTATTTCAACGTGACCCCGCAGATCAAACAAGCTCAAATAATTCAGCGTTTTATGGCGTAACAGGTCTATCTTATAAAAACACTGGTTCTGTTCACAACTGGTACAAAGTATGTACATGAGCTTTATTTCTTTTAACTGTGTACCCCCTGATAGGTATTTTGCTAAATTCTCAATATTTGAATGTGAGAGATTAATCATGTCTAATCCAATGCAGGTTATATGATTCAATGTATGTATTGTAGATATAAAATCATCCATATTCACATCAGTATCCGAAGAACCCCATGCTTCTACATACCATCCGTGTACATATAGACATGCCAGAGATGGCACACATCCTTTTATTAAACTAGTAAGATCGATGACACGTCTCTGTGAAGAAACATTAGTTACATGTAATTTGACAAAATTTATTTTTTGTCCAACAATATCCTTCAACATTTCAGAATTAACAGAGAGTGTCTTGATCTTCGTTGTATTTAGACACTGCAGCACAGATTTAACATTAGCTGCAAAAACATCATCGTCCATTAAATCAATATCATGCACCACGAGCTCATCTGGAAACGTTCCATCTCTATATCCTTCTTTAATGCAATCCGACAAAACACTCTGAATGGATGAAGAAAGTGATACTAAACACAGTGATTGTCTCTCTTTAAGCACTATTTCATCTTTATCTGCTAGTTCAGCAATATGCCTACTAAAAGCACCAACACAGTCTGGCCTCATTCCGCTAAGGAATATCAATACCTGTGACATTTCACGTACAACATTCAAGCATTTAAATGTTTGTAACATTGACGTAAGACCGTCATCATTCAAATTAGCAATATACATAGCTGCCAACAGTTCTTGAAAAGTCTTGTGGAGAAAAGACAACTTCTTTGAAGGAGATGCTACTTTGCTACAATATTTTGCTTGTGAAAGTAAACCAACTTTCAAACAAAATTGAACATCTTTTTCTGTTAAATTATGTATTTTAGACAGAGAATGCTTAAACACTAGGGCGTTCTCTCTTTTTCCGTTGAATAAGGTGCAATAAGCTAATTCAGACAATTTGACTAAGAGTTGACCGTATTTCTGGCAATGGGTACGACCATTGAATATGTGTAGTGAGTGTACTGAACTATGTTTTATTGAAACCTGTGAATCAGGTATGACTGTTTGATATGGCTTTTGTTGACGTCTGTCTGCCACGTCAAACAAATACTCTATCATTGCAAAGTAGATTTCTGTTTGTGTGTAACGACAATCTAAATCATCATACCACATACAAATAAGCTGTGTAAAAATCAACGGAATCCCTATTAAATTCCACATATTATTCGATCTAATGAGATTAAAAAAAGAGCGAGATGTTTTATTTTCTTTGTGTAATTTCCCGTCCAATACTTTAAGCACTTTCTTCACAAACAGTGTATTATTTGAAATTCCGTTTAGTTCAATTTCTTGTCCAATATCAGGTTGTTTTGGGCGAAGAACTTCCAGTTTCCACGGTCTGGTGGTTATTATAACAGAGAACTTCTCTCTTGGATCTAGGTGCGGTAACGTGCCTGTATAGTCTTTTTCTGCAGTCCATTCATCTAACCCATCAAGAATGACTAAACATGAATCAGACTCCTTGCACAATACTTCATCTAACAAATCGTGCAAGCCTTTTCTGACCAAGTCGTTTTTTATCATTTCAACAACTTTTGACGTCTTATGGTTACGAAGAGGTATATAAAATAGAAATTTGAATGATTTTAGAAACTGCTGGTCCTCATTATCAAAACTTCTATTTGCTGGTTCACTGTCAGTTGCAGTTTCTTTGTGTCTGTGAGTCGTGCACCAGGATGAAATCATATGTTGGCAAAGTGTAGTCTTACCTCGACCTGCTTCACCAACAATACAAACTTTTCTAATCCGTTGTTTATCCTTTAGAAACAATTCATGAATCGATGATATACTGTCGACATTGCGTTGGTTGGTTGCAGGCTTAACACGTTTCATCTCTGGCATAATGAAGAAATCATCTACGAGTGCCTCATCGCCTTGTTCGAGAACCGGTATGGATGATACACAGTAACCCTCGCCATTGTAGTGGTCAACTATCTCTCCCTTTAGCTCTGTTGAGAGAAAATATTGATTGGGTTAAACGCCGTTTTCAACAATTTTTAAGTCATATTCACGGCGGTCAGTTCACCTATTCATGCGTTTCCTGGCTTTTTCATACCAGTACTCAACACAACAGACTTTCCAAGCAACTGGCTGCTTTTCCACATAGACTGTAAGCCCATTGTTGAAAGACAAATGACGCATGTTACAGTGACTTTTGTCAAACATCGGAAAGAATTTTGGCCAAGCTGGGATTCGAACTTACAACACCTAGATTGACAGCCCGCGCTGCTAACGACTGAGCTACTGGGGCTCGGCAAATAAGATATCAAACTGTTAGTTTAATCGTTAATCAACGAAAAAAGATGACCTTCATGTTGATGATTTAGAATTCATTTATCCTTGCCATTTAGAGTTAACCATTTTGTGAGCAGACGTAACCATCAATGAAAATACTCACGAAGAGCACATCATATGAGATATGAAGTATGCTGAATAATCATGCTGTGTCTTAATATAGAGAATATTAGTCCTATGTCCCTGACGTAAGATATGAACTTTATCTGACGAGGTTGGGAGAATTGATAATTGGCGAGCCTTTGGCGAGACAATTATCCTTTCTCACAGCCGTGTCTGATATAGTTTATGTCGAAAGTCAGGGACGTAATATTCTATAAATCTTGCAATTAAAATTCAGTTTTCAGGTAAATCTACACTCATTCTTACTAGTTTTAAGAAATTACATTCACAATAACAAAAGCTCATTCATAAATAACGTCACCTAAAAAAGAATGAGGTCACGCACGTGCTCAAATACGCAAATTCACAGGAGTCGAAACGTGTCTGTCCGGTTTAGCCTGCGCAGCATGCTTAGGGTGATCCAAGTCGATGCTTTTCAGTCAAAACAGTTGGTTTTCTGGTGGAATCGCTTATTTATGTTTCAGAAAAGTAGTTCTAGCGATTACGTCATACGTGTTATACGTAATCTGCTCATTGCATGATAAAAAGTGTTAATCTGCAATGTATGTATTTCCAATATCATATATTTGGTACTTGATTTGTTTGCAAATTCTGAGACATTTCCTTCAATGATAAATACATTGTACATTGTAATACTCTTTGGTTAACACACGTTTTACATCAGTAGGCATGTTCGAGTTAAAAAATTGTTTAAATTCAATTCAACTATAGCATTGCTATCATATGTATACCTAGTAATTTATTCAATATTCATGAAAGTTCATTAAATCAATCGTCTTCATGATATACCGGAACTGGGTCACGTTGGATTACTACGTCAAATTTTAGAAAAAAAACATTGTGAACACTCAAGATGCCAAGTTGTCCATCAAATCTTCATGAACAATATCAGAAAATTTATCTCCATGATATATCTATTCTGAAACTGTGTCATGTCGGATGAAAAACTAGGTCACCAAGTCAATTTCTAGAAAACACCTTGTGAACACTCTAGAGGGCAACACTTTTCATTCAACCTTCATGAAAGTCAATTACAAATGTATCCCCTAAACATAAAAAATGTTCAAAACTAGGTCACAAGGTCAAAGTTTAGAAACATATAAGGCACAATCTAGAGGCCATATTTCTCACCCAATATTCGTGAAACAAATTGAGAATATGTATCTGCATCATTCATTTACAAATTCAGAATATGTATCTGCATCATTCATTTGCTAAGTCTAAAACCGGCTTAAGTTGTGTCTCCATCAAATCTCCTTCAATTTTTATGATTTGTTATCAGGAGTCAAACACTAATCACTCATCCAAATTCATGAAAAACCTTGTGATCATTGTAGATGCCACATTTTTCATCCAATTGTCATTGAAGTGCTCAGAACAATCTTCTTCATATAGTTAGTTCGAACTTGGGACACATGGGTTTAAAACCGAGGTCACTCTGTCAATTTGTAGATACAAAAGGGTCATAATGGCCCTAGATTGATTACCTGAGTTTATGCAATGAGATTTTTAATGCAAAACACTTGACAAAGTCTTAAACTGCTGAAATAAACAAGAGGGCCATGTTGGCCCTGGATCGCTAACCTGATTTGATTTTTTTCACTTTAGCCATATAAGCCCCGCAACCTGGCGGCCATAGTTTTCATCCAATCAACATGGCTTGAGGGAATCTGAGATAGAAGGTCATCCTAGGAACATTGCTACAAAACTATTTGAAAATCGGCCCAACACTTTTGTCGGAAAAGATTTTTTAAGTTTCCACTTGAGCCATATAAGGTAAAATAACCCCGCCTCCTGACGGCCATGTTTTTCGACCGTTAACATGGCTATTAGGAATCCGATAGTGGGTCACCCAAGGAACATTTCTACAAAATTATTTGCAAATCGGCCTGACACTTTCGGGGGAGGAATTTTAAAGTTTTCAATATAGCCATGTAAGGCAAAATAGCCCCGCCCCCTAACGGCTATGTTTTTCGACAAATCAACATAGATTGACGGAATCTGATAGAAGGTCATCCAAGGAACATTTCTACAAAATTATTTGAAAATCTGCCAACCAGTTTGGGAGAAGAATTCTGCATGGATCCCAACAATTTGAAGGAATTCTGGTGAGATAATTGAGAGGATAATTTCTGTGAAGTTTCATTCCAATTGACCCACTGGTTACTGAGGAGAAGATGTTGACGGACGACGGAAGACTGATTACAGACGACGCAAGACGGACGCCGGACAAAAGGCGATCAAAATTATTCACCTTGAGCACTTCGTGCTCAGGTGAGCAAAAAATGCAGTCTCCAGTGTTGAAAAAATATGTTTTCAACTTGGCCTCTTGACCTTGTTTCGAACTTGACCTAGATATCTTTAAGACAAACATTCTGACAAAATTTCAAGCTGCTGAAGCAAAAAATGCGGTCTCTAAATTGTTTACAGTATTTTCCTTAAATATGGCCTCGTGACCTACACAACCCATATTCAAACTTGGCCTACATATCATCAAGACGAACAATTTGACGAAGTTTCAATATTTTCAAGTTAAAATGCAGCCTCCAGAGTGTTAAACAGATTTTCCTTAAATTTGACCGTGTGACCGATTTTTGACCCAATATGACCCATATTTGAATTAGACATAGATATCATTAAGACAAACATTCTGACAAAAGTTCAAGCTGCTGAAGCAAACATTTTGGCCTCTATAGTGATAACAAGATTTTCCTTCAATTTGATCCAATATGACTGATATTCGAATTAGACATAGATATCATTAAGACAAACATTCTGACAACAATTCAGGCTGCTGAAGCAAAAATTGCGACCACTAGAATGTTAATAATATTTTCCTTCAATTTAGCCTAGTGACCTTCTTTTTGATCTGACATAACCCATATTTGAACTTGGCCTATATATCATCAAGACAAACATATTAATAAAGTTTCAACATGCTCAAATTAAAAATGCTGCTTCCAGAGTGTTAACAAGATTTTCCTTCAATTTTACCTAGTGACCTAGTTTTTGACCCAATATGACCCACTTTCTGACCTGTCCAAGATTTGATAGAGATGAATGTTCTGAATAACTTTCATGAAGATGAAATGCAAATTGTAGCCTGTAGAGTGTTAACAAGGCAAAAGAATACGACGCACGACGGACAAAATGTGGAACGGAACGGAACGGAACAAGAGATGGGGAACCAGACAGAGAATATCTGTTTCCATACTTATGTATTGTACCTGCGGTTTAATAAACATTTAGTAATATCTGGTTCAGGAGGGGCATATTGTTATTAACTGTCTCTTTTATGAGTCGATATAAATAAATAAATAATAAATCAAAGTTGTGTCTTAATTCACTAATGCATGTCTTTACTGTCATACAATAGAAGTATCTATCATGTGCGGAGTTAAATCTATAAATCTGTGAAAGCTAGTGAGGAATAATCGGCAGACATTCATTAAGAACTGGTCAAACTATAATCATTAAAAGAATGCAGTTATACATACAGTTTAATATGCGTGAAAATAGATGCTTTATGCTTTTGTTCCGTTCCGTCATGCAAAATACAGTTACCCACACAGGTAACTGTATAATGCTGAACGGAACAGAACAATATATATATATATCTTTATATTACTTGTTGAAAGAATATATACATTATCAGTAGTTCATTATCAAATGAATATTGTAAACTAGAATGGAGTGCTCCCCGGAACACGTGTGTCACCCGCAGGGGCCTTGTCAGAAAATTGAAATTTTTGACAGAAAATGGGCAATAACTCTGATATAAAAATATTTTGATTATCCCCCTTTTGTGAACCAATCACTCACATTGATATAAACATTTGTCAAAAGTTTCAATGTAATCCTTTGAGTAGAAAAAAAGTTATTTGAAAACGTGACGAAAAAGTGTGACGGGCAGACGGACTCATGGGACAGTACTTGTGGCGTTATTTCGTTTGATGTTTTTTTTGTGGGGTACACCCCACAAGTATGCAATTCATTCCGTAATTAACCCCCTTTTACGGAATGAATAACATTAATATGCAAATGAGATACCCGTTATAAAAAACTAAAAACAAAACCTATTTATCTAAGTGTCTTTATAAGGGTGGTGGATGGGCTTTAGGAAAAACACGCACCCCACAATTACTCTCTCAGGCGGACGGACAAACAGACGCCGGACAAAAAAAATTAATCCCTACGCAGGTGACACAAAAAGTAAGAATCTAAAGCATGCACATAATCAATTAACCTTAACGTTTTACGTGTGTTGTGTTTGGTGAATGCATTTTGCGTGTTTTTTTGGGGTTTTTGTGTGTGTGTGTGTGTTGGGGGGGGGGGGGGGGGTCGAACCCATAGCAAGTGAAGTTTGATTTACCTCTAGACGTCACTATTATGCACATGTTACAAGTAATGTATAGTTCTGTAGGTCGTTGTCCCGTTCCGTTCCGCAAAATACAGTTACCCACACAAGTAACTGTATAATGAAGAACGGAAAAATATATATATATATATTTATATATATGTATTCAAACCATTACAGATTAGGCAAGTGGACTTTGATTTACCGCTAGACGTTCCTAGTATGCACATCTTTACAATAAATAAATAGTTTTTTAGGTCGTTCCTTTCCAAGATAAATTCAATGTTTGTTTGGTGTTTTACGCTGCTTTCAATAATATATTTCAGTTATATCACGGCGTATCCTGGGTAAGTTACCAGCACTACTTGTCCATTTATCTTGACTCCAGTGAGTTAGTCGTCATGCTTACCCCACCACTGAGCGCCAAGGAGGAAAAGTCATTACTACCATTTTTTAAAGTATTTGGTGTGACCCGGTCAGGGATAGAAAATACCACCTCCTGCACCGAGGCGAACGCTCTACCACTACATCATCGATGCGGTCAATATTCCTAATTAAACCTCACTCAATAATAATGAAATTCCACGTAAGATCTCAAGTGGATATGTTTTTAATCTTTAAATCTATTTTGTTGTCAAGTGTCAGTTAGCTGTATGAATAGTTAGAATGTTTGGTACTTAACACCGCTTGCAGGTGTAGTTCAGTAACAATACATCTGTTAGGTCATCAACCTGTTACCCATCTGAAAAAAGCTCCACCCAACTAGGGCTCGAATTCTGGTCCTCTAATCCCGCAGGCGAATACTTGTCCGCGTCGCTACAAAAGCTAGCTATGTAGCAAGGCAAGGCAATATAAGTATTCCATTATACATTCACATATCTGCATATTACCTACCAAAGAGACATACCCCTCTACTACATAATCTCCCTATATATGAACATAACCTCGAAACCTTTGCAGTTTCAGCAACTACTACTCTCTTACCATTGAATATGTCCGTTGGGCGCAATTGTAACCTATCTGAAAAAGTTCGACCCGACCAGGGATCGAACACCAGACTTATTGTTCACGGAGGCGACCTCTCTACTCCCGATATGCTATGTATTCTAGCCTATTTACAATCGAACTCCCCACAACAGTTTTCTATTTGTTACAGTCTGTCTTGCCACATATGTTTGAACCTATTGGTGAAAGATGATCAATGCTTTTCAAAGTGACTATGTGTAGGCGGTGCTTTAGAAACACCACATGTAGAAAAAGATACCAATGCATGCGCGCCCATGCTCTAAACAATAACAGTTTAAAAACTGTGCTCAGAATGTGTGTTCAAACAACTGATAGGTCGATGTACACACAACATTTGTAGAAGTAAAGAGTGCTCTTTAACTTAGCAGTCACGTGACAGTGACAGTTTAACGTTCAGGAGGAATATTGATTTATTGATTATTTCGGTTTTACGCTGTTTTCAATAATATTCCAGTTGCAACGGGGATGTATGAGCCAGCGCATGAGAAACGCTAAAAGTTGGCTTTTGTGAACATTATATAGGACCAAGATCAGCGAGGGCATCCACACAGTTTGATAAAGATCTACTGTTGATACATGTTGATACATGTTCACTCGAACCCAAAGCAAGTGAACTTTAATTGAACTCTAGACGTCACTTTTATGCACATGTTACAAGTAATGAATAGTTCTGTAGTTCGAAATCCCGCCTTTCTGATCTGAGTCGTTCGACATTTCTTAGGTAGATGTAGAACACCCATAGGACACAGAACTCGTCGAGTTTCCCGGTCTCCGGCAATTATAGTAGGAAAAGGATCGATCTAAACATGTTTCACACTACAAATGCTTAACTCCAGGTAAGGGTTAAGGATATTATACTATACAAAGGCTGGTAGGGTTCTGATCAAGATCAGCACTTACGGCTAATCACTTTCGCTACTCAATGGGCAAGATTGTAGAGCCTTCTTACCTGATAGATTATTTAACACGGTTACTCGACTCTTGTTTATAGCTTGGGAAAAGGAGCAGAAACAAAAAATGATCTCGTTTTACACTATATAAAGGCCAAATCCAAGTTTCATCCCAATCCCAATAAAGGCTAATCACAGTCGCTTCCAAATGGGTCAGACTGTAGAGCCTACATGCCGGATAATTAATTCACCACGTTTCCTTGATTCATGCTTATATTTTGGGAGAAGGAGCAGAAACAAGTTTGGGTTTGCTGATCGCTATACAGAGACCCTAGGGTTTAGGTTATCATACTATACAAACGCCGGTAGGGTTCTGATCGAGATCAGCAGTAACGGCTAATCCGATCGTTTTTCAATTGGTCAGATTGTAGAGCCTATATGCCGGATAGATAATTCAACGCGTTTCCTTAACTCATGCTTATATTTAGGTAAACGGAGAAGAAATAAGTTTGGGTTTGCTGATCGCTATACAGAGGCCCTAGGTTATCATACTATGCAAAGGCCGGTAGGGTTCTGAGCAGTAACGGCTAATCACAGTAGCTTCCTAATTGGTCAGATGGTAGAGCCTACATACCTGATAGATAATTTAACGTTTACTTGACTAATGCTTCTATCTTGAGAAAAGGAGCAATTAAACAATTGTTCTCGTTTTACACTATATAAAGGCCAAATCCAAGTTTCATGAAGCAATCCAACACAGTAACACTGCATGATACAAAGGCTCCCATCAAAATCTAAAAATCTACAACATAGGGTTTCAGGTTTACACTATACAAAGGCCCTTAATAAGCCAAAAACGGTCTGTTCTGGTGGCATCAAAAGTAGTCTGTATGTGAAAAAAGGTCTTAATGTGGCGAATTACCGAAAAGAGTTAACAGCATTCTGGCAAAAGGAGAAGTTGCTCGTTAAATAGCTGAAAAGAGTTGAAAACATTGTAGGAAAAAGAGGAACTGGTCATTATGAGCATTTTCACCTTTTGCCATAATGTTTTAAAACGTCCTCTGCTGTAGGGCGTCAAAAGTTGTCTGTATGTGACCAAAGGGTATGAAGGTTTATGAAACAAGAGGCCCATGAGGGCCTATGCTCTACTGGCATTGATCTGGCTTGTTTCAAAAGGAACCAATATGTCATCAATATTCAAATACCATCTAAGTTTGGTGAAGATCATATAGTAAATAGAAGCTCTATTGTGTTCACAAGCTGTATTATAGCAATTTTGACAATTTCAAGGGCCATAATCCAGCCATGCATGGGTAGATCTTGCCGTTTTTTAGAAATGAACCAAAGTCTCATGGATATCTATAACTACTGTATAAGTTTGATTGAGATACAATCAAAAATAAGGACTGTATCATGTAAACAAGCCCTATTATAGCAATTTTGACAATTTCAAGGGCCATAATTCAGTCATGCATGGGGTGGATCTGGCTTGTTATCGAAAGGAATCAAGCTCTCATGGATATCTAACTACTGTATAAGTTTGGTTGAGATACAAAAAAAAAAGACAATCGTGTTAACAAGCTCTATTATAGCAATTTTGACCATTTCAAGGGCCATAATCCAGTCATGCATGGGCAAATCTGGCTGGTTTTCGAAAGGAACCGAGCTCTCATGGATATCTAACTACTGTATAAGTTAGGTTGAGATACAATCAAAGTGACTGTATCATGTTAACCAAGCTCTTTTATAGCAATTTTGACCATTTCAAGGGCCATTATCCAGTCATGCATGGGCGGATCTGTGGCTGGTTTTCGAAAGGAACCAAGCTCTCATGGATATCTAACTACTGTATAAGTTTGGTTGAGATACAATCAAAAGAAGACTGTATCGTGTTAACAAGAATTTAGAAATTGTTTACGGACGGACGCACGCACTCACGCACGGACGACGGACGAATCGCCACGACATAAGCCCCTCTGGCCTTTGGCCAGTAGAGCTAAAAATTGTGGATTAAGAAGGCGTTGCTTATCATTATATCCCCAAAACAAAGTTTGGGGATATGTTGTTTTTGTTATTTTTTAATTTTCTTTCCATTTACCTTTGTGCGGTGATTTACTCGGAGATGCTTGAACCGATCTTAATGAAACTTTGCACAAAGATAGGCCACCACTCAAAGATGTGCAACTGACTTTCGAAATTTTCAAAATGGCCACCGCTCAAAACCTCAAAAAACCTAAAAATGCTCCGATTTCGATGAAATTTGGTTTTCAAGTAGATATAGGTGTGGCGAGTTCATTTCCGGTGTTAACATTTTATCCCGCGGCAGCCATTTTTGATTCAAAATAGCCGCGTAAACCTAAAAATGCTCCGATTTTGATGAAATTTGGTTTTCAAGTAGATATATAGGTGTGGCGAGTTCATTTCCGGTATCGAAATTTTATCGTCGCACGCCACGTTCAATATGGCCGTCAAAATGTTTGCCGGGTTTGGGGATATATATGTGACTTGCTTGCAATCACAATTAGTACTTGTTACAAACTGAAACTGCTATTTAAGATGCATGCATACAACAATATACTACATGTAATTGAATACGCTGGTTTAGAGTTAAAAGCATATTCCGACCGTCAATTCTGTCAAACTTTATCAACACCTAATAATTAGTTATCATCCTATTTATAATGTCAACCTATCGTTCTCATGTATTCTGTTAGTCCTACAGGATGTATACGAGAACTATGATGTTAGTATGTACTATACCCACGGTATAGTTATTGCTATTGAATTTAGAACTATTACTAGAGATGATTAATACATGTACCTCCAAAACAGCACCTTGACTCAAAATATGGCTTCTGACTGACCAACAAAAGGGCCATGAGGGTAAAATAACATGCAATTGTAAGACCATTATGATATGCACATCTCCTCTTGGTATAGAAGCTTCATGTACAACAATGGGTTGTAAGAAATAAGCCGGACAAAGTATGGCTTCAGACTGATCAACAACTTAACAAGAGGGCCATGATGGCCCTGGATCGCTCACCTGATTTTTTTTCGCTTTAGCTATATAAGCCCCGTCCCCTGGTGGCCATAGTTTCCGACCAATCAACTTGGCTTGAAGGAATCTGAAAGTGGGTCACTTAAGGAATATTTCTACAAAATTATTTGAAAATCGGCCTGACACTTTCGGAGAAGAAGATTTTTTAAGTTTTCATTATACCCATATAAGGCAAAATAGCCCTGCCCCCCTGGTGGCCATGTTTTTTCGACCAATCAACATAGCTTGAAGGAATCTGATAGAAGGTCATCCAAGGAATATTTCTACACAATTATTTGAAAATCTGCCAACCAGTTTGGGAGAAGAAGAATTTTGAAGTTTTTTCGGTTTCGTTGCCATGGAAGCCAGAATTTTGCATGGATCCCAAAAATTTGAAGGAATTCTGGTGAGGTCATTGAGAGGATGCTTTCTGTGAAGTTTCATCTAAATTGACCCATTCTGGTTACCGAGGAGAAGAAGTTGACGGACGACGGACGATGCACGAAGCACGACGGATGCCGGACATAGGGCGATCACAATAACTCACCTTGACCACTTCGTGCACAGGTGAGCTAATAAAAACAAGAGGCCCATGAGGGCCTATGCTCTACTGGTATGGTTCTTTGGTCATTTTCAATCCAGAGCATGTATGTATGGTGAAGATCGGATAGTAAATGGAGGCTCTTTTGTTTTCACAAGCTGTATTATAGCAATTTTTACAATTTCATGGGCCATAATCCAGCCTTGCATTGGCAGATCTGGCTGGTTTTCAAAAGGAACCAAGATCTAATCAGTATTTAACTACTATCTAAGTTTGGTGAAGATCAGATAGTAAATGGAGCCTCTATTGTGTTCACATGCTCAATTATAGCAATTTGGACAATTTCAAGGGCCATAATCCAGTCTTGCATGGGTGAATCTGGCTGGTTTTCGAAAGGAACCGAGCTCTCATAAATATCTAACTACTGTATAAGTTTGGTTGAGATACAATCAAAAGTGAAGACTGTATCGTGTTAACAAGCTCTTTTATAGCAAATTTGACCATTTCAAGGGCCATAATCCAGTCATACATGGGCGGATCTGGCTGGTTTTCGAAAGGAACCGAGCTCTCATGAATATCTAACTACTGTATAAGTTTGGTTGAGATACAATCAAAAGTGAAGACTGTATCGTGTTAACAAGAAATTGTTTACGGACGCACGCACGGACGGACGGACGGACGCACGCACGCCGGACAAATCGCCACGACATAAGCCCTTCTGGCCTTTGGCCAGTAGAGCTAAAAAGGGCCATAACTCCTCTTGGTATAGAAGCTTCATGTAACATTTTATTGAATTCCACCCAGTGGTTTGTAAGAAATAGGCCGGACAGAATCTGGCTTCCGACTTCCTAACAACTTAAGTAGCAGTCCAGCTAAGAATCATGCAGGGGGCGATTCATCCATAGTCTAGAATCTTTATTTTTTTTTGTTAAATAGATTCAAAATGATGTAAAACTAATAAATTTGACATGTTGCGGGTCAAAATTCAATCCGTTGCCATGGTAACAGCTCTACCTTAAAAACAAGCTTATTTAGGCCCTGAAATCCTTATATTTGCATCATTTCATATTGAAAATAGATAAATTACCATAAACATTATAGAATATAAATGCTTTTATTTTTATACTATTACATTAAATGAATTAAGAAATTATATCAAAATTTGGATGTATGCATGGGTAAGTGGTTACCATGGCAACCAATTTTCTATAATTTTTCAAAATGAAAAAAAATCAAAATATGACATTTTTAACATATCATTATATCCGATGAGCACGGGGATAGAAGCCATTTGATTGATTATAAGTTGGGAATTGGCTCTTGGCCAAAACATATCAAAAATAAAAATATGTAGCCTAGTATAGATTTTTTTTTAAATGGCTTCTTATCTCGGGTGTTTTCGTAATTTTCATTCTCAACTGATTATTCTCTTTTAGCATATATACAAGCTTTATGAAGTCTTACTCGGAAACTTTTCAGAACCGAAACAATGTAAATAATGCTTTTTGTAATATATCAAAATTTGGATGTATGCATGGGTAAGTGGTTACCATGGCAACCAATTTTCTATAATTTTTCAAAATGAAAAAAAATCAAAATATGACATTTTTAACATATCATTATATCCGATGAGCACGGGGATAGAAGCCATTTGATTGATTATAAGTTGGGAATTGGCTCTTGGCCAAAACATATCAAATATAAAAATATGTAGCCTAGTATAGATTTTTTTTTAAATGGCTTCTTATCTCGGGTGTTTTCGTAATTTTCATTCTCAACTGATTATTCTCTTTTAGCATATATACAAGCTTTATGAAGTCTTACTCGGAAACTTTTCAGAACCGAAACAATGTAAATAATGCTTTTTGTAATATATCAAAATTTGGATGTATGCATGGGTAAGTGGTTACCATGGCAACCAATTTTCTATAATTTTTCAAAATGAAAAAAAATCAAAATATGACATTTTTAAAATATCATTATATCCGATGAGCACGGGGATAGAAGCCATTTGATTGATTATAAGTTGGGAATTGGCTCTTGGCCAAAACATATCAAAAATAAAAATATGTAGCCTAGTATAGATTTTTTTTTAAATGGCTTCTTATCTCGGGTGTTTTCGTAATTTTCATTCTCAACTGATTATTCTCTTTTAGCATATATACAAGCTTTATGAAGTCTTACTCGGAAACTTTTCAGAACCGAAACAATGTAAATAATGCTTTTTGTAATATATCAAAATTTGGATGTATGCATGGGTAAGTGGTTACCATGGCAACCAATTTTCTATAATTTTTCAAAATGAAAAAAAAAAATCAAAATATGACATTTTTAACATATCATTATATCCGATGAGCACGGGGATAGAAGCCATTTGATTGATTATAAGTTGGGAATTGGCTCTTGGCCAAAACATATCAAAAATAAAAATATGTAGCCTAGTATAGATTTTTTTTTAAATGGCTTCTTATCTCGGGTGTTTTCGTAATTTTCATTCTCGACTGATTATTCTCTTTTAGCATATATACAAGCTTTATGAAGTCTTACTCAGAAACTTTTCAGAACCGAAACAACGTAAATAATGCTTTTTGTTAGTTTAAGGTCCACTGGCAGAAAGATAGTCAAGCTATTGCAAAACTAAACGTTCTGTGTTGCGTCTGTCTGTCCGTCTTTGCACGCACCTGTTAACATTTTGATTATATTCGAACCACATTTCCTCAGTTATCACTGCACCAAATGCAACACAACTTCAAAGGTGACATCCTCTAAAGTGTGTTCTACTCAGTAATTAGTCCCCTACCCATCGAAGATCGGTTTCGCGACTATAGGTTTGGTCTATTCCGTCCGTCCGTGAGTCCGCATGTGTAGTTGTGGGGTGCCCACCCTTATTAAGACACTTAGATAAGTAGTTTTTTTGTTTCTTTTATAATGGGCATTTTATTTGCATATTAATGTTATTCATTCCGTAAAAGGGATGTAATTACGGAATGAATAGCACCCCACAATAAAACATCAAAGGAAATAACCCCACAAGTACTTTCCCATGAGTTTGTCCGTCCGTCTGTCTGTCAGTCCCACCTAACCTTGTCCGGCCTGCATCTTAACCATGCATGCATCATAGGATTTCAAAGAAACTTGGCACAAACGTTCACCATGATAAGGCGAGGCGGCGTGTCGCGCAAAAGACCCAGGCCTGTACCTCATATTTCAAGGTCACACTTAGGGGTCAAAGGTCAAAATGAGAACAAAAATAATTAAAATTTGCACAAAAAGAAAAAGTGGTTGTCATGCATGGTTACAGCTTTACCTTAAGAACAAGTTGATTTTTGGATTTTAAAATCATAAATCTGCATCATTTTGAAAGCAAATTAAAGAAATAATGAAAGACATCCTATAATATAAATACATTATTTTATAAAAAACAGAGTTTTATACATCTTAAAAACTTATCAAGAGTATGATGTATGAATAGACATTCGGTTACCATGGCAACCAATTTACTATTATTTTTCACTAGGTAAAAAAGCCCAAAAATGTCAATATTTGATCAGTTTGTTATCTCCAATGAGCACATGGATAGAAGTGATTTGATTGATTACACTGTGCGAGTTGACCTTTGTCACATACATATATATATAAAAAAGAATGTAGCCTGGTATAGAATTTTCAAAAAATTGTCATCTTTTCTTGTGGTATTTTATCAATTTTTTCTTGCTCAAGGAAATAAATTCTAAATAGAATTATGATTGATGTGGCATAAAAATATTTAAGTTCCACAAATGGTTCTCCTATATGCCCCCTTTCAAAATCATTAAATATTAAATCAATATCAAACTTCTTGTTGCCATTGCAACTAGAAATTCCAGGGAAAAGGGAGTACGAGACTACATAATTTTCATTTCAACAATAAGTACAATTTTAAAATCTTTCTTAAAATAAGGTTTATAAATGTTTGTAAGAAAAACACCTAATAAAAACATGTTACTAAGGAAACATGCTAACTAAAGAGTATAACAGAAGTAATTCATTGAATAATTATTAATAAAATAAAATATTTACGTTTATTCAGTTTTCAATCACAGTGGACACTTAGATTCTACTATTGCCATAGTAACAAACAAATCTTATTTATGTGATGTACATGTAAATATTGCAATCCCAAAAAATGGATATAGACTGAAATTGTTGAATTGAAAAAAAAAGGTAAATTTTGATAAAATAGTATTTCATTACATCACATATATATATCGACAGATAAATTTGTCAAACATTATGAGCCCCTGAGTGTCACATTGTCCGGGAGATTTGGAAGATTGAATTTAGAAGATTGAATAAAATTGGCATGAAATGGGAGCTTATAAGTCGGATCAATAAGAAAAGTTGTTTGTGTTCAAAGTCACTTTGACCATGACCTTTGACCGTAATCATATGTGTTCATGCCCAACCTCCCTGCTAAATTTAAGGACATTAGAGAGTTGATTGAGATTGAATGAAAAATGTGGCCACCAAAGTGTTCACAATGTCCAACAATTTGACCTAGTGTATAAGCTTTTGACCCCACATGACCCATTCTAACATTGATTAAAATGTTATGAAAAGGAATATTCTGGTAGGATTACATGATATGTGTGGCCTCTTATAGAGTTAATGTTTCATCTTAAAAATAACCAGTAACAATGACCTTGACCAAAGTGACTCTAAATGCCATCAATAGCTAGCTTTCTGTATAATGTAGCTATCTGTTAAATTTGATTACAATTTGTCAGGAAAAACTGAAGTAATTAAGTGGAAATCAAAACGTTTCTATTTTTAGTAAGTGACCTAGACCTTGACCTGATAAGACCTAAATTACAATCCAGAGCTAGCTTTCTGAAAAAGCCATTTACATCTGATTTTTTTTTTTTAAAAATTAGTCATACTCAACATTTGTGACCCCAATAACTAATCATTAGATAGCTTTTTGAATGAGCAATTATCTGTGATATTTGATGAAAATCAGTTAAGAGTAACTAAACTTATTGAGCTAAAACCTTTTGAAAGATCCCCAATTCTTATAAACCAGCGCATGTTTTTTTTTAAATATGTGGATATATGTCAACACAAATCTTGAATAATGATGCACCTGGCATGTACAGTATATAGCTCTGTACATTATGAGATTAACCTCTAATCAGTCAAATAATCATCCCATAAGTATGGCTCAACAAAAGACAGTTATACATTTAAAATAATATTCCTGCATTCTGGTTATTTGTGTTTTAGAACATTTTCAAAAGAACTTTGGCTATATCAGAGCAACAGTGCACTTATACATGATCCCTTGATGACTAACCAGTACAACTTCAAGGACAGGAACTTTGTCCTGCCAAAGAGCACTTCTACATACTGTCATAGTTGACAGGGATAGAAAGTGCCCTGTCATAAAATAATAAAATCATACATGAATATGATTTACACAAAACATAACAATATATAACAATATCTTTGTCTCACATTCTTTTCAATAAGTATAACAAGGCCTGTTAGAAATTATATTGATGCCTCTGCAGTGGTATACATGTAGTTAAACATCTGAAATCATAGCTGTATAAAAGGAATTGCTCATAATGAGCAATTACTTCTTTTTCCAATAATGCTTTCTATTCTTCCAAATCCAAGCTATATTTTGTCACAATTTTCCTTATATTTTTCAGGTTTATGCTTCTTAACCTGGTTGAAACAAGCATACCCATATGCATCAAATCTTTTAACCATTTCCCACATATACACGCTTTTGGATGCCCGTGCAGCAGACAACTAATGAAAACAAGCAATTTCACCTTTTGTCAAAATAGACATTGCTCTTAATGAGATATTTCTTTTTTTGGAACAAGGTTTTTCAAATTGATTCCCAAGTTCTAATAAATTTATAAAGATTTTCCAAATCTTAGCCAACATGTTTTCAAAGTTGGTTAAATGTGGAAATAGGCTAAATTTGTCAGTGTTGATAATCTGTTAATTCAATTAGTTATTCAAATTCCTGAAGTTGAAGCAAAATGTTTATAAAAATAATCAACTGTACAGTTTTGTATACAGTTTCAAAATGCTCTTCCCTTTTTACCATGTATAACAATTTGGGAGAGAATTATATTATCCATGTAAATTGTACTGTTGCATGATGAATACATATCTAGGTAAATATACATAGACACATAATGATAAAGTGAACACTCTCCTACAATGAAGTTTCTATGTATGAATTCAAGATCAATTGATTATTCTGAAAGTTGAATTTCTATCTTGTGAATCTGTCACTTGAGAAAGTATTAGGGTCTCATAGGTGTCCACCAATAGTGCAGGGTAACTGTCCTGTCCATGTTGTCCAATAAGGCACATCACATAGTTAATCTGAAAAATATATAATCAAATAAAAATAGATATCTAGACACACATTTATTATGATGTTTGACATATATTTGTGTAATGTATAGCATATTAAATTCTGATAGTGATAGTAATTTGCTTTGAAAATATCTGAAAGAAAATATGTAATAAGTAATATCTAGATAGGATCCAAGTACTAGTTTGAACTTTTTTGATAGAGGTTCAACAATACACATGTGTATTAATTTCAGAAGTCTTCTGCTGCATGAGGTATTAGAAATTGTAAACACTAAATCAAGGTTTAAAAGATGAATTGTTGAAAAGTTATTCATACATATAAGTATACTGAAATATCCTAGCCATGAGTAACAATGAAATCATATGAGAACTAAGCTATGTTGCATAATAATGATTAAGTTTGAACCCTTGTAACTAGTTGTTTTCTTCCAATAAGAGAAGTGAGTTGTGATAAAACTATTAAAAGACTGAACTATTCTCAAAACAAGCAACAGATGTATATAAGACCTCCACAATACTCAGTCTTAGCAAATACATATTTTAGTATTCAACAGATGGAGTCTAGCTGCTTTAAAAACTATATGAAGAAAGTAATACACAAAAAACATGTAATTGAACAGTAAATTAACAATTTCCTGCATACAACAAATCTGCAGCAGACTACTTTGAAAAAATCCAGAAAAAAATATGAAAAATCTCTGTAAGTAAAATAGAATTTTTAAATAATGGTTTAAACATTGTTACAAGTCATTATGTTGTGAATTTTATTTCCACTTTGTGGCAATATTTACAATAGTTGTCTGCTGCAAAGGTGTCAAAATGCATGAATATGTGGGAAAGTAAATACTATAGTCTATATTTATCAAAACAGAAATTACCTATGCTAACAGGAATTAAATAAATCTTCATGATCTTCCAGTATCTTTTGGCTGGTAACTTATTCCTCTGAGTGTTTCCCATTTCTCAGTGTGTAGAGGATGAAAACACAACGGAGTCAACTTCCCTTCCTTGAAATATACCTCGAGATTTGCATGTAGACAAACCGAAAGTTACTTGAAAAAAGTCCCGAAAATGATCTGCTTCACAAGTTGTTTGTTGATTTCCACATTTTCAAAACGTTAAATTTAATGCCCGTATGTTATAAGAAATGTCTGTATTATAATCTAAAAGCCTGACCGATTTTTCTCTCTGTGTTTCTCTGTTGTAAGCCTCAAGAATCAGAATGATTGTAAAACTGCATTGAATACCGACTTTCCACATTTGACATGATTATCACATTACGGACCTGTCTTTAGTCTGCGTACACTGTTTTTCATATACATATCTTCACATCCTTGCTAAACTGTTTATGAAATAGCTTAATATGATATGTACGATATAAAACTGATGAAATGTCGAATCCAAGCTGGTAAGTTAAAATATCTTGGTTAACAGGAAGTACGTGAGATGTAAACAATTTCTGGGTTTCAGTATAGAGGTGAATAAAATATAAATAAATATTTATTTATATTGTTATCGATTACATTTTATTGAATTAAAACCAGTCAGTTTATATTTTTAAAAGAGAAAACTGACACAGATATAGGTCATTTTGCATTAAAAAGAGACATATTAACGTTTTTCAGTCACATAACAACTGTTGTGAAGCAGGACAGAGTTATCTTTCTTGATAGTATGGCTCAAAACCCTATAAAAGAAACCAAATTTACTCAAAACCTGTACTAGGCTACATATTTTATTTTTTGATATTTTATAGAGTGTATTGTCCTCTTTATGTTGATATATATATTTCTGTCTAAGACCCGTGCTCATCGGAGATAATTCGATTTGAAGTAGGAGTATTTTACATGGGACTGTATAGCAAAATCTCACATATTCAAATTATTTCAAAGCAATATTATGAAGTAGAGATTGCAAGATGTGATAAATTAATACCAAATCACTCATAAACTTCACCATACAACTCCACACACTCAATATTAACAATATCTGTGATATACCATGAATCACTTTTTTATCATTTTGCATGATTCTTAGCTGGACTGCTACTTAATAAGTAAAAGTGCCATAACTCTGTAAAACAAGTTAATGTCGTACTGCAAGCAATACAAAAGAACCCTACCAATACTTGTTATAAGTAATATCAAAATCCATTCAAGCATGAGTGACCTTGACATTTGTGGGAAATGCCTGGTTCTTGTGCAGGACACGCCATTTCACCATGGTGAACATGTGTGCCCAGTAACTTGAGAATCCTACGATGCATGGTTGAGATGCGGGCCGGAGAAGGTAGTCCTACCAAACAGTACGCATTTTGACCTTTGACCTCTGAGTGTGACCTTGACCTTTGAGGTACAAGCAACTTCATCATAGTGAACATGTGTGTCCAGTAACTTGAGAATCCTAAGATGCATGGTTGAGATTCGGGCAGGACAAGGTAGTCCAATCAAACAGTACTCATTCTGACCTTTGACCTCAAAGTGTGACCTTGACCTTTAAGGTACAGGCCTGGGTCTTGTGCACGACACGCTGCCTCATCATGTACATGTGTACTGAGTTACTTGAGAATCCTACGATGCATGGTTGAGATGCAGGGCGGAAAAGGTAGTCCTATCAAACAGTACTCATTTTGACCTTTCACCTCTGAGTGTGACCTTGACCTTTGAAGTACAAGCCACCTCATCATGGTTAACATGTGTGTCAAGTAACTTGAGAATCCTAAGATGCATGGTTGAGATGCGGGCCGAACAAGGTAGTCTTATCAAACAGTACTCATTTTGACCTTTGACCTCTAAATGTGACCTTGAGGTACAGGTCTGGGTCTTGCGCGTGACACACTGCCTCATCATGTACATGTGTATGAGTTACTTGGAAATCCTATGATGCATGGTTGGGATGTGAGCCAGACAAGGTACAGTCCCATCAAACAGTACTCATTTTTACCTTTGACCTCTAAGTGTGACATTGACATTTGAGTTACAGACCTGTGTTTTGTGTGCGACACGCCGCCTTATCATGGTTAACATTTGTGCCAAGTTTCTTTGAAATCCTATAATTCATGGTGGAGATGTGGGCCGGACAAGGTAATCCTATACAACAGTAATAATTTTGACCTTTCACCTCTAAGTGTGACCTTGACATTTTATGTACAGGCCTGGGTCTTGTGCGTGACACGCCGACTCATCATGGTGAACATTTTTGACAAGTTTCTTTGCAAACCTATGATGCATGGTGAAAATGTGGGCCGGACAAGGTACCGTCCTATCGAAGTACTCATTTTAACCTTTGACCTCTAAGTGTGACCTTGACATTTGAGGTACAGGCGTGGGTCTTGAGCATGACACGCCGCCTCATCATGGTGAACATTTGTGCCAAGTTTCTTTGAAATCCTATGTTCGTGGTGAAGATACGTGCCGAACAAGGTTAAGCGTGACTGACTGACAATCGACATGCCATTGTTAGACCTTTAGGGTATGGTATGCACATCTCCTCTTGGCATAGAAGCTTCATGTAAAATTTTATTGAATTCCACCCAGTGGTTTGTGGACAAAATATGACCAACAACTTAATAAGTAAAAGGGCCATAACTCTGTACAATAACATGCAATTGTAAGACCTTTAGGGTATACAATTGATTGATTGATTGGGGTTTAACTCCGTTTTTAACAATTTTACAGTTATATCACGGCGGCCAGTTCACCTACTCATGCATATCCTGGTTTTCTCACACCAGTACTCCACACAACAATCTTCCCAAGCAACTGGCTGCTTTTCCACATAGACTAAGCCCAATGGTGGAAGACGAATGACGCATGTCGCATTGACTTTTGTCAATCGTCGGAAAGAAAGTTGGCCGAGTCGGGATTTAGGGTATACGAACATCTCCTCTTGGTATAGAAGCTTCATGTTAATTTTTAATTTTAATTCCATCCAGTGGTTTGTAAGAAATAGGCCAGACAAAATATGACCAACAACTTAGTAAATAAAAGGGCCATAACTGTAAAATAACATGCAATTGTAACAACTTTAGGATATGCACATCGCCTCTTGGTATAGAAGTTTCATGTAAAACTTTATTGAATTCCACCCAGTGGTTTGTAAGAAATAGGCCGGACAAAATATGGCTTCTGACCGCCCGACATAGTGACTCCTATATACCCACCCCCAAAATAACCACTTTGTTTTTTGGGGTATACCAATGTAGAAATAAGGTGGTATTCTTGATTGAGTTCACATCATTTATGTACCCTGACTAGAAAATAAAACGCTTATTATCGGTTAACCACTTAGAATGAAACCATTTTTCCACATTATTGCAATCATTAAAACAATATATTGGTTACATGCATGTAGTGAAGGAACTGTGCAATACGTACATACCAACAGCATAGTTCTGGTGCAAACCGTAAGCCCGTTAAAGCCTTCCATAATGTTAGGACTCCACATTAGTCAACAAGGTTTTAATGTCGCAAATAACTGAAAATTGTTGAAAACATTGCAGCAAAAGGAGAAACTGGTCATTATGAGCAATTTCTCATTTTTCCATAATGTTTTAAAACGTCTTCTGCTATAGAAGCGACAAAAGTTGTCTATATGTGAAGAAAGGTTTAATGGTCGCTAATTTATTAGAAGTTTTTAAAACATTGTGGCAAAAGGAGAAGTTGTTCTTTATGAGTTATGTCCTAATTCTTTAAAGATGATGTTACGCTAACACATTACAGTCATATAAATAGCCCTGAGTTATTACTCCTTTTGCCTTATTGTTTTAAAAAGTATTCTGTTGTAGAGGGGTCAACAGAAGTCAACAGAAGTCTGTATGTGAAATAAGGGTTAGGGTTAAGGTTATTACATGTTGTTCATTACTTGTAAACATGTGCATAATAGTGCCGTACGTCTAGAGGTAAATCAACGTTCAATTGCTATGGGTTGAGTCCCCCCCCCAAAAAAATCCACAAAATGCATTTACCCAACACAACACAAGTATAACGCTTTAGTTAATTGATTCTGCATGTTTAGCTTCTTATTTTTTTACAATATACATTTGATAGTGAACAACTGATAATGTATATATTCTATAAAGAATTAATATAAAGATATATTATATATATTTATTGTTCCGTTCAGTTCCGTTTCGCATTATACAGTTATCTGTTGGGTAACTGTATTTTGCGAAACGGAACAGAACAACGACCTACATAACTATTCATTACTTGTAGCATGTGCATAATAGTGACGTCTAGAGGTAAGTAAATCAAAGTTCACTTGCAATGGGTTTGAATTTCCTCCCCCCCTCCCCAACAAAAAAAAATCCGCAAAATGAATTCATCAAACACAACACGCGTATAACGTTATGGTTAATTGATTTTGCATGCTTTAGATTCTTGCTGTTTTACAATATTCATTTGATATTGAGCTACTGATAATGTATATATTCTTTCAACAATTAATAAAGATAAATATATAAATTTATTGTTCCGTTCAGTTCCGCATTATACAGTTACATTATACTGTATTTTGCGGACCGGAACAAAAGCATTTATATATAAGCATCTATTTTCACGCATGTTAAATTGTATATAACTGCATTCTTTTTAATAATTATAGTTTGACCAGTTCTTAATGATTATCTGCCGATTATTACTCACTAGCTTTCACAGATTTATAGATTTAACTCCGCACATGATATATATTTCTATCTTATGACAGTAAAGACATGCATTAGTGAATAAAGACACAACTTTGATTTATTATTTATTTATCTATATTGACTCATAAAAGAGACAGTTGATAACAGTATGCCCCTCCTGAACCAGATATTACTTAATTTTTATTAAACCGCAGGTACAATATATAAGTATGGAAACAGATATTCCCTGTCTGGTGCCCCATCACTTGTTCCGTTACGCAAAATACAGTTAGCCTGACCAGGTGAGCTTAAAAAACCTCTGAACACTTTTAAGTTCAACCTTTTTTATCAGAACATCATCTTCCTCAAATCTTGTTCAAGTGTGAAAGGTGTCAAAGACTAGATCAGAATTAAGAAAACCTTGGGATTACGCTTTTTAGCCATTTTTTTTCAAAATCCAGTCCCTGAAACTTTAATCAAAATATTCATTTCAATCAAACCTCTTGTCAAATTCAAACTGCATCACGTATGGCCAATTTTTAAAAATACCTTGTGAACACATGTATTTTCCAATGTTCATTGCTATTGTTTCAGTCAAATCTTGTTAGAGTGACAAAAACTAGGTCACTAGGTTCAATTTTAGAAATCCTTATGATACCAGATTTCTCATCGGATCATCAGGAAATCTTCTATAATGTTGATGTGCACCTGCTCACAAATGGCTACCATCTTTGTGTTCTTGTTTTTTTTTATCATTGACGGCGATTTTGATAAAAAAAGAGGGCCATGAGGCCCTGGAATCGCTCACCCGAGAATGGGCTATTTAATACTTAACTCTTTCAGCACCAATGGCAATATCATCAAGAAAAACATTCTGACCAAATTTCAAGAAAATGCAATCTCTATAGTGTTAACTAGATTGTTCTACAATTTGGCCTAGTGACTTTGTTGTTGACCATACTTGACCCATATTCGGACTTACCCTAAATATCATCAAGACAGCTATACTTATATAATTATAACTTGGCCTAGATATCACTAAGACAAACACTCTGACAAAGTTTCAACATGCTCAAGCCAAAAATGTGGCTTCCCGAGTATTAACAAGATTTTCCTTAAATTTGGCGTAGTCACCTAGTTTTTGACAGGACATGACCCATATTCGAACTTGGTCTAGATATCCTCAGGACAAACTCTCTGATAAAATTTCAACATGCTCAAACTTAAAATGCTGCTTCAAGAGTGTTAACAATATTTTCCTTAAATTTGACCTAGTTACCTAGTTTTCGACCCGACATAACCTATATTCGAACTTGACCTAGATATCATTCAGACAAACATTCTGAAAATAATTCAAGCTGCCGAAGCAAAAAATGCCGCCTCCAGACTGTTAACAAGATTTTCCATAAATTTGGCCTATTGACCTAGTTTTTGCCCCGACATAACCAATATTCAAACTTGTTTTTCAAAGATTTTCATTTAAATTAATCTAGTGACCTAGATTGTGACCCCAAATGACCCAGTTTCAAACTTGGCCTAGATTTGATGAAGATGTATGTTCTGATAAACTTTCATGATGATTAGATGCAAAATGTTGCCTCTAGAATGTTAACAAGCAAATGTTGACGACGAACGACAGACAAAAGGCGATCACAATAACTCACCTTGAGCACTTCGTGCTCTGGTGAGCTAATAATGTTAATGTTAATTGAAGAATAATTTGAAATTTAAATAAATAAAGTTGATGAATATGACCTAATATTTATAATTACATACATAATAGAATATACTTTATATCTGAACAGATTCGCTGTATTTCGCAAAACAATAGAGAAAACTCACAATAACTATTCTGAAAAAGTTTCAACAGGCCCAAGTAAAACAAGAGCACCGCGTACAGCACAGACGCTTGACTGATATAAAACAGACAAAAAGCTGAGCTGAACAAACAAGAGGCCCATGAGGGCCTATGCTCTACTGGTATGGTTCTTTGGTCATTTTCAATCCAGAGCATGTATGTATGGTGAATATCGGATAGTAAATGGAGGCTCTTTTGTGTTCACAAGCTGTATTATAGCAATTTTTACAATTTCATGGACCATAATCAAGTCTTGCATGGGCGGATCTGGCTGATTTTCAAAAGGAACCACGCTCTCATCAATATTTAACTACTATCTAAGTTTGGTGAAGATCAGATAGTAAATGGAGCCTCTATTGTAATACATGCTCAATTATAGCAATATGGACAATTTCATAGGCCATAATCCAGTCTTGCATGGGCGGATCTGGCTGGTTTATGAAAGGAACTGAGCTCTCATGGATATCTAACTACTGTATAAGTTTAGTTGAGATACAATCCAAAGTGAAGACTGTATCGTGTTAACAAGCTCTTTTATAGCAATTTGTGACCATTTCAAGGGCCATAATCCAGTCATGCATGGGCGGATCTGGCTGGTTTACGAAAGGAACCGAGTTCTCATGGATATCTAACTACTGTATAAGTTTGGTTGAGATACAATAAAAAGTGAAGACTGTATCGTGTTAACAAGCTCTTTTATAGCAATTTTGACCATTTCAAGGTCCATAATCCAGTCATGCATAGGCGGATCTGGCTGGTTTTCGAAAGGAACCGAGCTCTCATGGATATCTAACTACTGTATAAGTTTAGTTGAGATACAATCAAAAGTGAGGACTGTATCGTGTTAACAAGAAATTATTTACGGACGGACGCACGCACGCACGGACGACGGACAAATCGCCACGACATAAGCCCTTCTGGCCTTTGGCCAGTAGAGCTAAAAACCTTAACCGGATGACCACGCCGCCGCCACAGAAAACAAGAGGCCCAAGAGGGCCAGTATCGCTCCACGGCCATAAGGCAAAAATCAAATCTCCAAACAGCCCTGCCCCCTGTTGGCCATGTTTTTTACCAACCACCATGGCTTAAAGGAATCGTGTAGAGTGTCACCCAAGGAATGTTTCTTCAAAATTATTTGAAAATTGGCCCGACACTTTCGGAGGAGAGGATATTTTAAATTTTCTCTAAAGCCATATAAGGCAAAATAGCCCCACCCCCTGGTAGCCATATTTTTCAACCAATCAACATTGCTTGAAGGAATCTGATAGATGGTCAGCCTAGGAACATTTCTACAAAATTATTTTAATATCAGCCAGACACTTTCGGAGAAGAAGATTGTTTAAGTTTTCACTATAGCTATATAAGGCAAAATAGCCCCGCCCCCTAGCGGCCATGTTTATCAACCAATCAACATTTATTGAAGGAATCTAATAAAGGGTCACCCAAGGAACATTTCTATAAAATTATTTGAAAATCGGCTGGATACTTTCGGAGGAGAAGATTTTTTAAGTTTTCACTATAGCCATATAGGCAAAAGAGCCCCGCCCTCTGGCGTCCATGTATTTTTACCAATCAATATGGCTTGAAGGAATCTGATAGAGGGTCACCCAAGGAACATTTCTACAAAATTATTTGAAAATCGGCCCGACACTTTTGGAGAAGAAGATTTTTTAAGTTTTCACTATTTTTTTCTTTTGGTTGCCATGGAAACCAGAATTATGTATGGATAAAAAAAAATGAAGGAATTTAAGAGAGGACATTGAGAGGATGCTTCTTATGAAGTTTCGACCAAATTGGCTAAGTGGTTAGGGAGAAGAAGTCGTTTAAAGGAAAAAGTTAACGCACGCACAGACGCACGCACGACGGACAATTCGCCATGACATAAGCTCGACTGGCTTTCAGCCAGTGGAGCTAAAAAGCTGAGCTGAACAAAAAACCGTAACCGGACGATCACGCCGCCGCTGACGACGACGCCAGGGTCATGACAATAGCTCTCGTTTTTTCAAAAGTTGAGCTAATAAAATGTGATCTGTAAAATGTTAACAAAAGTTTGCTCAAATATGGCCTATTGACCTTGATTTTGACCCATATTTAGAAAGAAAAAGTCTAAATGTATCAAGGCAACATTTTTTTTACAATTTGGCCTAGTGACCTAGTTGTTGATCAAACATGACCCTTATTCGAACTTAGCCTATATATCATCAAGACAAACATTCTGACAGTTTCAACATGCTCAAGTAACAAAATGCAGTGAACAATTTGTTAATAAGATTTTCCTTCAATTTGGCCTAGTGCCCTAGTTGTTGACCCAACATGACCCATATTCGAACGTGGCCTAGATATCACAAAGACAAACTTTCTGTGAAAGTTTCAAGCTGCTCAAATCAAAATTGTAGTCTTTATAGTGTTAACAAGATTTTTCTACAATTTGGCTTAGTGACCTAGATTTTGACCAGACCTGACCCTCATTCTAACTTAGCCTAGATATCATCCAGGCAAATATTCTGTCAAAGTTTAATCATGCTCAATCCAAAAAGGCTGCTTCCAGATTGTTAACAAGATTTTCCTTTAATTTGGCCTAGAAATCAGCAAGATAGAAAAACTGAATAAGTTTCATTAAATTGAATGAAAATAGTGGCCTCAAGTTGGTAAGCAAATTGTTGACGACGAACGAACAAAGAACAAAAGGCAATTACGAAAACTCACCTTGAGCACATTGTGCTCTCGTGAGCTAACAAGGGGCATAACTCTACTAATATGGTTGACAGAGTTTTGTGACTTGCTGCAGATGTTTGTATTGTCATTAGAAACAAATATGCCAAAGTTGAAGCAAATATGAATGATGGTATAGAAGATATCAGTATTTATAAGTTTGTTTACAAGAGGTCCATGATGGCCCTAGATTGCTCACCTTAATTATGCAATGTGATTTCTAATGCAAAACATATCAAGACAATTATTCTGACAAAGAGTCAAATAATACCTCCAGAGGTTTTTCCTTCATTTCGCTAAAGTGACCTATTTTTTTTTTTTACTTCATATGACCCATATTCGAACATGGACTAGATATCATCAAGACAAACATTCTGACAAAGTTTCAGCTTGCTCAAAGTAAAAATGCAGCCTCCAGAGTTTTAACATTGTTTTCCTTCAATTTGGCCTAGTGACCTAGTTTCAACCCAAAAATTACCCATATTCGACTAGATATCATTAAGACAAACATTCTGACAACATTTCAAACATGCGGCATCTAGAGTGTTTACAAGATTTTCCTTCAATATATGATCTATTTTCGTACTTGACCAGACTTGACCTAGATATCATTAAGATAAACATTCTGCCCAAATTGTAAGCTGCTGAACCAAAATATGCGGCTTCTACAGTTTAAAACCTGTCCCACATACAACAAATCTGCAGCAGACAACTTTGAAAACATAGTGACAAAAGCCTGAAAATCTCCATGAAAGAAATAAATTTGAAAACATTGTGGCCAAAGGAGAAACTGCTAATGAGCAATTTCCCCGTTGGCCACAATATTTTCAAAATTTGTCTGTCGCTATTGCGTCAAAATGCGTCTGCAGGTGGGAAAGGGTTAACAAGATTTCCCTTCAATTTGGCCTAGTTACCTCGTTTTTAAACAGACATGACCTACATATCATCAAGACAAACATTCTGAGTTTAACATGCTCAAGTTAACAAGAGGGCCAAGATGGCCCTAAATCGATCACCTAATTGATAGTAAATTAGTAGCAAATACTTAACTGCAAATATCTGGGACAATTTTATCAGGGAGTGCAAATGAAAGGAGTGGACACTTCTCAAGAAACAGCTTATCAGTAAAGGCCATTTATATCTTGAAATCTAACAAGAACTTGAATAAGAATGGAATTATAAAGTTTTTGTAATTTTGCACCTTTCCTGATGCATCCTTGCTGCCCTGTTTTTCAACGAAATCAATACGGCTTCAACAGTTTATTTAGAGGGTCACTTAAGGAACATTTCTACCAAATTATCTTGCAATCGCACAAGTAGATTATGGAGGAAAAGGATTTTAAAATTTGGGTATTTTTCTCACTTTCTGATGCCGCAGCAATTAAAGTTCTCAATGGAATTTAAATCTTTGAATAATTTTGAAAGAGGACCACCAAAGGAACATTCTTGTGATGTGTTGTGGAAATTGGTCTATTGGATTGGTAGGAGTTGGTTGTCATTTGTAGCTAAAAGTTCAATTTACCCTTTTTGTGACGACGCCTGGTTGATATGATTGTGTAACCAATCAAAACGGCTTAAACAAATTAAATAGAGGATCATTACAGTAAGATTCGTATTATATTTTTTTTAAATCAGACAAACACTTTCATAAAAATGGAATTTTCAAATTTTGTCATTTTGCCCCTTTTCTGATGCCGCCTGACTGCCATGTTTTTCGACCAATCAGTATGGCTTGAACAATTTTATAGGGGGTCACCCAAGGAACATTTCTACCAAATTATATTTGAATCTGACAGGCAGATTCGGAGGAGAAGATTTTTAAAGTTTGGACATTTTGTCCCCTTTCTGATGCCGCAGCAACCAAAGTTCTCATTGGAATTTTAATCTTTGAACAATTTTGAAAGAGGCCAACCAGAGGAACAGTCCTGTGATGTTTCACGGAAATTGTCTTTGGAGTTTGGGAGGAGATGATGTTTAAAGCTAAAAGTTAAAGCTTCGGCTCAGGTGATCTAAAAATGCAGCCTCCAGATTGTTAACAAGATTTCCCTTCAATTTAGCCTAATGACCTAGTTTCTGACCCAATATTACCCATATTCGAACTTGATTTAGATATCATTAACACAAATATACTGACAAAATTTCAAACTGCTGAAGGAAAAATTTGCGGGCTATAGTGTTAACGAGATTTTCTTCAATTTGACCTAGTGACCTAGTTTTTGACTCGACATGACCCATATTCAAACTTGACCTAGATATCAAAAAGACAAATATTCCGATGGAGTTTCAACATGCTCGAGTTAAAAAAACGGCCTCAAGAGTGTTAACAAGATTTTCCTTCAATTTGACAAAGTGACCAGGTTTTTGATCTCATATGGCCTAGTTTGGAACTTGTCCATGATTTGATGGAGATGAATGTTCTGATAAAACTTTCATGAAGATGGGATGCAAAATATAGCCTGTAGAGTGTTAAAAAGGCAATCGGTGACGTTGGACGACGAAAGGACACCGAACAAAATGTGATCACAATAGCTCATCTTGAGCACTTCGTGCACAGGTGAGCTAAACACTTTAACCAACGCAGACGCTGTCACAAGTGCAATAGCCTCATTATTAAAAGGCAGTCTCCAGAGTGTTGAAAAGATTGTTCATAAGTTTGGCATAGTGATCTATTTTTTTACCCAATATGACCCATATTCGAACTTGACCTAACTATCATTAAGACAAACATTCTAACAAAATTCCTCTAGAGTGTTAACGAGATTTTCCTTCAATTTGACTTAGTGACCTAGTTGTTGACCTGATCATTTCGAACTTGTCAAAGATTTGATTGAGATAAATGTTCTAATAAACTTTCATTAATATAGGATGCAAAATGTAGCCTGTAGAGTGTTAACAAGGCAATTATTGATGATGCACAACAGACAAAATTTGATCACAATAGCTCACCTCGAGCACTTTGTGCTTAGGTGAGCTAACACTAATGAGTTCTGGGTCTATATGATATATATTAATCAGGCCTTGGAATTCCTCAATAGATTCTACCGCATTGTTATTTTGCATTTGAATCGTCCGTTTTGGAGTATGTTTTTTTGTTGAAATATATCAAATACAAGAGGCCCATGAGGGCCTATGCTCTACTGGCATTGATCTGGCTCGTTTCAAAAGGAACCAATATGTCATCAATATTCAAATACCTTCTAAGTTCGGTGAATATCAGAATGATAGTTAATGGAAGCTTTATTGTGTTCACAAGCTGTATTATAGCAATTTTGACAATTTCAAGGGCCATAATCCAGCCATGCATGGGTAGATCTGGCCGTTTTTTAGAAATGAACCAAACTCTCATGGATATCTAACTACTGTATAAGTTTGATTGAGATACAATCAAAAGTGAAGACTATCGTGTTAACAAGAAATTGTTTACGGACGGACGGAGCACGACGGACGAATCGCCACGACATAAGCCCTTCTGGCCTTTGGCCAGTAGAGCTAACAAGAGCTGTAGGAGGACAGCATGCTCAACTTTTTTGTGCTTGCCAATAAAACAAAACATTTTTAGGTAGTACAGAAAACATAACCATGTTATTTATAAGCAAAGTACTTTAGTCGAAAAAAGGGTCATAATTCTTACATAAACCTTTACTAAATTAAGCACTCTTCGCTGTTGTTGGAGGTAATGATGGTAACAAGATGTTTGTAAGTGTTCAAGTTTTATCTGTAATTGTTTTAAAAAAAAATGATTTGGTATGAATAATTTAACCGTAATTCTAAATAAAACAAGAGCGCCAAATGTCACAAAATTCGCCTGTCCTGTTTTTTTGAGACCAAGTAGTGATAATTGGTTGTACATCAGCCAAACTTAGAGAGCGGACACTGTGAGTACAGTTTTGGCCATTTCGAGGGACAAAATTGTGTAGTGACTAAGATAACGTTGTAAGTTATCTAACCTGACCAAGATATTCTGCCCATCAACAAATTGTCTAAATTTGGTGATGATCTGATAAAGGCTTCACAAGTTATTTAGCTGACAAGACCAATTTTAGATAATTTGTATAATTAAAGGGCAATAACTCTCTATTGACTATAGCAATATGGCTAGTTATCACACTTGTCTGAGATATTACGTCAATACACAATCTGATTAAATTTGGTGATGATTGGACAAAGGCTCCTAAAGTTATTGAGCTGACAAGACCAATCTTAGGTAATTTCTATAATTAAAGAGCGATAATTCTCGATTGATTAAAGCGATAAAGATAGTTATCAAACTTGTCCGAGATAATATGCCAGTACACATTCTGACCAAATATGGTGATGATTAAATAAAGGCTTCTAAAGTTATTGAGCTGACAAGACCAATTTTAGGTAATTTCTATAATTAAAGAGCGATAACTCTCAATTGACCAAAGCGATATGGCTAGTTATCGAACTTGTCCCAAGATATTATGCCAATACACATTCTGATAAATTTGGTGATGATTGGACAAAGGCTTCTCAAGTTATTTAGCTGACATGACCAATTTTGGGTAATTTCTATAAGTAAAGGGCGATGATTGGACACAGGCTTCCAAAGTTATTGAGCTGACAACATACTGGACGCCGACCGCCCGCTCGCCTGTACGCCGCAGGTAAATCTATAATACGATCTGTTTTTTTCAAAACGGGTGTATAAAAAGGGTCATAATTCTTAAAATAAACTTGACAGAGGTATGTACTCTTGTCTGTTGATGGAGGTAATGATGATTAATATTTATTTAAAGTGTATAAGCTATATTTCTAATGGTTTTTAAAAAAGGTGGGGTGGTACGAAAAACTTAACCAAAATTTTAAGTCGAAAAAGGGCCATAATTCTTACAAAAACATAGACAGAGCTATGCACTCTTGTCTGTTGCTGTAGCTAATAATGGTGAAACAGTGTTGTAAGTTTCAAAGCAGTATCTGTAATGGTTTTGACAAAAAAGTGAATTGGTACAAAAAAAAATACCCAAATTCTAAGTCAAAAATAGGCTATTATTCTTACAAGAACATTGACAGAGTTATGTAATCTTGTCTGTTGATGGAAGTAATGAAGGTAATTAAGTGTTTTAAGTATCAAAGGAATATTTGTAAAAGTATTGAAAAAAAGTGAATTGGTACAAAGAACTTAACCAAAATTCTATAAAGTCGAAATAGGACCATTATTCTTACAAAAACCTTAACAGAGTTATGTACTCTTATCAGTTGATGGAGGTAATGATGGTTAATAAGTTTTGTAAGTTTGAAAGCAATATCTGTAATCGTTCTGACAAAAAAGTGAATTAGTACAAACAGTTTAACCAAGGTGTGACACCAACGCCGACGCAGAGGCGAGTAGTTAAGCTAGCCTTTTCTTCGAAAAGTTGAGCTAAAAATATATACATGAAGACTTACTCGAAGGTCTGTTAACTGTTATAATTTTAAAGCATTATTTTTTAAAAACATAATGAACTGTATTAGTAACTAGTAAGACAAAAAAGAATATTTTTCCAACTTATATAGGTCACGGGACATTACATTTTCTACATTTACGTTTCAAGACATTTGCGTACCATTTTGGCCACATTTAATAACAATTTGTTATACGATCAGATTATCTTCCTTGTAGTTTGAAAATTTATGTTGACGATAAAGAACAACTTGTAATATACATAATTGGTATGATGCTTTATTTTCAAAGCTGCAACAAACCAGACAACAACACGAAACAAGAGCTGTCATGAGACAGCGCGCTCGACTTTTTAATGCTTGATAATAAAATAAAACTTTTTGCAGTAATAGACAAAACAAAAATCCTTGACAGAGTTACCTTCTCTTGTCTACAGCTGGAGTCATGATGGTAAACAAGTATTCCAAGTTTCACAGCAATATCCTAAATGGTAAAGTAAATTTTACCCAGATTCAATGTATTGAAAACGGACCATAATTCTACCAAAAAACCTTCACACAGCCATTAGGCAAACATTCAAACAGCCCCGTCCCCTGGTGGCCATGCTTTTTTAACAATCACAATGGCTCGAAGGAATCTCGTAGAATATCACCCAAGGAAAATTTCTGAAAATCGGCCAAATAGTTTGGGAGGAAAATATTTATAAAGTTTTCACTATAGCCATATAAGGCAAAACAGCCCTGAACCCTGTTGGCCATGTTTTTCAACCAATTAACATGACTTGAAGTAATTTGATAGAGGGTCACACAAGGAACATTTCTACAAAATAATATGAAAATCGGCCAGACACTTTCGGAGGAGAATTTGCTTTAAGTTTTCACTATAGCCATATAAGACGAAATAGCCCCGCCCCCTGGCCATATTCTTCGAGCAATCAACATGGCTTAAAGAACACCTAAGGAACATTTCTACAAAATTATTTGAAAATTGGAGGAGGAGAAGATGTTTTAAGTTTTCACTATAGCCATATATGGCAAAATAGCCCCGCCCCTAGACGGCCATTTTTTTCAACCAATGAGCATGAATTGAAGGAATCTGATAGAGGGTCATCCAAGGAACATTTCAACAAACATTTTTGAAAATCGGCCAACCAGTTTAGGAGGTGAAGAATTTTAAAATGTTTTCTTTCGGTTACCATGGAAACCAGAATTTTGCATGAATCCCCAAAAATTGAAAGAATTTAGGAGAGGCCATTGAGAGGATGCTTCCTATATGAAGTTCATCCCAATTGGCTAAGTGGTTAAGGAGGAGAAGTTGTACTATTTATACAGCGCAGCGCCGTAATACGAACACAAGATGACTCAATGCGAGAATTTCATTGGCTCATTTAGTGCGTCCTTTTCTTGGTTCCCGGTCTGAGAAATTATAGAAATTGTAAAATGTATGAGGCAGGTAACCATTTACAGTGGCATGGTTCACTATTTTTTTACGGTATTTTCTCTGCTTGTTCGATTAAAGCGATTAAGCAATAGTTTAGATTAGATACAGTATGTATTTTGATAAACTGAAAATAAACAGACATTGAAATAATATACCGGCTTTGGTCTGTTTTTTTATTTTGTAAAACTCGCACAAGCATATAGAGTGTAAAAGAGATGTTTTGATAATTATTCACCTTATATTAATATACTTAATAAAGACAAAGATAACACCCGATATTTGGTCACACTGGCAGGTCTATAAATCTCCTTCTGCTAAATTTTCAAAGCATTCCAATAATCACCAATTTGACATTTTGAGAAGGTAACTCTGTCAAGGATTTTTGGTTTGTTCCGTTTTATCAATTCGACATTTTGGTAGTTTGACATTTTGACCGTCACCCTTTTGTATTTATTTATTTATTGGGGTTTTACGCCGATTTCAACATTATTTCAGTTATATCACGGCGACAGTTCACTTATTCATGATCCCTGGGTAAACAAACCAGTACTTAAGGCTAGAAAACGTGCCTTGCCCAAGGGCACTTCATCATGACCGAGGTGCCGCGACTGGGGATCGAACCCGGGACACCTGGTTTCGAAATCCCCGACGCTAACCACTCGACCACAACAGATTCCTCACCCTTTTGTAACAACCCTCATACTCTATCGATTAGGCGGTAACAATTCAGAAAAGTATTTCCTTTGAAAAATCAAAGTGTTACACCGACCTTCAAGCAAAAAGAACACTTGAATGACAAGCATACTTTAATTACCCATGATGCTCATACCTATGCTCTACTTGTTAGAGCATAATACATCAATTTAACATAATGTGTATACTTGACTTTCAATATTACATTTATAAAAGGATAATGTGCTTATTATTCAGGCAAGACATACAATGAGGTATATCACACCAAAACGGATCTTAAGAGGCAATTACATACAATCAAATTATATACTTATTTTGACGATTGTAGGTCATGATTATTCTCCAAAAGCTTTAAGGATGCGCGCTGATTAGGATGTCACAAAGTCTAGAGAGTCAGTTAAATGTAAAATAAGATAATAGCTTACCATTAATTTTTCTTTCGTATTCTTTATCTTGGATACTTTCTTTCTTTTTGTCAATTGCTTGAGCAATTTCTTGGATAGTTTCGTCTTTCTTTTTGTCAATTACTTGAACACAGTTGTCTGTCTTAGTGTCAATCTCTTGAATACTTTCTTTTTTCTTGTCGTCAATTACTTGGATACTTCCGTCTTTCTTTCTGTCAATTTCATATTTACATTCCTCTGTCTTTCTTTCTAATGCCTTTAATGCTTTTAATGATTCTTCACGTATCATCTGTTCATCCTCTATTGTTATTGTTATTAGATTACTTTGGAGCTGAAACATAGTTTAGGAGGTTAAACATTGATCCATAACAATTTGGTAATCTGTGTAATCAGTAAGTAAGAAAGCAGCCCTCATTATTTCCAAAACTTGTTGAATTTAAGTGTCAAACAATAAACATTGAGAATTTGGAATACTACCCAATTTGAGTAACAGTGAATATACAAAGCTATATGTGATGTTCAATGATGCAGCCACACGTTACATGTCGCTTGAATGAAGAAAGGAGCAGAGGTGCAGGAAAACCCACATTAACATAATTATTACACATGCAAACTAGAGGGCCAATCGACCACCTGGTAATATCGGGGAAGATTGATCAATGGCGGAAATGAATATGTAAACAAAATAGGTTATTAGTAAAGAACATTTGTAATAAGGCATTAAATATTTGAATCATTTTGACAGAGGATCATCAAAGGAACATTTCTGTGAAGTGATATTTATTTGTTTTGAAACGATCTACAACTAATTGTAGAACAGTGCAAAACAGGTTCAGATTGGGCGGTTGTGTAGGTAGGGCTTGATCCACACTGATGGTAAAATGACTTAAATCAATTTTCATGGTTTGGCCAGAGACGAATGTTGCGTGTGGTACATGTGCGACAAAGCCAGAACACACATGATACGGTGAATTGGTCGCTGTGGTATAACAGAACAAGATGCTCAAGAGGGCCAGTACCGCTCCACTTAAACAATTTAAATCTCCAAATAGCCCATCCCGCTGGTTGCTATGTTTTTGACCAATCAACATTTCTGCAAAATTATTTTAAAAGAGACCAAATAGTTTAGGAGGAGAAGATTTTTAAAGCTTTCACTAAAGCCAATACATGTATAAGGCAACAGCCCCGCCCCTGGCAACTATATTTTAAATCCAATCATCATCTGATAGAGAGTCACCCAAGGAACACTTAGAACTACACAATTATTTGAAAATCAACCAAATACTTTCGATGGAGAATTATTTTAAGTTTTTAAGCAATATAACGCAAAAAAGCCCTGCCCACAAGCAGCCATGTCTTTTCACCAATCAACATAGCTTGCAGGAATTTGATTAAGGGTCACCCTAGCAACATTTCTACAAAATTATTTAAAAATCGGATTGACACTTTTGGAGTAGAAGATTTTTAAATTTTCACTATTTTATCTTTATAAGGCAAAATAGCCCCGCACTTATGCGGCCATAGTTTTTGACTAATCAACATGGTTGAGGGAATCTAATAGAGGGTCACCCTAGGAACATTAAAATTGTCTACATAATTATTTGAAAATCGGCCTGACACTTTCCGAGGAGAAGATTTATTTTTTAGTTTTCACTATAGCGATATAAGGCAATATATCCCCGCCCTCTGGCAGCCATGTTTTTCGACCAATCAACAGTGCTGGAAATAATTTGATAGAGAGTCACCCAAGGAACATTTCTACAAAATAATTTGAAAATCGGCCCAACACTTGCGGAGGAGAAGATTTTTTAAGTTTTCACTATAGCCATATAAGGTAAAAAAGGCACGCCCCCTGACGGCCATGGTTTTCGACCAATCAACATGGCTTGAAGGAATCTGATAGAGGTTCGTTCACCCAAGGAACACTTCTACACAATTATTTGAGAATCAGCTTAACACTTTTAGAGTAGAAGGTTTTTAAACTTTCACTATTTTATCTTTATAAGGCAAAATAGCCCCACCCTTTGGCGGCAATGGTTTTTGACAATCAACATGGCTTGAGGGAAGCTATTAGAGGGTCACCCTAGTACTTTGGTTGCCAATAGTCACAGGAAACTGTTATCCTATAACAGAAAATATGCTCAAGGCTGCACAACATAACAAACATGAGATTGATCAATTGATACATTTGATTATAATGCCTTTTTCAAAAGTATTTCAGTTATATCATGACAACTAGTTCTCCTAACATTTTTGTCCTTGCTTTTTCACATCAATACACCAAAGCACATTCTTCACATAGTACTGGCTACCTTTCCATATAGTCTATTTAGCCCATTGGTGAAAGATAAAAAGCCGATAGTCACACCGACTTGTATCAATCATCTAAAAGAATGAATGGCTGAACCGGGATTTTGAACCTACAACTCTTTGATTGATAGCCCTCATTATTAGCGACAGAGCCATCCCTGCTCGACACAAACACAAATTAAAGCATCAGTACAAAATGTAATGTAGCCTTCATTCAGATCCAGATGTTATACTCTTATTGAAAATTTATTGACAATGTTGTCAAGATTACTAACTTATACTGAAAGATGAAAAAAGAACCAGATTGCTAGTTAATTTACTAAAAATAGAATTACATGTTTATGTTCAATACCAGGCTTGTTTAAATATTGTTGAGAAAGCTTTTTTTTTATCCTGTGTCAAGATCACTGTTACCAAAAAAATAGAACAGACATTACTCTGATCCGTGTGGTAATCAAAGGGTTTGGAACAGGACATCTCAATCCCGAACGTGGCGCTCATGTTGGAGTGTCCTTGGGCAAGTCACATTACCTAGCCTGGTGCTGGTTTGTTTACCCAGGGTTCCTGCATAAGTGTTCTGTTACCATGATAATGTTGAAACCTGTGTAAAACCCCAATGAAGCGCCGCAAATCTTTACCATATTATTTGTGATAAGTTCTTTCGATAAACTTCTTTACATGAAGCAAATCTTATGCATTTATTGCTTTGATTTGAGCTCCATTTCAATGTTTTTTAGCTCCACTGGCTGAAAGCCAGTCGAGCTTTAAGTTATAGTCATGGCGAATTGTTCGTGATGTACGCGTAAACTTTTTGCTTCAAATGATTTCTCCTCTCTGATGAAAAAGTCAAAAGATGAAACTCCATAGGTAGCATCCTCTGAATATCTTCTACTAAATTCCTTATTTTTTTGGGGATCCATGAAAAATTCTGGTTTCCATCACCAAAAGTTGTGAAAACCTTAAACAAATCTTTTCCTCCGAAAGTGTGGGCCCGATTTTCAGATTCCTTCCAACAATGTTGATCGGTCAAAAAACATGGCTGCCACAGGGCGGGGCTATTTTGCATTATATTGCTATAGTGAAAACTTAAAAAATCTTCTCCTCCGAAAGTGTCGGATTTTCAAATAATTATGTAGAACATTTTAATGTTCCCAGTAAAATAATTCTTATCATTGTTCCTCTTTAGTGATCTTACTCTTGCAACACAGTACATCAAGTTAGCCAACCATTACAATCAACATTGTAAACCAGTCTGGAAAATGTATGTTTGTTCTTGTTCTTCCATTCTCATGAATATTGTTATGCTACCAACCGTTGATTTTATTTGTAGTGTATATTTGATTTTACCTGATGTAACTTGTCTTTAGCATCCTTCACTTTAGTTAGACCTTGTAGATGTTTTGAATCATTTAAAACATCGTTCAGTATGTTGAAATGGCTGTTCAGATCTGTGGTTGATGTCTCCATCGTTGCATTATGCATGATATCATTTCTGGCATTTTTGACCTACATGTAAAGAAATAATCAAAAGAAAAAATATTTATCTAGAAACCACATTGCTTGAGATCAGTAGCAAATGTATTCACATTTCTACTTAACTATTTGAAAATCTTCCTGATACTTTCGGAGAAGATTTTTAAATTGTTCACTATAGTCATATTAGACAAAACAGACCAGCCCCCTGGTGGACATTTATTTTATCAATCAACATGGCTTAAAGGAGTCTTATAGAGCGTCACCCAAAGAACATAATTAAATGACACAGTAAAGTCATTATGTCTTTTTACCTCCAAATATGACCTCCACTGGACAAAATGTTGTCAAATTGAAAGGAAAGGCGGCCATCATTGCCCTAGATCGCTCACCTGAATTATGCAATGTGATTTCTAATGCAAAACACATCGAGCCAATTATTCTGACAAAGATTTAAATGCAACCTCCAGTGTTAACAATATTTTCCTTCATTTGGCCTAGTGACCTTTTTTTTTATACCTGATATGACCAATATTTGAACATAGACAATATTTTCCTTCGATTTGGCCTAATGAACTAGTTTGTAACCCAATATGACCCATATTTGTACATAGACAATAATTTCCTTCAATTTGGCCTAATGAACTAGTTCGTTACCCTATACGACCCATACTCGGACGTGGACTAGATATTATCAAGACAAACATTCTGACAAAGTAAAATTGCGGTGTTTTAACAATATTTTTCTTCAATTTGACCTAATGACCTAGTTTTTTAACAGACCTGACCAATATTTATGCTTGGCCGTATTTCATCGAGACAAACATTCTGATAAAGTGTCATCATGCTAAAGTTAACAAGAGCGCCAAATGTCACAAAATACGCACGTCCTGTTTTTTTGAGACCAATTAAGTATAGTGATAATTGGTTGTACATCAGGCAAATTTAGAGAACAGACACTGTAAGTACAGTTTTGGCCATTTCGAGGGACATAAGTGTGTAGTGACTAAGATAACGTGGTAAGTTATCGAACTTGTCCAAGATATTATGCCAATACACATTCTGACCAAATTTGGTGATGATTGGAGAAAGGCTTCTAAATTAATTGAGCTGACAATACCAATTTTAGGTAATTTCTATAATCAAAGAGCGATAACTCTCGATTGACTAAAACAATATGGCTAGTTATCGAACTTGTCCGAGATATGATGCCAATACACATTCAAACCGAATTTGGTGAAGACTGGACAAAGGCTTTTAAAGTTATTGAGCTGACAATCCCAATTTTAGGTAATTTCTTTAATAAAAGGGCAATAACTCTTGATTGGCTAAAGCGATATAGGTAGTTATCAAACTTGTCCGAGATATTATGCCAATACACATTCTGACCAAATTTGGTGATGATTGAACAAAGGCTTTTAAAGTTATTGAGCTGACAAGACCAATTTTAGGTAATTTCTATAATTAAAGAGTGATAACTCTCAATTGACTAAAGCGATATGGCTAGTTATCGAACTTGTCCGAAATATTATGCAAATACAAATTCTGACCCAATTTAGTGATGATTGGACAAAGGCTTCTAAAGTTATTGAGCTGCCAACACCAATTTTAGGTAATGTCTTTAATAAAAGGGCAATAACTCTCGATTGACTAAAGCAATATAGCTAGTTATCGAACTTGTCCGAGATATTATGCCAATTCACATTCTGACTAAATTTGATGATGATTAAACAAAGGCTTCTAAAGTTATTGAGCTAACAAGACCAATTTGGGGTAATTTCTATAATTAAAGGGCGATTTATCGTTATATATATATGATATAGTTATGATATAGTTATAACTCTTGATTGACTACAGTGATATGGCTAGTTATCAAACTTGTTCGAGATATTATCCCAATACACATTCTGACTAAATTTGGTGATGATTGGACAAAGGCTTCTAAAGTTATTGAGCTGACAACATACTGGACGCCGCCCGCCCGTACGCCGCAGGTAAAACTATAATACGATCCGTTTTTCTCAAAACGGGCATACAAAAATGCAGCCTCGAGACTGCAAAACAAGATTTCCCTTTAATTTAGCCTATTGACCTAGTTTCAGACCCAATATGACCCATATTCGAGCTTGACCTAGATATCATTAAGACATTCATTCTGATATAGTTTCATTATGCTGAAGTTAAAAATGCGGTCTCCAGAGTGTTAACAATATTTCCCTTCAATTTGACCTAATGACCTTTTTTTGACATAAGATGACCCATTTTCGAGGAGAACTTGTCCAAAATTTATTGAAGATCGGATGTAAAATGTAGCCTGTAGGGTGTTTACAAGGCAATTGTTAACTACGCACGACGGACGGACGCCAGACAAAATGTGTTCACAGTAGCTAACCTTGAGCACTTCGTGCACAGGTGAGCTTAAAAGGGAGCCAAAATAAACAAGACGGCCAAGATGACCCTGAATCGATCACCATCAAAGAAACATTCCTGTAAAATAAAGTTAAAATTGGGCCAGTGGATTTTTCAGAGTTGTCAGTTTAAGCTAAAAGATAATTTCACCACTTTTGAGATGACCCCTGGTTTCTATTATTTTATACCCAATTGATATGGCTTGAACAAATTGGAGAAGAGGACCACTGAAGTAAGATTTCATATGAATAGAATTTTTAAATGTTGTCACTTTGCCCCTTTTCTGATGTTTGTTCTACCAATCAACATGGCTTAAAGAAATCTCATAGTGGGTCATCTAATGAACATTTCTACAAAAGTATTTGAAAATCTGCCAACCAGTTTTGAAGAAGAAGAATTTTAAAAATTATTTTGTTTCGTTGCCATGCAAACCAGAATTCTGCATGGATCCCTAAAATTTGACGGAATTTTGGTGAGGTCATTGAGAGGATGTTTTCTGTGAAGTTTCATCCCAATTGACCCAGTTGACCCAGGTTACTGAGGAAAACGACGCACGCCGGACAAAAGGCGATCACAATATGTCACCTTGAGCACTTCGTGGGCCAAGATGCATTTCATAAACAATATTTGAAGTTGAAAAAGGGCCATAATTCAAGCAACATACAAGATTTATGGCTTTTGTATACAATCTCTTTATAATGATGATGAATGCGTCCATAGCTCACTTTTACCACAACAATCATGAATATGAGCAAATAAGAGTGCCATGATCGCCCTGGATCGCTCACCCGATATTAATTTTGTTCACTTTAGCCATATAAGCCCCGCCCCCTGGCGGCCATAGTTTTCAACCATTCAACATGGCTTTGAGAATCGACCAAACATTTTCGGAGGAGAAGATTTTTAACTTTTCACTCAAGTCATATAAGGCAAATAGCCTCGCCCCCCCATGGCAGCCATGTTTTCGACCAATCAACATGGCTTGAAGGAGTCAATTATAGCAATTTTGCCAATTTTAAAGGGCCTTAATCCCATCATGCTTGAACGGATCTGGCTGGGTATTGAAAGGAACCGAGCTCTCAGGATATCTAGCTACTGAATAAGTTTGGTAAACATAGGATAATAAATGAATCTTGACTTTATCGTGTTCACAAGAAATTTAGGACTTGGTATTGTTTTATTTCACACACTGTTCTGAATATTCCCCCCTAAATTTGTATGGAAGGACGGATTTTTTACATAGACAAAGATAAAAACAAAGAGCTATCGGAGGACAGCGTGCTCGACTATTTCACCGCTTATTAAATTTACTGAGATAATGGACTCTAATGAAGTTGCATGCAAAACATTAACAACAATTTCTTAAAGTTGGGAAGGGTTGTATAACGTATCAATGGAATGCATCAAGTAGTTACTACGATATGGACTAATGTATTGCATGCAAACCTTTAACCATAATTTCTAAGTAAACAAGAGCTGTCGGAGGACAGCATGCTCGACTTTTTTGTGCTTGCCAATAAAACAAAACTTTTTTGGGTGATACATGCAGTCGAAAAAGAGTCGTAACTTTAACAAACACCTTTACTGAATTATGCACTCTTGGCTGTTGGTGGAGGTAATGATGGTAAGAAGATGTTTGTAAGTGTTTTGAAAAATTTGATTTGGTATGAATAACTTAACCAAAATTATAAATCGAAAAAGGGTCATAATTCTTAAACAAAACTTGACAAGAGTTATGTACCCTTGTCTGTTGATGGAGGAAATGATGATAAATAAGTATTGTAAGATTATAAACTAAATCACTAATGGTTTTGAAAAAAAGTGGGGTGGTATGAAAAACTTAACTAGAATTCTAAGGCGAAAAATGGCCATAATTCTTACAAATCATTGACAGAGTTATGTACTCTTGTCTGTTGCTGGAGGTTATGATGGTGAAAAAGTGTTGTAAGTTTCATAGCAATATCTGTAATTGTTTGAACAAAGAAAATTGGTACACAAAACTTAGCCGAAATTCTAAGTCGAAAAAGGGACATAATTCTTACAAAAATCTTGACAGAGTTATGTTCTCTTGTCTGTTGATGGAGTTAATGATGGTGAACAAGTGTTGTAATGGTTTTGAAAATACGTAATTTGGTACAAAAGATTTAAACAAATTTTAAGTCGAAAAAAGGGCTATAATTCATACAAGAGTTATGTACTCTTGTCAGTTGATAGAAGTTATGGTAAGAAAAGGGCAATAATTCATAAAAAACCTTTACAGAGTTATGTTCTCTTGTCTGTTGATGGAGGTAATGATGGTAAAATAGTGTTGTAAGTTTCAAAGCAATATCTGTAGTGATTTTGACAAAATGTAAATTGGTACAAAAAACTTAACCAAAATTATAAGTAAAAAAAGGGCCACAATTCTTACAACAACCTTGACAGAGTTATGTACTCTTGTCTGTTGATTGGGGTAATGATGGTGAATAAGTGTTGTAAGTTTCAAAGCAATATCAGTAATGGTTTTGACAAAAGAGGGAATTGGTACAAAAACCTTAACCAAGGTGTGACACCAACGCCGACGCCGAAGCCGACGCCGGGGCGAGTAGTATAGCTAGCCTAGAGTTATCTTAATTGATTGTGTATATATAGTTGTGAAATTGGGAAAGGTTGTATAAAGTTTCATTACAGTGCTTCAAGTTGTTACTGAGATTACACTCTTAATGTAGTTACAAAACTTAAACCAGAATTTTTAATTCCAAAAAGGGCCATAACTTGCAAAAAATGCTAGATAGAGTTATCGTACTTGATTGTTTACATAGGTGTGATGGTTGGAAAGGGTTATATAAAGTTTCAATGCAATGCATCAAGTAGTTACTAAGAGATGGTCTCTTAATGTAGTTGCACGCAAAACTTTAACCAGAATTTCTAAGTAAATAAAGGGCCATAACTTGCATAAAATGCAGGATAGAGCTATCTAACTTGATAATCTACACAATTGTGATAGTTCTGTAGGGTTGTAGCAAGTTTCAATGTAATGCATCTGCTATCTAGTAAATACTGAGATATGGACTCTTAATTTAGTTGCACGCAAAACTTTAACCAGAATTTTTAAGTAAATAAAGGGCCATAACTTGCATAAAATGCAGGATAAAGTTATCTAACTTGATAATCTACATAGGTGTGATAGTTGGGTAGAGTTGTATTAACATTCAATGCAATGCATCATGTAAATACTAAGATATGGACTCTTAATTAAGTTGCACGCAAAACTTTAACCAGAATTTCTAAGTAAAAAAGGGCCATAACTTGCTTAAAATGCAAGATAGAGTTATCTAACTTAATAATCTACATAGGTCTGATAGTTTGGTAGGGTTGTAGAAAGTTTCAATGCAATACATGTAGTATTTAAGTACTTGCATGCAAAACCTTAACCAAGGTGTGACGTGGACTCCGACGCCGACGCCAGGGTGAGTAGTATATAGCTCTCATATTCTTCAAATAGTCAAGCTAAAAACTAGAACTATCACTAAAGATGTTATATACCCCCTAAACAGCACCTTGACCTACACCATAACTTAGTAAGTAAACGGGCCATAACTCTGTAAAATCACATTCTATTGTAACCCTTTTTAGGATATGCACATCTCCTCTTGGTATCTAGTACTGGTTTGTTCACCCAGGGAACATGAATAATAAAATTTAAATGCGCGCTAAATGACCTTAGCTGTCGATGCGCCATAAAACAATATACATTCATACATTCCTCTTGGTATAGAAACTTCATGTAAAATGTTATTGAATTCAACCCAGTGGTTTGTAAGAAATAGGCCGGACAAAATATGGCACCCGACCGACAGACACACCGACACAGTGACTCCTATATTCCCCATCTTCTTCGAAGGGGGGTATAATTAATCAATTTGTTCAGAAAATCAGATTCCTTTAAGCCATGTTGATTGGTAGAAAATCATGGCCTAATCTAAGTTTCAAAGTTATAGCTTTGATAGTTTCCATGTAAGTGACATAAACTTAAAAACTTAACCAACACCGACCATATCAAGTGACGACATTAGATTGTCTAACAAGAGCTGTCTATTCCACCGCTTATCAGTTACTGAGATATGGATTTGAATACAGTTGCATGCAAAACGTTAACAAGATTTCGTAAAGGAGGATAATTTGCATTATATGCAGGATAGAGAAATGTAGCTTAATTATTTACATAGGTATAAAGGAAAGGGTTGGGAAGGATTGTATAAAGTTTCAATGCAATGCATTAAGTGAATACGGAGATATGAACTCTTAATGTAGTTGCACGCAAAACTTTAACCATAATTTCTATGTCAAAAAAGAGCCATAACTTGCATTAAATGCTGGATAGAGTTCTACATAGGTGTGATGGTAGGAAAGGGTTGCTTACAGTTTCAATGCAATGCATCAAGTAGTTACTAAGATATGGTCTCTTGCTGTAGTTGCACGCAAAACTTTAACCAGATTTTCTAAGTAACAAGAGGGCCATGATGGCCCTGGAATCGCTCACCTGATTTTTTTTTCACTTTAGCTATATAAGCCCCGCCATCTGGCAAACATAGTTTCCGACCAATCGACTTGGCTTGAAGGAATCTGATAGAGGGTCACCCTAGGAACATTTCTACAAAATTATTTGAAAATCGGCCTGACACTTTTGGAGGAGAAGATTTTTTAAGTTTTCACTATAGCCATAAAAGACAAAATAGCCCCGACCCCTTGTGGCCATGTTTTTTGACCAATCAACATGGCTTGAAGGAATCTGATAGAGGGTCCATCCAAGGATCATTTCTACAAAATTATTTGAAAATCGGCCAAACACTTTTGGAGGAGAAGTTTTTTTAAGTTTGCACTATAGCTATATAAGGCAAAATAGCCCCGCCCCCCCTGGCGGCCATAATTTTTGACCAATCAACATGGCTTAAAGGAATCTGATAGAGGGTCATCCAAGGAACATTTCTACAAAATTATTTGAAAATCAGCCTGATACTTTTGGAGGAGAAGATTTTTTAAGTTTTCACTATAGCCGTATAAGGCAAAAAAGCCCCGCCCCCCTGGTGGCCATGTTTTTCGACCAATCAACATGGCTTCAAGGAATCTGATAGAGAGTCACCCAAGGAACATTTCTACAAAATAAGTTCAAAATCTGCCAACCAATTTGGGAGGAGAAGAATTTTGAAGTTTTTTTCGTTTCGTTGCCATGGAAACCAGAATTCTGCATGGATCCCAAAAATTTGAAGGAATTCTGGTGAGGTCATTGAGAGGATGCTTTCTGTGAAGTTTCATCCCAATTGTTACTGAGGAGAAGATGTTGAAGATTTTTTAAGTTTTCACTATAACCATAAAAGGCAAAATAGCCCCACCCCCTGGCGGCCATGTTTTTCAACCAATCAACATGGCTTGAAGGAATCTGATAGAGGGTCACCCAAGGAACATTTCTACAAAATTATTTGAAAATCGGCCTGACACTTTTGGAGGAGAAGATTTTTTAAGTTTGCACTCTAGCCATATAAGGCAAAATAGCCCCCCCCCCCCCTGGCGGCCATGTTTTTCGACCAATCAACATGGCTTGAAGGAATCTGATAGAGGGTCACCCAAGGATCATTTCTACAAAATAATTTGAAAATCGGCCTGACACTTTCGGAGGAGAAGATTTTTTAAGAATTTTGAAGTTTTTTTCATTTCGTTGCCATGGAAACCAGAATTCTGCATGGATCCCAAAAATGTTAAGGAATTCTGGTGAGGTCATTGAGAGGATGCTTTCTGTGAAGTTTCATCCCAGTTGACCCACCGGTTACAGAGGAGAAAATGTTGACGGACGACGGACAACGGACGCCGGACATAGGGCAATCACAATAACTCACCCTTAGCACTTCGTGCACAGGTGAGCTAAAAATAGGGCCATAACTTGCATTAAATGCAGGATAGAGTTATCTAATTTAATAATCTACATAGGTGTAATAGTTGGGAAGGTTTGTATAAAGTTTCAATGCAATGCATCAATTAAATACTGAGATATGGACTCTAATTGTAGTTGCACTAAAAACTTTAACCAGAATTTCCAAGTAAAAAAAGGGCCACAACTTGCATAAAATGCAGGATAGAGTTATCAAACTTGATTATTATGATTAGGAAGTTTTATAGAAAGTTTCAATGCAATACATCTAGTAGTTACTGAGCTATAAAGTACTTGCATGCAAAACCTTAACAAAGGTGTTACGCGGACGCCGACGCCAGTGTGAGTAGAATAGCTCTCATAATATCCGAATAATTAAGCTAAAAATTATGTTTCGACTAGTAAACATACCTTTTCAAACTTGTTTCCCTGTTGTCCTAGATTTTCAGTTATTTTGTTCTGAAAGTCCTTGTTGTTCAATATAACACTGATCAGACCAGATAAATCTGTATCATCTGCTGTTTTGTCCAAGTAACCTTGAGCTGGCATGAAACACTTGGCCAGTTCCCAGCTAACTGTACACCATAGTTTAGATCTTGTGTTTTTATAGGATTGTTGGCTATATCTATGAGCTTTTTCTATCGCTGTTCTAATAGCTTCACAATTGCGGCATTGAGTGTATGTTTTTCCAGGGTCTGTTTTGTCATGGAAACGACATGGTCGACCACTACACATTCCCAATGTTGGACATTTGAGCACATTCTGGATAGTATGGATTGTGCAACAACCAGCATTAGGAAGTCCCTGTAGAACATTACTATGGAAGTTGTTGATCTCATCGACAATAAAATCCTGAATGCCTTCTTTTACATACAACAGTCCAAGACCAGCTTTGAACCAGTTTTGGTGAAGGATTTCTTTGGGTTCTGCCATTCTATTGTGGAAATTGAAGTGGTATTTCGTGTCTAAAAGAAAACAACACAAAGAGTGGAACAAATTACAAACTAGATGGGTTTTTTTTGTCACAAAAAACCTATGTCTCCCCATTGCATTTGTCAATGATTGTAATACTCTAACTTGACCTTGAACACAGTGGTCAAGGTTAACCTGCAAACCTGTAACTATGGTGAACATTTGTGGTGAGTTATTTCAAAATCCTTCAAACGGTTCAAAGGTTATTGAACAAACACAAAATATTTTCATATGACCTTTGACCTCTTATTGCAACCTTGATATTTAACCAAATGGTTGTAACATGCTCTTTGCACTTCGACTCAGTATGGTGAACATTTGGGGCAAGTTATTTCAAAATCTTATGGAGCTGATAATCACAGTCTCACGAGTGCCAAATAACTCATGACAATTTAGTACATGTATAAGTAAAGAAGTGATAACCTTTATCAAATTTAATCAGAGGATTATAATAAATAACTCATCTAGAGCGAATTCTGATTTAACTAACACGCCTTCTATTTACTTGTATGCAGGCCTAATACTTTTAAAAACAAGAGGGCCATGATGGCCCTGGGTCGCTCACCAGATTTTATTTGTTTTCTCACTCTAGCCATATAAGCCCCACCCTCTGGCGGCCATGATTTTCTACCAATCAAAATGGCTTAAAGGAATCTGATAGAGGGTCACTTAAAATTTATTTCAGCAAAATTATTTGAAATTCGGCCTGACACTTTCTGAGGAGAAGATTTTTTAAGTTTTCCTTATAGCCACATAAGGCAAAATAGCCCCGCCCCCTGGCTTCCATATTTTCGACCAATCAACATACCTTGAAGGAATGTGATAGAAGATCATTCAAAGAACATTTCTACAAAATTATTTGAAAATCTGCCATCCAGTTTGGGAGAAGAAGAATTATAAAGTTTTTTTCGTTTTGTTGCCATCGAAACCAGAATTCTGCATGGATCCCAAAAAAGTGTAGAAATACTGGTGAGGTCATTGAGAGGATGCTTTCTGTGAAAGCTCATCTAAATTGACCCACTGGTTACTGAGAAGATGTTGACGGACGTGCTCAGGTGAGTTAAAAAGAGGACCATATGCTGCTCATCGGACAAACTACTGGTTTCTCTGATATGCAGCTAAACAAAACCTTTAAAACAATTAAGGTAGAGGAACATTTGTGTGAATTGTTTTGTAATTGGGCCAATGCTTTAAGAGGTGATGTTGATCTTTATCTATGATGGCCATCTTGTGCAGCAAATTAGTACTGTTTAAACGATTTTGGTAGAGGCCTCCACGGCACATGTGTGTGTTAATAAAGCAATTTAGTAGCGACAAATCTGAAGGTTTTGAACAATTTTGGTAGGTAACTGAAGGAAATGTTTCGTGGAATAATTTGAAATTTGGTCAGTGGTTAACTTAAGGAGGAAATGATAATTATTTTTAATTTAGCAACCCAGGCAGACATCTTGTGCAATGGAGCCGATCTGGTTAATTTGTTTAATGGTATCGTTTTATGAGGCTTTTAACAATTTTCCAGTTGTTTCACATTTTTTGCTGTTTTTTACCAGTACTACTGCTCTATTTATAGGTCACCAGCAAGATCTAGCTAAACCTTATATCCTGAGCGCCAAGAAGGTAAAGCCATAACAATAAATGTTAAACTCTGTTAACACTCGGCCAGGGATGACCCCTGATCCACCCCACACATCGTGGATGCTCTACCGCTACAATGACCATTTAAAACATTGTAAAATAAGGCTTCTCAAGAAACATAATTATTTTTTTAGATTGTGCCAGTGATTTAAGAAGAGATGTCCTTCACAGAAACATGTATTTCCAATATAAGCTCTCTTGGCCATCTAGAACTATAAAAGAAACAATTCTGTGATTTATTTTTAAATTTGGAGAAAAGAGATCTTGTATAAAGATATTTTAACTTTTAGCTGTGTCTGCCATCTTGTGCAACAGATCAGATCAATTTGCGGAATAATTGTAGTCGAGGAACATTTGTGTTATTAGTTTTGGAATTGCGCTGATGGTCAATGGTTCAGGAGGAAATGTTGGTTAAAAATTAGTTTATTTATAGCCCTGGCAGCCACCATGTGCAACAGTTTGAACAATGTTGGTACAGTGCTTAACAAGGAAAGTTTTATTTGAACTCATTTTGAAATTGGGGCACTGGCTTAGGAGGATAAGTCCTTTGAATGTCTTTCTATTTCTACCTCCATGTTCAACGTGTGCATCAGAGCAGACTGATTTTAACAAATTGTAGTAGCAGGCTACTAAAGGAACATTTGAGTGAGGTTATTTAAAAATTTGGTCAGGTTTTTCTATGTTAAGCCCTTGTGGCCATCTTGTTCAGCAGAGTGCTTAGGTTTTAACATTTTTACATGATGGCAACTTAGGGGAGAAAAATATTTGTATGGACAACAAATAATAGAATTTGGAAATATATCTGTAACCTGAATGCTTAAATGTGATTGGTGAATTCTTCTTTCAGTTTGTTAATTTCACGCACAGCCTACTTGACCAATAAGAACATAATTATGCTAGCACATCAAGTGCTAAGTATGTTAAGTAAATCTGAATATACCCCAGAGTCTATATATATAATATACCGCCAATCTAAAAGGTCTGACAACCATTTTGGAGACACATCTCTACCAATCAAGATATTTCTAACCTCAAGAAACAATGCTTTGGAGTAACTGAGGAAAGAAAATGTTGTAAACAGGATAAGGATCTTGACCCCTGGTGTCCTAGCTTTAGTTTGCACTATGAGCACAAAAGGGGAAATAACTCTGATTCCACAGCCAAGGTCATTACATTGAACATACATAGGCAACACAACCTCTTTTCATGTGACAGGGTTATATTGCAACAGACAATTTTTGAAAACATTGTAAAACAAGAGGCCCATGAGGGCCAATATCGCTCAACTGCCATTAGGTAAAAGTTAAATCTTTAAACAGCGCCGCCTCCTGGTTACCATGTTTTTATACCAAACGCCATGGCTTTAAGGAATCTCCTATAGTGTAACCCAAGGAACATTTCAGCAAAATTATTAGAAAATCGGCCAAATAGTTTGGGATGAGTAGATTTTGAAAGCTTCCAATATAAGGCTAACAGCCCCGCGCCCCTGGCAGTCATATTTTAAAACCAATCAACATGCTTGATCAAATCTGGTAGTGGAGTCACCTAAGAAACATTTCTACAAAATTATTTGAAAATCGGCATGACACTTTCGGAGGAGAAGATTTTTTATATTTTCACTATAGCCATATAAGGCAAAATAGATGCAACCCCTGGCGGCCATATGTTTCAACCAATCAACATGGCTTAAAGGAATCTGATAGTGGGTCACTTAAGGAACATTTCTACAAAGTTATTTGAAAATCGGCCTGACACTTTCGCAGGAGAAGATTTGTTAAGTTTTTACTATAAGCCATATAATGCAAAATAGCCCCGCCCACTGGAGGCCATGTTTTTCAAACAATCAACATGGCTTGAAAGAATCTGTTAGAGGGTCGTCCAAGGAGCATTTCTACAACATTGTTTGAAAATCGGCAAACCAGTTTGGGAGAAGAAGAACTTTAAAGTTGTTTTATTGTGTTGCCATGGACACCAGCATTCTGCATGGATTCCAACAATTTGAAGGAATTCTTGTAAAGTCATTGAGTCAATGCTTTCTGTGAAGTTTCCTCCAAATTGACCCACTTGTTAGTGAGGAAAAGATGTTGACGGACGCACAACGGATACTGGACAACTGGCGATCACAATAACTTCGTGGTCAGGTGAGATACAAAGGAGAAGTAGATCATAATGATCAATTTCCCATTTGACCATAATGATTATTAATAAGCACAATTCAATGTATAGATAGTATCCATAATTTTACCTGGATGTTTTCAAAGTTGTTTGCTGCAGATGTGGGAAAGGGTTTATGAATTCTGCTACACTTACAAATCCCAAAGAACAGGGGTAATGACTCCAATTATACACAATCTTATTTCCATAAGCTTTATCTCCCTTGTTTCAGTGAACAAGAGGGCCAAGATGGCCCTAAATCGATCACCTGAATATTTTTAAAGTGTTTACCTAAACAAGTCTATGTAAAATAAGTGATCCCCAGGGTAGGGCCATTTTTACCACCAAGGCTAAAATTTGACCAATCTTGGTAGAGGTCCACTAGATGAAGTTAGATTTCAAATATCAACTTTTAGAAAAGATTTTTTAAAGTTTATGTAATATTAGGTAAACAAGTGACCCGGGATGGGGCCATTTTTTACCTTTTCTTTTCAACTAGATAAAGCTACTTACCAAATATCAAATGCCTGGACATTCTACCTTCAGACAAGAAGATTTTTAAAGTTTCTCCCTATACGAGTCTTCGTAAAAGAAGTGACTCCCGGGGTGGGGCCATATTTGACCACAGGGCTATAATTTGAACAAGATTGGTAAAATATCAATGGCATTGGCCTTCTACTTTTAGACAAGAAATTTTGTTTCCCTATTCAAGTCTATGTTCAACAAGTGACCCCAAGGGAGGGGCCATTTTTAACCCAAGGGCTATAATTTGAACAATCTTGGTAGAGGTCTACTAGATGATGCTACATACAAAAGATCAAAGGCCTGGGCCATCTACTTTTAGACAAGAAGATTTTTAAAGTTTTTGCCCTATATGAGTCTATGTATAACAAGTGACCCCCGGGGAGGGGCCATTTTTTACCCCAGGGCCATAATTTGAACAATCGTTGTAGAGGTCGACTAGATGATGCTACATACAAAATATCAAAGGCCTGGGCCATCTACTTTTAGACAAGAAGATTTTTAAAGTTTTTTCCCTATATGAGTATTTAAAACAAGTGACCCTCGGGGAGGGGCCATAATTTGGACAATAGTTGTAGAGGTCCACTAGATGATTCTACATACCAAATATCAAAAGCATGTGCCTTCTATTTTCAGACTAAACGATTTTTTTAAGTTTTGGTTAATTTCCCATTTGTTGTTGCCTTGGCAATCAGAGTTCTCGATGGAATTTAAATTTGGATTGAGTTGAAAATCATCATTTAATTTATACTTATCAATAAATATGCAATTTCCTTCCTCTTTTGGCACAATGTTTTCAAAAGGTGTCTACTGCAAACGCATTGCGTCTGAATGTGACAAAGAGTTAATATACATTGTTTAACATAAAAATTCTCACCTCAACAGTTGGAATGCTACCATCCACATAGTTTTGTCTTTGAATTAAGTCATTCTGGTAACAATTGCTTGGACTCACAGATGCCTTTTAAAAGTTTCTGCAATTCAAAAAGAAACTTCAGTTCTATCAGCGATTTTTACCAATATATACAAAGTTCTGTCTTTGAAAACATTCATTTATCACGAATATATACAATTATGTAATATCAATTCATGTCATGTTGATTTTCGCCATGTCTTTAACTCTTTAAGTTTGATGAGCACTTTCTCCTTTTGCAACAATGTTTTCAAAAATTATCTTCTGTAGAGGCGTCAAAATGCCCCTCCATGTGGTAATAGGTAAAGGAAACAAGAGGGCCAAGGTGGCCCTAAATTGATCACCTGAGTTTTAATATAGTTGCAAATGCTATAAATCTGAAAACTTGCTCAAGAGAGGGAACAAACTGCAAATAAGCCATTTGTAATAATGCATTAAATCTTTGAACAATTTCAAAGTGGACTACCAGAGGAACATTTCTTTGAAGTTTGGTTGATATTATTTCATTGTTTTAACAAGAAACCGCTGAAGACGGTAAGGCCGGATTGTCGGCAATTTGACCTTGAAAATCGACAAACTAAGGTCAAGGTCAAAGTAACAATAGAAATCGATAGAACTTGTTACTGGTTACCTTCAGGCAAAGTTTCAAGTTTGCAACCCTTTCTTGTGCTGAGATTTTGCTTAACCAGAAACTTTAACCATTTTGCCTAACCTAAAACTTTAACCAAAATGTTGACGGACAGACAGACAGACAGACAGACAGACAGACAGACGGACAGACGGACATCGCCAATCTATAGACCGCAATTGCTTAAGCAATCCGGCCAAAAAGTTGCTGTTTGAAGCTAAAATTTCATTTAACCCTTTCCTGATGACGCCTGGCAGATAACTTGTTCAACCAATCAATATGGCTTGAACAAATTATGTACATCGTAACTAAAGAAGCATTTCAGCTATACTATCTTGTAAAGTTTTGTAATTTTGACCCTTTTCTGAATCCTTCCAGCAGCCATGTTTTCAACCGATCAATATGGCTTGAACAAATTTTGTATAGGGTCACTTTAGGAATATTTCTAAGAAATTATCATGGAATCAGACAAGTTGGTTCAGAGAAGAAGAATTTTAAAGGTAAGGCATTTTCCTCCCTTTCTGATGCCACAGCAATCAAAGTTCTCTATAGACTTTATAACAAATTGAACAATTTTGTATGAAGACCCCCAAAGTAACATAACCCTTTCCCTCATATAGACGCTTTCTGACGCCTCTGCAGCAGATGGCTTTTTGAAAACATAGTAACAAAAGAAGAAATTGCACAAAACGTGCAATTTCTCCTTTTGTCACAATATTTTCCACTTTTAGTCATAAGTTATCCGTTCAATTATAGAGATTTTCCATTATTTGACAAAATATGTTCAAAGTCGTCTGCTGCAGAATTGTCGTATGAGGGAAAGGGTTAAGTTTGGCTGAAATTTGTTAAGTGAATGAGCAGGAGATGTTATTTTAAGCTTTATGTAAATTTTACCCCTTTTCGGATGACACCTGAATACTATATATTTTACCGAGCATTATTGATTGGAACAATTATGTAGAGGCTTACTAAAGGAACAGTGGAAGACAGTGGTGCAGTGACCTCTAGTACCATTAAAGGTCCCGGTTTCGAATCACGCGATGAGCGGATTCTGCCTTTGGGATTTTTCCACACAAACGGCGCGATTACTGGTTATGTCCTATGGAAGCAGACATCGAGCATGATTTATATAAGCTTAAAATTTGTTATGCAATCGATGTAAAATAAATAAGTTTAAACTAAAGGGACATTTCTACATATTAATCTTTAAAGGAATACGCTCGACTGAAAAAAACTAGCTTTGAATTGAAAAATATTGACTTAATGAACATTTATTTACTATGCATTTCATTAACATACAACTAATAATGAAGATATGACTATTTGTGCTGATCGGTGCGCAGCATGAGCGCGGCCATTGTTTACATATCGCAATGTCTCGAGACATTCTGAAAAGAATCTTGACGTCATATACCCACTTTGTCCCAAACAAAACATACAAGTAGAGAATACAAAATATACTTTTTCGTAATTAATTAACCCCGGAAGTTAACAAACCTAAACCTCAATTATTCAAAATGAAATTCCAAGCATTACATCATATTATTACTAGATCTATATAAAGTTTTATAAGTTTTATAGTAAATAGTATCCAACCATAATATTTGGATAGAAAACACGAACTTGACTCGTGTAATATATATCAGCCAATTAAATATATGTGTGTTAACATTTATTTATACAATAATTTCATTTGTTTATATATTTGACAGTTGTTTGTTATGATTTCACAGCTCGTTAGACATAATAAACCGTCGTTTTTGTACAACAATCAAAGGTCATAGAACGTCAAATTTCCGGTAGTGGTCGGACGCTACTGTAATAGGATCTGTCGACGAGTCTTTTGAGCAGACATAATTCGATCCTTTCCCTACATACTCTGCAATTGACGGTAAAGAGAATTTCCATAATTAGTCATCTGCTGTAAATTTGGTGTATGTTGAAAAGGGAGAATTGAAATGGTTAATTTTGGTCAAATTTCCAAAAGGATTTTTGTTGTAAAACTTTTATATTATATATTGAAGAAAAATTCTCAAACCTGCTTAAATATCCCTTTTAGTTCTAAATGTAATCGTCCAATTTCTAAAATCGTTACTTGTTTTTAGTTGAATGTATTTCAGAAACTAATTATAAAGTGTAAGCTAATTGATATGATCAATTGATTGTTCTAAAACGAACTGACATCGTCTTTTGTCCGTCTGTAACATTTTACGCATTGCATGATGGTCATTTTATTATTTTATTACCCCTAATTTAATGGACATGCCAGCAGATGCTACCAATTAGCGTATGAAAGCCTGATTGAGTTTTATGACCTTTACATTCCAATAAACAACAGTACAATGTGATTGACGCCTTTTGACACATTGTTTCCTTCTTAATTTCTATATGATGCCATACAGGTTGTACTGTTGTAATAAAGACATAATACACATGGGAAGTACACGGCCGCCGTGCCATGATTGAAAATTGTTAAAATAGTGTCAAAATCTAATCAACCATAACAGTTTTGTACACAGTTTTGCCTAGATTTGTTGCGTAAAGGATTGAGCCACACCATACGAAAGGGGGAAAAACCTTGTGAGGCAGAGATCAGACTGATCATGAATTGTTGTGTTTGCTTTTTAGTAGTGAATCACCACTGTAAGTTTCTTGGGAAGATTCATGACCAAAAAATACCACACAAATATGCAATTTGATCTTATTATGAAATTAACATTTAAACTATACAAATGCGGAAATTGTGCCGACGCGGTTCATTTGAGTAAAATCCACATGCGCTATGACGTAAGCATTTTCCATAGGCTCTCCCAAAATTCGGTGTTAAAATCTGTGACCTTTTGTGTTTGTGAAATTGGCCAATTTCATTTGGATTATAAGGGATTTTTATGCGGGTTTGTTAGAAATCATTTGGATTATAAAGGATTTTTATGCAGGTTTGTAAGTTATTTTATAATTTCATTCTTTAACAAAAAAATAAATCTTTTGAAAGTTTGGTCAAATATAAAAAAATGAATTTACCCTTTTATTGAACACGTCGACCATTTTCTTGTTGAATACGCGTTTGTAGCAGACGACTTTTGAAAAACATCGTGATTAAAGGAGACATTGCTCAAAATGTTTATCCTTTTACCGTAATTTTTTCAACATTACCATTATGTTTTCAAATGTTTGCAATGATTATACTTTTTAGAATTTCCTAATTTCTAATGTCTTTTACACATGCCAAGGTCGTGTTTTTGTTTACCTTCCATCGCCTTTTTTTACCTGATAAATTAAATTAACGGCAATTACGTTCTCAAACATCTCTATTATCTTATTCAATAAATTAACGGCAATTACGTTCTCAAACTTCTCAAATTATCTTATTACGGAAGTTAAAATAAACATTCAAAGCAAACTGTAATCAATTATAACACGGATAAATTTACCGCCCGCCCCACTATGATGAATTAATAACCTAAAACAAACATACATGTATACAATATTTACACAATTAAACTTCAAAAAGTGGTCCTTCCTCATAATCGGCCTTTTTGTACCAGACATTTTGGGAAATTGGCCTTTATTTCTGGACCTATAATCGGCCTTTTTGGACTAGCCTTTTACACATCCGGCCAATTTTGATCTATACCTAAAATAAGATAGCGATCTGAAAATTTAGTAAACCATACGGTGCTAATCGGAAGTGGGTAATTGACGTCACAGGAAGTTGATTATAAGCAAAGATGGCGGCGCCCATAGGCGATCGATACCGACGTGAAAACACAAACTTTAAAAGCATATATCTTGGTAGTGCAAGCATGTAAAAAAAAAGTAATTGCATCAAAATGATACATTACTGTAGTGCTATTTAGTCATATAGTTTAAATTTCAGCCAAGCGTATTCCTTTAAACAGACAAGCACTTTCATAAGGATAGATTATTTAAGTTTTGTCATTTTGCCCCTTTTCTGATGCTTTCTGGTTGCCACTTTTTTAACCAACCAATATTGCTTGAACAATATTTGTAGAGGGCCACCCAAGGAAAAAAATTACAAATTATATTGGAATCTGACAAGCAGATTCAGAGGAGAAGAATTGTAAAGTTTGGACATTTTGCCCCCTTTCTGATGCCGCAGCAACCAAAGTTCTCCATCGAATTTATATCTTTGAACTATTTTGAAAGAGGACCACCAAAGGAACATTCCTGTGAAGTTGAAATTGGTCCTGTAGTTTAGGAGGAGATGATGTTTTAAGCTAACAGTTACCGACGGACGGACGCCTGACGACTGACAGATAGTGATCAGAATATATCACATTTAGCCTTCAGCCCAGGTGATCTAAAAATTTGTAGGAACTGTTTAGTTAACCCTTTCCCCATATAGAGGCTTTCTGACGCCTTTGCAGCAGATTGCCTTTTGAAAACATAACGGCAAAAGAAGAACGATTTATTTTGTTGTCACCATGTTCTCAACTCTATTCAATTATTGTACTTTCATTTTCAGAGATTTTCCATATTTTGTTCTAGATGTTTTCAAAATCCTCTGCTGCAAAATTGCTGTATGTAGGAAAGTATTAAGTTAACCCTTTCTCTATGCATTTTGATGCATTTACAGTAGACAACAAGAAAAGAGAAAACATGGAAAGTTTAACATTCAAATTCTCACCTCAATAGCTGTAATGCAACCATCAACACACTTTTGTCTTTGATTCAATTCATTTTGGTAAATATTATTTGGACAGTATGACAGTCACCACTGTCATAACATTCTGCAATTCAAAATGAAACTTCTGTTCAATCAGTGTGTATAACCAATATACAACTGTCTTTGAAAACATTTGATATACACACATAATTTGATAAAAGTATGTTATATCAATTCATGTAATGTTCATTTGTGCTTTGTCTTTAAATCTGCAGCAGACTACTTTAGACAAAATGAATGCAAATCGCTTTAAGGGAAAGTTTAATTATTGAACATACATGAAGTTGAAAATGTTTTGAACAATTTCTCCTTTTGTAGCAATGTTTCCAAAGTTGTCTTCTGTACAGGCGACAAAATCCAGCCCCATGAGGAAATTGGTAAAGGTAAAAATTGGTAGGAACCTTTTAGTTAACCCTTTCCCTCATTAATCGCTTTCTGAAGACTCTGCTACTCAAAATGACCAATTTCTCCTTTTGTCACAATGTTTTGAACTCTATTAAGAAATAATGAAGACGAAAGGAGAAAATAAATATTGTAATGGGTTTTCGTGCATTTTTCTACTTTCTGAAAATCGGAAATGCCCTTCTCTAAAAAAAATACAGTTTTTACCAAAATGCGCTTAAAATGCATTAAAAAGTGTATTTTTACTGCACTTGTTGTAAAAAGCGCATTTTTTCTGCATCTTTTCCAAATTAAGTGCATTTTAGCGCATTTTTTCTGCATAAGTGTATTTCAAGCGCGTCTTTTTCAATTGAACTGCATTTTAACCGTATTTTTTCTGAATAGAAGTGTATTATTTTGCCAATAAGCGAATCTTTTTCACTGAAGTGAATTTTTTATGAAGAAGAGTGCGTTAAAAGTGAATCTTTTGTTAAAAAGCGTATCTTTTCATTTTCTGAATATAACAAAGTGCATTTTAAGCGTATCTTTTTGTAAAGAAGAGAATCTTTTATTTATTTTTATTTTTTTGTAATCAATAAGTGCATTTTAAGTGTATCTTTTTGTAAAGAAGCGAATCTTTTATTTTTATTTTTGTGTGTTAATAATCAATAAGTGCATTTTAAGTGTGTCTTTTTGTAAAGAAGCGAATCTTATCTCAAAAGATTTTTTTTTTTAAAGTTAAAGAAGCCATAATTTCCTTTTTTTCTCTTTAAAATTCTACCGTATAAATTATATGACCTTTGATTTATTCACCATTAAATATTTCTTTTATTGTTTTAAACAACCCTGCCAGAGTCCCCATATAAATCATATTCTGAATCAGAGACCTTTCTGAACGGGGCAGTTAATTAATTTCTAGAAACACTGGCCACAGGCTAACTGATGAGGAATTGTAAAGTGGAACTCCATCAGTGTTCATGGTGAGAGTAATGTGTGCGATTCCAATATCCTTGCCTCTTTGTAGCACCTCCATGACCTGCGAACCAACAGACATGGATGCAAAGTAGCACTTTGGTCTTTTTAAATGTTGAAAGTGTTCAGGCCCAGAATATACTTTATAAAGAAAATTGAATTCTGGTTTTATTGATGCATGAATCATAACAATCTTTTCAGGAATAAATTGACAATCGTAGTTCGAAGTTTGATTTACAGGTATTTTCCGATCCAGCTGTAGAGTCGCATCAGTTTAAAAACAAATGCGATCAGATGATTGATTTGCATATTAATGAGATCACGTGATCCAATCAGGTCAAATATTTAATTTCCTGTTGATTTTTTAATCATTTTCCAGTCGCGATTATTTATGAAAATATCGGCACGTAAAGTTAAGAGCATGGCGTTCCGCATCTGGTAAGTATTTATTTATGATTCAATACATTTGAAAACTTTAAATCAATAACTTTAATTTGATGTAAGAATAAACAAAATCCGTCCACAAACAACGATAGCATGCAAATTTAAAGTTCAAAGGTCACGCCTTTCGAGCATAACGCAGAGGTCAATATACGACGCCATTTTGTCAATATTACCTCGCTTTAGAAAACACATTAGAAACCCCGAAATCAGTGCTAATACACAGTCTTGATTAATATTTTGATGAATAATCAGATAATTAATATGATTTTATGGAATAAACCCATTAATATTTGTTTTTCAAACACTATACAGTACTTAAATTCGTTAAACCCTAAACAAAGGGTCACGATTACGTACATTTTCATAATAAGAAAACAATAACATTGGTGAAAATGTTCGCTTACGTGCGAGTTTCTAAACAGTTTTAGAAATGAAACACATAATTATACACTTGTCATTGCATTGCACACTTATTTAGATGCTAGTTATTATTTAAAACGAAGCCAAATTTTTTATTTTGAAATTGCCAACTGGAATTGATTTCGGACAGTCACATTTTCGGATAAGGCAAATGTAGCAATGTTGTTGTCATCATAGTTCATACATTTTCGTGATGGACGTGACACATTATAAATATTATGTGTATTTTCAATGATTTGGCATTATATTAATAATAAGATGAACCCTTCCCACATGCAAATATATCTACCACAGAACTGATTTTTTGAAAACATTGTGGAAAAGGAGGCTTTTTTCAAAACTTATTCAATAATAATATTTTCTCTTATATTAGAGATTTTTTAATCATTTGACATGATATAAAATTATAATCATGCCCACCTGTAGACACATTTGCAACCGATTTTTTAAGACATTGTGGAAAAAGAGGATCTTTCTTCAAACTTAATAACTTACTGCAACATCTGCAACAGATTTTATTTAAAACATTGTGACAAAGGGGGATTTTTTCTGCAAACCTTATTCAATTATAACACTCCTCAATGAAGAGATTTTCCTTAATTTGACCAAAATGTTTTCAAAGTCACTGATGCAGATCTGTCACATGTTGCAATGGGTTTATTCTTAATCGACTATAGTTGCTATAGATAAAGTATAACCTGTACTGAATTCTTGGAATGAAAATCAAAGACACATTTACTTTTTCATTTATTTTCATTATTTTATGAATCATGTACATATTTCAGACTTATGACTTGATGAATGGTTTATAATGGTATCCAGCCAACACGAGATTTGTTTTGTTTGTTTGTTTGTTTGGAGTTTAACGCCGCTTTCAACAGCTTTGGTCATATCACGGCGGTCAGTGCACCTACCCATGTTTTCCTGGCTTTCCCACACCAATACTTACACAACATTCTTTCGAAGCCACTGACTACTTTCTCACATAGATCAGAGGTGAGAGGCAATTGAAAAATCGCCCGAAAGAATGTCGCCGCAACCGGGTATCGAACCCGTGACCTCCAGATCACGAGTCAGATACGCTACCAATTGAGCTACCCGGCCCCAACACGAGATATGATCACCCCTGAATAACCCCAGTGAAGTCCGTCCTGTAAAGATGTTCAATCCCAAAAGAATGCATCAAGAATGACGCGAAGATGAAAGATGATGGTGTTATAATTTCAAACATTGCAGCATTGAATCAGATACGCTACCAATTGAGCTACCCGGCCCCAACACGAGATATGATCACCCCTGAATAACCCCAGTGAAGTCCGTCCTGTAAAGATGTTCAATCCCAAAAGAATGCATCAAGAATGACGCGAAGATGAAAGATGATGGTGTTATAATTTCAAACATTGCAGCATTGAATGATGATGCCATTAGGTCAAATTTGAAAGATGACAGAGGAATTTTTTCTAATGATCTTATGCTGTGTGTTATTGATTTATTTGGACTTGAGGTAGCAGTTGATAAGATCCCATCAGCCATACAGTTTGTAGCGAAACACCTATTCCAATGTGAAATTCATAAATCTGATCTTTCAACTTCTTCATCGGTTTAAAATATTGTTGATGAGGACCACTTCTTAGTCAAGAGCTACATAGCAGACAGAATCCAAACTTCTGAATATTTGGGATTAAGCAGGGACGGCACCTCTCGGCAGAAAAAAAAGATTTTGGACACTTAATTCCCTCACCCTGGACACCGGTGAAATTGTCAGCCTCGGTTTTAAGAGAGTGGCATCAGAGACTGCTAAAAAATTAATGATGTGACCAAAGCGCACTTTGAAGAACTGGCAAAAGTTAATTCTGAGTTAAACAAAAAGAATATAAGGGATACTGGTTTTGTAGCAGTCTCTTCAAAAATTAGCATTTACCATGAGTGACAGAGCTGCCAATGAAAAATGTGCTGACAAGTTTTTCCAGGGATATATATAAATAATGTAATAATGAAATGAAGCATTGTTGACTCTTTTTTCATATGTATACATATAAGATTTTAAATAAAATATCTATTTGTTTCATTATTTTATTTATGCCCTGTTTTGCATGGACAGATGTATAAAACAAGAGGGCCATGATGGCCCTTGAATCGCTCACCTGATTTTTTTTTTTTTTTTCACTTTAGCTATATAAGCCTCGCCCCTGGCAGCCATAGTTTCCGACCAATCAACTTGGCTTGAAGGAATCTGATAGAGGGTCATTTCTACAAAATTATTTGAAAATCGGCCAGATATTTTTGGAGGAGAAGATTTTTTAAGTTTTCACTATAGCCATATAATGCAAGATAGCCCTGCCTACTGGCGGCCATGTTTTTTGACCAATCAACATGGCTTGAAGGAATCTGAAAGTGGGTCATCCAAGGAACATTTCTACAAAATTATTTGAAAATCGGGCCGACACTTTTGGAGAAGAAGATTTTTTAAGTTTGCACTATAGCCATATAAGGCAAAATAGCCCGCACCCCCCCCCCCCTGGTGGCCATGTTTTTCGACCAATCAACATGGCGTGAAGGAATCTGATAGAGGGTCACCCAAGGAACATTTCTACAAAATTATTTGAAAATCGGCCTGACACTTATGGAGGAGAAGATTTTTAAGTTTTCATTATAGCCATAAAAGGCAAAATAGCCCCGCCCCCTGGCGGCCATGTTTTTTGACCAATCAACATGGCTTGAAGGAATCTGATAGAGGATCACCCAAGGAACATTTCTACAAAATTATTTGAAAATCGGCCTGACGCTTTTGGAGAAGAAGATTTTTTAAGTTTGCACCATAGCCATAGCCATAGGCATAATAGCCCCGCCCCCCCTGGCAGCCATGTTTTTTGACCAATCAACATGGCTTGAAGGAATCTGATAGAGGGTCACCCAAGGAACATTTCTACAAAATTATTTGAAAATCGGCTTTACACTTTCGGAGGAGAAGATTTTTTAAGTTTTCACTATAGCCATATAAGGCAAAATAGCCCCGCCCCCCCTGGCGGCCATGTTTTTCGACCAATCAACACGGCTTGAAGGAATCTGATAGAGGGTCATCCAAGGAACATTTCTACAAAATTATTTGAAAATCTGCCAACCAATTTGGGAGAAGAAGAATTTTGAAGTTTTTTCAGTTTCGTTGCCATGGAAACCAGAATTTTGCATGGATCCCAACAATTTGAAGGAATTCTGGTGAGGTCATTGAGAGGATGCTTTCTGTGAAGTTTCATCCCAATTGACCCACTGGTTACTGAGGAGAAGAAGTTGACGCACGACGGACGACGGACGCCGGACAAAAGGCGATCACAATAACTCACCTTGAGCAAAGCTCAGGTGAGCTAAAAAGTACTGGGCTTTTTCCTTTTTAGTGATTTTTACTGCATTTCAGCGATTTTTCCTGCATTTTAAGCGCATTATTCCTGCGTTTAAAGTGTACTTTTCTGGCTTAAAATGAAAAAAAAAATGCGCTTAGGATGCAGTTAAAATACGCTAGAAGTGAATTAATTCGCTTGAAGTGCATTTAAAGCGTATTTTTCTTCTTTAAAAAAATCACTTTCAACACAGTTAAAGTACACTTAAAATACGCTTACCGGTAAGTGAATTAATTCGCTTGAAGTGCGTTTAAAGCGTATTTTTCTTCTTAAAAAAAATTCACTTTCAACACAGTTAAAGTACACTTAAAATACGCTCAAGTGAATTAATTCGCTTGAAGTGTGTTTTAAGTGTATTTTTCTTCTTCAAAAAATTCGCTTTTAACACAGTTAAAGTACACTTAAAATACGCTTAAGTGAATTAATTCACTTGGAGTGCATTTTAAGTGTATTTTTTCCCAAATAAATGCGCTTTTAATACAGTTAAAATACACTCAAGTGAATTAATACGCTTTTTTGCAGGAAAAATACACTTAAAATGCGCATTTTTTGTTAATTTAATTAACTTTTAATGCATTCGGTAAGAAAAAATACGCTTAAAATACGGTGCCAATACCGCAGCGTTTAATGCAGATTAAATACGCATTTAATGCGCATTTTACACACTTATTTGAGAAGGGCAAGGAACATTTCTGCAAAATTATTTAAAAATCTTCCAAATAGTTTGGGATGAGAAGAAGTTTAAAGTTTTTATTAAAGCCAATATAAGGCTAACAGCCCTGCGCCCCTGGCAGCCATATTTTCATTAAAGCCAATATAAGGCTAACAGCCCCGCGCCCCTGGCAGCCATATTTTAAGACTAATCAACATGGCTTGATGAAATATGGTAGAGAGTCACCCAAGGAACATTTCTACAAAACTATTTTTCACTTTAGCCATACTAGCCCTGCCCCCTGGCGATCATAGTTTTCGAACAATCAACATGGATTGAAGAAATCTGATAGAGGGTTACACTAGAAACATTTGAAAATTGGTCTGACACTTCAGGAGGAAAGATTGTTTAAGTTTTCACTATAGCCATATAAGGCAAAACAGCCCCGCCCTGTGGAGGCCATGTTTTTGGACCAATCAAAATGGCTTAAAGGAATCTGATAGTGGGTCACTTAAGGAATATTTCTACAAAATTATTTGACAATCAACCGGACACTTTCGGAGGAGAAGATGTTTTAAGTTTTCACTATAGTCATATAAGGCAAAATAGCCCCGCCCTCTGGCAGCCATGTTCTTTGACCAATCAACATGGCTTGAAGGAAACTGATAGTGGGTCACTTAAGAAACATTTCTACAAAATTATTTGAAAATCGGCCTGACATTTTCGGAGAAGATTTTTTAAGTTTTCACTATAAGCAATATAATGCAAAATAGCCCCGCCCCCCCTGGAGGCCATGTTTTTCAACCAATCAACATGGCTTGAATGAATCTGATAGAGGGTCATCCAAGGAGCATTTCTACAAAATTATTTGAAAATCTGCCAAACAGTTTTGGAGAAGAAGAATTTTATAGTTGTTTTCATTGTGTTGCCATGGAAACCAGAATTCTGCATGGATCCCAACAATTTGAAGGAATTCTTGTAAAGTTATTAAGCCGATGCTTTCTGTGAAGTTTCATCCAAATTGACTACCTTGTTAGTGAGGAGAAGATGTTGACAGACGCACAACGGATGCTGGACAACTGGCGATCACCAATAACTTCGTGCTCAGGTGAGCATAAAATGAGAAGCAGATCATAGTAGGTCAATTTCCCCTTTGACCATAATGATTCAGGGTTTTCCCTAAGCTTTTAAACTTAAGGGTCATTGTGACCCCCTTGTCATCAAAGTTGAGGGTCATCTTATAAATGTTGGGGGTCAAAATTAGAACTCTATTATCAAGTGATTGATATAAAAAACATTAAAAAACAAGTGTGTTGTTCTTTGTTTTTATTATTATGATTATGATTTGGATGTAACTCAATTCAGTTCACTAATTTCTGTTCACTTGTATGCATGCAAATTGCAGCATTATAACTATGCTATAAATAATAAAATTATTTTATAGTATACAGTATAAATAATGCACTTCAGTCTAATTTTAGTTACTTGTTACGAAGTTTAAGAGCACCAAAGGCTCTAGCTGCAGACAAACGATTATGTTATCGATAAAGCGTAAATCAGTCATTCAGAGTTAAATATAGTCCAAATAATTTAGAATTTCGGTTTCTCGTTTATTGGTCAACAGATGTCTAATCCATGGCATGTTTCAGACAGACTCGATTCACGTTATTATGCCGTTTATATCCTTGACAGCTATCGCAACGATACAAAAAACCATATCTTTAATTATTATTATATTAATTTGAGCCTAAAATGTATGCAGCTTACCTCTTTACCACTTTAATCTATCAAATTCAATTCACAACGGCGAAAAATTTGAAATCTGTAACAAATTTGTTTTTGGTTAAATAAACTAGACGAAATCGGTAATAAACGAAATATCACCCAAACTTGTTTGAATAAGATATATAACTATTCCGTTTAATATCCATTTTGGTGTAGTTTAACAACAATACCCACAATACCATATTTCGGTTATCCTCGGTTCAAATCGACCACATTGTGAGTTATTAAACGTCGGGCCTCTAAGAGGTGGATTAAAAGGATAAGGAACAAGTTAAATATAGATTTTTGGAAAACCGAGATTATAGAATGGACTTCGATTTACCGACATTGCGTCCATAGGGACGCACAGATATAATTTTTGGGGGTCATTTGAATTGAAAATGCGTCAATGACGCAGGATTTGTGCGTCATGGAAAACCCTGATGATTCATAATGATTCCAACTATTAATAAGCACAATTTAATGTATAGATAGTATATATAATTTTACCTAGATTATTCATAATTTTACCTGGATGTTTTCAAAGTTGTCTGCTTCAGATCTGCTATGTGGGAAGGGGTTAATGAATTATGCTACACTTACAAATCCTAAAGAACAGGGGTATAATGTCTCAAATTCTACAAAATCTTATTTCCATAAGCTTTATCTCCCTTGTTTCAGTGAACAAGAGGGCCAAGATGGCCCTAAATCGATCACCTGAATAATTTTAGATTGTTTACCGAAACAAGTCTATGTAAAACAAGTCATCCCCAAGGTTGGGCCATTTTTGACACCAAGGCTATAATTTGACCAATCTTGGTAGAGGTCGTCTAGAAGAAATTAGATTTCAAATATCAACTTTGAGACAAGATTTTTTAAAGTTTATCTCTATACAAGTATAATAATATGTAAAACAAGTGACCCGGGATGGGGCCATTTTTTACCCCAGGGCTATAATTTGAACAATCTTGGTAGAGGTCAACTAGATGAAGCTACATACCAAATATCAAAAGCCTGGACATTCTACCTTCAGACAAGAAGATTTTTAAAGTTTCTCCCCATACGAGTCTTCGTTAAACAAGTGAACCCCGGGGTCTGCACATTTTTGACCCCAGGGCTTTAATTTGAACAAGATTGGTAGAGGTTCCTAGATGAAGCTACATACCAAATATCAATGGCATTGGCCTTCTACTTTTAGACAAAAAGATTTTTAAAGTTTTTTCCCTATACAAGTCTATGTTAAACAAGTGACCCGAAGTGAGGGGCCATTTTTGACCCCAGGGCTATAATTTGAACATTTTTGGTAAGGTCCACTAGATGATGCTACATAAAAAAGATCAAATGCCAGGGTCATCTACTTTTAGACGAAGATTTTTAAAGTTTTTTCCCGATATGGATCTATGTAAAACAAGGTACCCCCGGGGAGGGGCCATTTTTAGTCCCAGGGCCATAATTTGAACAATCTTTGTAGAGGTCCACTATATGATGCTACATGTATAACAAATATCAAAGCATGTGCCTTCTTTTTTCAGACTAGCAGATTTTTTAAGTTTTGGTTAATTTCCCCTTTTTTGTTGCCGTGGCAACCAGAGTTCCAAATGGAATTTAAATCTTTGAACAATTTTGAAAGAGGGCCTCCAAAGTAACATTCCTGCGAAGTTTAGTTGAAATTGGTCCTGTGGTTAAGGAGGAGATGATGTTTAAAGCAAAAAGTTATCTCTTCTTAGAAACGATGATTCTGTTTGCTTTAACCCTTACCTCATACATGTCATATGTTTATGTCTAGATAAACGCATCAACATTTTGAATAAAAAAAAAAATCAGACAAGCAGTTGCAGAGGAAAAACGTTTAGATTTTTTAATTTTACCGTTTTTCTGGTGCCACATTTCAGCATTGCTTTGAACTAATCAATATCCCTTGAACAATTTATGTATAGGGTAAGGTTAATTAAAGAACGTTTTTTGCCAAACTATCTTGACATATTGATTGATTGATTGATTGGGGTTTAACGCTGTTATCTTAAAACAAGACCGCAAACTCTGATGATGCCTGGCAACATAGTTTTTTAATTAATAAATATGACTTGAATAATCGTATGGATGGTCTCATAAGGAAAATTAATGCAACAGTCTTATAACTTTGAAATGATACCAGCAACTTCCTTCTTTTCTCATGCCACATGCAGATAATATTTTTCAACCAATCAATATGATTTGAATATTTTTAGGGTTGCTGGTGGATATTCCATGATGGATTGAGGATTATCACAAAATCTGTGCTGATATTGATTAAATTGTATGTATTTAGCTACAGTGTCATTTTGTCCCCACTGAGATTTGAACTCAGAACTCCTGGCTAGACCAGGTGTTTTACCAGTTAAAACTATAAGGTCTCAAAATGTAGCTAAACACATTTAATTTACGATCAAGATTGTCCTCAAAGAAAGTCACAAGTGGTAAATGCCTCATGTTCTTTACCAAAAAAGGGAATTCCTAATAAATCAGAGCTTGTGATAGTTTAATTGTTATTTAAAAAACCTTACAAATGATGTTTTTCTAAACATTGAATTGTTATCTTACCACACTATAATATTCTTATAACTGTTTAGACTGATGCAACCATGTCCCTTATATGGTCTCACCTATTTGCTATGTAAAACATGAGTATAAGAAGTATTTCAAATTCAATTACAAGTAGAATAAGCCATGCTTTTCAAGGATTGAAATAATTTAATCAATTTTGAAGAGAATAACCGAAGGAACATTTGGGCCAAATTATTTTCAAATAAGGCCACTATTTTTAAAAAAAAAATGCATTTCCATTGCAAAGAGGATAATAATTAAGGAACATTCTTTTGAAGGTGGATTGCAATGGACAAAGTGGTTTAGAAGGAGACATTGTTTAACACTTTCCCACTTGTAGATGACTTTTGAAATCACTGTGGCAAAGAGAGATAACACTCATAGTGAATATTTTATCCTTTTGCAAAATTGTTATAAACTGTATTCCATAGTTTAGCTTTTATCCGAAACGATTTTCAATATTTTGGCCTAGCTTTTTTTAATGTTGTCTGTGGGAAAGGAATAAAGAAAATACAGATGAGGAATGTCACTCATTACATCACATGATGCAAACCGACAAGACCCTGGAAAGAAAGTTCAGAAGAAGCTTTAGACCCTTTTCCTCATATGGATGCTTTCTGATGCCTCTGCAGCAGACGGATTTTTAAAAACATAGTGATAAAAGAAGAAAGTGCTCAAAACGAGCAATTTCTCTTTTTTCCCACTATGTTTTCCACTTTTAGTCATAGGTTGTCCATTCAATTATAGAGATTTTTTTATTTTTTTACAAAATATGTTCAAAGTCGCCTGCTGCAGAATTATCGTATGAGGGAAAGGGTTAAACATATTGAGCAATTATTTCTTAGTCTTATCAATAATTTTACATTCATTTATAGAGATTTTCCATTTGTTTTGCTTAGATGTTTTCAAAATGGTCTGTTGCATATTTGTTTTATGTGAGAAAGGATTTAGGTTAATATTTTTAATTTAAACTGATATTCAATTCTCATTTGGGGCTACACCCCTGAACTCCTGCTTAATCATTAATTCAATTATACTGTGCAGAGACAAAAAAACAACAACTTTGTAACAAAGAACAATAGGTGACTAGGTCAAACTGAATACACTTTGTGGCAACATATCATAAACAATGTTTTTTATGCCTGTTAGTAAAAATAACCATGTTCAAGAATGCAAATCTTTTGAGTGGACATGCACAGTACATTTCACCTATTTGAATCAATAAAATCTGTTCACAATTGTAGGTTATAATTTCATGCCAATCTAGTTTAAAATAATTTTAACAGACATCATCAATTAACCCTTTCCCTCATACGACAATGCTGCAGCAGACGACTTTTAACATGTTTTGTCAAAACATAGAAAATCTCCATAATTGAATGGATAACCTATGACAAATAGTGGAAAACATTGTGGCAAAAGGAGAAATTGCACGTTTTGTGCAATTTCTTCTTTTGTCACTATGTTTTCAAAAAGCCGTCTGCTGCAGAGGCGTCAGAAAGCGTCTATATGAGGGAAAGGGTTAAACACTTTGAAGCTTTCCCACATTTGACAAATCTGCAATAGATGACTTTAAAAATGTCTACTAAAAATTAAGGAACATCTCTATAATCGTAGGTACAATTAGTGACTCAGTTACTGAAAAAGGTTCAAAACATCGTGGCAAAAGGAGAAACTGTTTGTTTTGAGCAAGTTCTCCTTTTGTCACGATGTTTTTAAAAGTTATCTGTGCCGGACACATCAAAATGTGTATTTAGGTGGGAAATGGTTAAAGATCAGTTCAGAGACCCATGTACAATATATATATGTAATTACTAAAGTTATTTAAAATTCAAAAACAAACACACAAGTTTACAAACAAGTGAAAACTATAGCATAACATTCTTTTCATTTAACTCTTTCTGTGCCAAAGGCAATTTCTAGGTATCTTCAAACCATGCAGATTCAGTGTAGACAGATAATAATTAGCTGTCTTATTTGATTCTGCATTGTTCATCTGAATATTTTAACAAATATCCTGTCAGTGTGCAGATAATGTTGATTTAGACTGCTGACTGCTCTGTTTATTATAATGAATTTGATTATACAACAAATTAAGGAACCATCATTCATTTATTCACACCTATATACACTATTTATCAAACAGGCAGTCAAAAAGATGCTTTACAATGACACTATGCACAAACAAAACAGGTCAGAATGCTCTTACCTAATCAACCTAATAACAACCCTGATCTCCTTGACATGTCCTTGAAAAATCCACCATCAACCATTTCAAATATTTACAAAACTGTTGTTACTGGAACATTTTGTACTTTAACTGTAAAAGTTTTAAATCAAAGCAACATTATACATGTATGTATAACAGAACTTTAAACTAACATAGATCTGACGAGACACCTGTACAGATTGAAGATAATTTGCCACACATTGATCACCATCAGGCATCAGCCATTTTGAAGTTTATTTCATATTGCCAGACGCATCTTAATTCTGATCAGGGGCTGATCCACCAAACCCCTGCAATTTCAATCTTTAAAAACCAAGTCAATTCAGGCGACTTGCATCTATAGATCTTTGCCATGGATTTAACATCTAAATTATAAAATAAACCTATACAGAATGAAGATAATTTGCCACTGTACATTGTTCAACATCAGCCCTTTTGAATAAAAGTTAAAATAGTTTATTTTATGTTGCCAACCGCATCTAACTTTCTATCATCATCATCAGGGGCTGCGCCCCCGAACCCCTGCAATTTCAATCTGAAAGAACAAGTTTAGTTGCACACATAGAAAGAAAATACTTGTTTACATCTTACTAAAAACCAGCATGTACATTCCAGCTTGCAAAATTCTTGATTTCATTGACTGTGTAGTGTACATGTACTTAAATAATAATTATTATATGTTAATTATGTTTAATCTTTAACCTATATGAATCCATAAAATCTTGTCATAATTGAAGGTAGTAACAGAGTTTAGTAAATGAACATTTTTAACCAGTGTGCCTAAAACACAGTGGACGAACTCGGCGGTGTTTTTCGTAGAACGTCTGCCTTTGGTGCTATTTGGACTTGGGTGTGGGAGGTTGCAAGTCCGATCCCCGGTTGGGTCATGCCAAAACCTTAAAAAATTGTAGTAATTCTTGATGGTCATGTTAGTCATGGTTGCGGGGTTGGCATTTCAACTGACTGGCTGGTGTCTGAATAAATGGACCAGTAGTACTGGTAACTTAACCAGAACACGCCGTCATATAACTAGAGAATTATTGAAAGCGGCAAATTATTTTTAACAATGACACAGTTGAGAGACATAACAAGTAGTCGAGGTAGCAATGCCATAAAGCCAAAGTGTAACCATACAGTGTCAGGGCAAGGACCTAGTCTCAATATATGGCCGTTAAATATTGCATTGTAACTAATGATGCGAACAGTCAAAATAAAATATCGCATTCCTAGTACAGAAACCTGGACTAGGCAAGTAAAAAGCTGAAATAAAGAAAACCATAAAATTTACTACTTGTCATGATAATGACTGTTCATTGGTTTAAACCAATACAAATGGGCAACTTGGATAGGGAATTGTCTTTTCTACAGATCTGCCCGGCCAGGTTCATTAGATTCTACACATTCACACCGATGGACCCAACAATTGATCACTTATAATTAATAAGCTGATCCATTGGTTAAATAAATAAAAATCGGTATTAACTAAATATAAAGAAATGTTATCTTTATCCATAAAGAAGTAACAAGAACACAATCTAAACCATCACTATAATGTCTGCCTCAAGATTACAACATATATGAACAGAGAATATCATCAGTGGTTCTACTTATCAGAGAAGCAGATGAACACAAGACGATACATACTGTTCACAACTTGAACTTCACATTTGACTGAGTGCGTTAAACATTGGGTACGAAACGGAATCCTAGTTTCATTTTAAGCAATAAGAAGCATTGGCCATTGGACATGTCTGACATGGAAATAATGTTGCGATGTGCTTAACAACTATTTATATAATCATATGCTTGTGGGGATGCAGCTCAAACTTACATTATGGCTCGGCAAAACACTCCCGAGTCTGCACAGTTTTGTTGTCTTTACAAGCATGTCAAACATGAACGGTAGCTCTTAACCTGAACCGGAACAATGCAAATCGTTCTCATGTTTCGCTCTAATATGGTTTCGTGACACACAGATTAAACAAAACAACATGACTCCCTAAACATGTCATGTGCAACAATTTGCCTTCGAATAAACTAAGTGAACACAATTTGTGACAAATGGGCCATGATCAGCCGTTTTGAATGAATCACGATAGCACCAGCTTACCTGACGGTCGTTGACTTTCGATAGTTATGGACAGTTTAACACAATAAATCCATTGAAAAGTTGTCTAAATGATAGAATGACGGGTGTTTCCAGTATCCTGTTACCAACGAAACGCATATCGGATCTACTAGATCGAAAAATTAAATCGAGTCGAGCGGGGCCAGAGGTCAAGAATCGGCCATTTTTAACGCGGTTAATGAAAAGCTTGAAATTTGAATGCGCTTAGTGACACAGACGTCAATTTTTATGGAATTGTTCTCTGAACAGAATCTTCGATACACGTTCAATGATGTAAACATTTGATATACAGTCTGAAATCGGAAAGCGGATGTCCGAGTAGATCCCAAATGACCCATAGAGTTCGTTTTGTAACAAGCAAAAATAGCACCATAGTATATGTGACCTTTGACCCTGACCGTAAGAAGTTTCTAACCGAAACTTTATTAGTAGCTAAAGAGTAACTTTGAAAAAATGTCTGTTTTAATTGACTGCACAAACTTAACCATTTTAGCTAGGTAAAAATTAAAAACACCAATAAAAAGAAAATTTTATCTACAGCATTTTTTATTCTTAGGTTAAACCAGTCAAATAAAAAGAAATAATACTTTTTTTAGATTTTATTACACTAGTAAGAAAATTGTTAAATTTACCAATATGCCTGGTATTACAGTGCTGTAAAACTGATAAGCATGTAGTTTTTATTGGGTTATATAATAGGTGATAAAGCATACACTATAATGTCATTATATGGCCATTCTTCTGGTAGGTAATGGGTTAAGTAGATTTTAACCCATTTGTGATGCCACGTGAATACTATGACTTTTACCAAGCATTAATGGAACAATTATGTAGAGGCTTACTAAACGAACAGTGGAAGACAGTGGTGCAGTGGTAGATCGTCGGCCTCTCATACCAAAGGTACCGGTTTCGAATCACGTGATGAGCGGGTTCTGCCTTTCGGATTTTTCAACACAAACGGCGTGAGTACTGGTTAAGTCCTATGGAAGCAGACATCGAGCATGATTAATATAAGCTTAAAGCTTGTTTCGCAATCGATGTAAAATAAATAAGTTTAAACTAAAGGAGCATTTCTACATATTAATCTTGAAATCAGACAAGCACTTTCATAAGGATAGATTATTAAAGTTTTGTCATTTTGTTCCTTTTCTGATGCATTCTGGTTGCCACTTTTTTAACCAATCAATATTGCTCGAACAATTTTTGTAGAGGGCCACCAAAAGGAAAAAAATTACCACATTATATTGGAATCTGACAAGCAGATTCAGAGGAGAAGAATTTTAAAGTTTGGACATCTTGCACCCTTTCTGATGCAGCAGCTTGCCATCAAATTTATATCTTGGAACTATTTTGAAAGAAGACCACCAAAGGAACATTCCTGTGAAGTTAAAATTGGTCCTGTGGTTTAGGAGGAGATGATGTTTTAAGCTAACAGTTAACGACGGTCTGACGATGGACGACTGACAGGTAGTGATCAGAATAGATCACCTTTAGCCTTCAGCCCAGGTGATCTAAAAATGTGTAGGAACTGTTTAGTTAACCCTTTCCTAATATAGTGGCTTTCCAACTCCTTTGCAGCAAATTGCCTTTTGAAACTTATTTCAATTATTGTACTTTCATTTTCAGAGATTTTCCATATTTTATTCTAGATGTTTTCAAAGCCCTCTGCTGCAGAATTGTTGTATGTAGGAAAGAATTAAGTTAACCCTTTTTTTTGCATTTTGATGCATTAACAGTAGACAACAAGAAAAGAGAAAACATAGAAAGTTTAACATTCAAATTCTCACCTCAATAGTTGTAATGCAACCATCAACACACTTTTGTCTTTGATTCAATTCATTCTGGTAAAAATTATTTGGACAGTATGACAGTCACCAATGCCTTAACATTCTGCAATTCAAAATGAAACTTCTGTTCAATCAGTGTGTATAACCCATATATACAACTGTTTTTGAAACATTCAAACTCACATAATTTGATAAAATTATGTAATCAGGGTTTTCCATGACGCGCAAATCCTGCGTCATTGACGCATTTTCAATTCAAATGACCCCCAAAAATTATATCTGTGCGTCCCTATGGACGCAATGTCGGTAAATCGAAGTCCATTCTATAATCTCGGTTTTCCAAAAATCTATATTTAACTTAGTCCTTATCCTTTTAATCCACCTCTTAGAGGCCTGACGTTTAATAACTCACAATGTGGTCGATTTGAAACGAGGATAACCGAAATATGGTATTGTGGGTATTGTTGTTAAAGTACACCAAAATGGATATTAAACGGAATAGTTATATATCTTATTCAAACAAGTATGGGTGATATTTCGTTTATTTATTTTTAACGATTTCGTCTAGTTTATTTAACCGAAAACAAATTTGTTACGGATTTCAAATTTTTCGCCGTTGTGAATTGAATTTGATAGATTAAAGTGGTAAAGAGGTAAGCTGCATACATTTTAGGCTCAAATTAATATAATAATAATTAAAGATATGGTTTTTTGTATCGTTGCGATAGCTGTCAAGGATATAAACGGCATAATAACGTGAATCGAGTCTGTCTGAAACATGCAAACATGCCTTGGATTTAGACTTCTGTTGACCAATAAACGAGAAACCGAAATTCTAAATTATTTGGACTATATTTAACTCTGAATGACTGATTTACGCTTTATCGATAACATTTATAACCTTTTGTCTGCAGCTAGAGCCTTTGGTGCTCTTAAACTTCGTAACAAGTAACTAAAATTAGACTGCAGTGCATTATTTATACTGTATACTATAAAATAATTTTATTATTTATAGCATAGTTATAATGCTGCAATTTGCATGCATACAAGTGAACAGAAATTAGTGAACTGAATTGAGTTACATCCAAATCATAATCATAATAATAACAAGAGGCCCAAGAGGGCCAGTATCGCTCCACGGCCATAAGGCAAAAATAAAATTTCCAAACAGCCCTGCCCCGTGGTAGCTATTTTTTTTTACCAACCACCATGGCTTAAAGGGTATCTTGTAGAGTGTCACCCAAGGAATGTTTCTGCAAAATTATTTGAAAATCGGCTGAACACTTTCGGAGAAGAAGATGTTTTAAGTTTTCACTATAGCTATATAAGGCAAAATAGCCCCGCCCCCTGGCGGCCATGTTTTTCGCCCAATCAACATTTCTTGAAGGAATCTAATAAAGGGTCACCCAAGGAACATTTCTACAAGATTATTTGAAAATCGGCCTGACACTTTTGGAGGGGAAGATTTTTTAAGTTTTCTCTTTAGCCATATAGGCAAAATAGCCCCGCCCTGTGACGGCCATGTTTTTTTACCAATCAACATGGCTTCAAGGAATCTGATAGAGGGTCACCCATGGAACATTTCTACAAAATTATTTGAAAATCGGCTGAACACTTTCGGAGAAGAAGATTTTCAAGTTTTCACTATAGCTATACAGTATAAGGCAAAATAGCCCCGCCCCCTGGCGGCCATGTTTTTCGCCCAATCAACATTTCTTGAAGGAATCTAATAAAGGGTCACCCAAGGAACATTTCTACAAAATTATTTGAAAATCGGCCTGACACTTTTGGAGAAGAAGATTTTTTAAGTTTTCACTATTTTTTTCTTTCGGTTGCCATGGAAACCAGAATTATGGATAGATCAAAACAAATTGAAGGAATTTAAGAGAGGACATTGAGAGGATGCTTCCCATGAAGTTTCAACCAAATTGGCCAAGTGGTTAGGGAGAAGAAGTCGTTTAAAGGAAAAAGTTAACGCACGCACGCACGGACGCACGACGGACAATTCGCCATGACATAAGCTCACCTGGCTTTCAGCCAGTGGAGCTAAAAACAAAGAACAAAACACTTTTTTTTTAATGTTTTTTATATCAATCACTTGATAATAGAGTTCTTATTTTGACCCCCAACATTTATAAGATGACCCTCAACTTTGATGACAAGGGGGTCACAATGACCCTTAAGTTTAAAAGCTTAGGGAAAACCCTGTGTAATATCAATTCATGTAATGTTGATTTGTGCCCTGTCTTTAAATCTGCAGCAGACAACTTAAGACACAATTAATGCAAATCGCTTTAAAGGAAAGTTTGATTATTAAAAATACATGTAGTTGAAAATGTTTTGAGCAATTTTTCATTTTGCAACAATGTTTTTAAAAGTTTTCTTCTGTAGAGGCGTCAAAATCCAGCTCCATGAGGAAATTGGGAAAGGAAAAAATTGATAGGAACTGTTTAGTTAACCCTTTCCCTCATTAATCGCTTTCTGACGGCTTTTTGAAAACATAGCGACAAATACATACACCTATTGAAATGTAACCAATCATTCTCATTTGTCTTTGCATGTTTACACTAAAGCGATAATAGAATAGCTAGGTAAGTTACCATTAGCGGATCGCCACTTTGTTTCCATGACGGAGTCTGAGGGGTTTTCTCAAAATTTTATTTTCGACAGTTTAGCCATTCCCGAAGATGCTAGTGATTAATCGGAAATCTACCAATATAAATATGCAGTTAGATAAAACATAACTTGAAAAATAACAGCAGAAGTTTTGACAGCTAAAATGTTGCTTGAGATGACCCCCTGATATAAGAAAGTCACGTGATCCTCTATTGCTACAATTGATCTGTTAATGCATCAATAACTCAAACTGGTAAACAACGGTCTGTACAGCTGTTTCTGCACTAAAACTGAAACAGTGTTTGTCAATTTAAAGGAAAATGATTAATAAACAAGTTCCGAAACATTGACCGTTTTTTATGCACTACGTTGTTTCGTTACTGAACCGTTACCAGGGCTGTACAAATCCCATAGCCCGACGCCCGGGACAAGTCATAAATCGCATCGGGCAAGTCGCTAATTGCAACATCTCAGTCCCGGACAAGTGGCATTTTCCAAAAATCCACGTCCCATTATATCAACCCATTTACGTAACAGTGAATGTAAATTACTGTGTCTGGTAGCCCGGCTTAATTACTAACACACATGTCTGTCGTGTATAAATTTGACTGTATGTTACATGCGAAAAACCACTCGCGCGTGACCATAACAAATCAATAACAGTAGGCGGAGTTAACCACCTGTCAGATCGAGTGATTTCAGCCAACCGAATCGCGTCAGTAATAGTCGATTAACGTGATATATATGTATCCAATAAGGCTGTCCAATCATAAGTGACAATTGTTCCTTGGGGCTGTGTTATTCATGAAAGCTAGGGAATTACCTATGGATCGGTCTCATTAAAATATTCCCGTAAATGTATTTTGATCCATATTTCTACTTTCGGTATGCGATGTTTGCAAACTGGTGCAAACCGGTTCAGAAAGACTTGTAAGAAATTTTCGCCATGCAGAAGTTAATAAAATAAATTCGATCCAAATTAAAGACAATACGACTACTGCTAAAAATTATCTTGCCGTTTATCAATTTGAAATACCTTCAAGATCGACATAATATTCGTAATATCAGGGACACAAAGAAAATTGTTTGGAATGAAATATATAAATGATTCCCCCGAGTATGATAATTGCCCAATCACGGCTTTGTTTACCAAAATTAATTAGCATAAATGGGGGGGAAAAAATCATATGACTTAATAGTTGTGATTTCATTGGATGAAATGAGAAATTGGGTGAATGACATTCGCGACCTGACGACCCCGATGTTTACATTCAACGCTGTTTACCGATTTCTAATTCTCAAAGTAGGGAACCATGATTAACATTGCGCAATCATCAAAATGGCTGCGACAGCTCACTGCGAATAATACCGCAACACCAATCTGACTAAAGTACACGATCTGACTAAATGTAAATGCGTAGCGTTAATAGGAGATGATTTTAATGAGATTGACCGCAACACATGAAACAAATTTCACGTTTTGTTGTCTTTCATTTTTTTTGACAAGATTTTTTGATTTAATAACTACATTGAACCTGATAAATTTGACTTTTGGTTAATAAAATTGAATTTATCAATGTCTTTCTTTGTAAAACTGACCCTGGTATCGAACACTGCCCTGTTTCGGTGAGGGACCTAAATCGGTGACCTTATTATTTTGTTATCTTCAATTTGAAAAGTGCTATTGCATCATTTGACTATGTTGTCTCAAGTTTAACATTTCTGTCAATAACTTTTGAATCTTTTGTAAATATGGATAAAATACATACATTTTATGCAGAATATTTCAAATAACCTAGTGAAAAATAATCTCTTATCCAAATTTCATTTTTTTTAACTGAATGCTGCACTACAGGTCTTTTGCAATAATGTTAGTTGAATTGGTCTTAATGTTATCTTTATACTGAACTAGAAAATAACCCACTAAAAAAAAAAAAAAACACTCAAGAAACCGCGATCCGGGCTACCACGCAATTCTTAAATTTGTCGCATGTTAAACTTGGTCTGCAGAAAAGTGGGACAAGTGAGAATCTTAGCAGGACAAGTGGCATTCTGAAAGTCACTTGTCCTGGACAAGTGGCTGATTTTTTTTTTTGTACAGCCCTGGTTACGGGTAACTTGACTGTATATTCATGTATTTACTGGGTCGATGTCTGTCCAAAAAAAATGTGGCTCAAGAAAATTTTGGGCCAGTGTGACCTCTGATATATTGCATACATGGATGTGTGTAAGAAAAGAACCATTAGACTACCATCAAATAGGACTCCGTTTTGGCAGATATAGCAAGCATGAAATGTGGATTTAACCCTTTCCCACATATAGACGCTTTCTGACGCCTCTGCAGCAGACAAATTATAAAAATATTGAGACAAAAGAAGAAATTGCTCAAAACAAGCAATTTCTCGCTTTGCCACAATGTTTTCAACTTTATTCAGTATTTATACCTGCATTAAAAGATATTTTCCATGTTTTTGACTAAATGTTTTCGAAGTCGTCTGCTGCAGATTTGCTGTACGAGGGAAAGGGTTAAGGGCCAGTTTGATAAGAGCATGTTAACTCTTATAGGTTATACAGTGAACTCGACAGTTCCGGGTCAGTAATCAAATTAACGAATCTTGTCTCTTTGAAAAGAAAGTTGAGAGAAACAAAACTACATAAAATGTTAAACAAATACTTCCTACCCACGATGATATAATTCAACAATTATACAAATTTGTTAAAATGTTTCTATAGTGTCTGCAATTGCAAGCTGTAAATTTGACAGTTTCGGGTCGAACTTGCCATTTCCGGGTCACGTGACAAATGTTTATTTTTGTTATCAGGGGTAACCTCAAACAGCTGTTTTTTAATAACAAGATATTCATTTGTCATTTTTATTTAAATAATATGAAAAAAAAGAACTAAATTATATCACTTGCAATTACCTATTGCCGCGAAAAACAGAACAGTGATGGGGCTAAAATTACAGTACACACTTTTATGCACGAAAACTGATGAATTTTTCAACCAACTAATAAGTCATATTTGACAAAAAATGTAAATTTTATTAACAAATTTTTAACATTGATTTATCACCATATATCTTTAAATTATTCTTAAAAAGTTCCGAAAATAGTTTTACTAATAAATTGATAATTTTGAGAAATTCCTTTTGGCTGACCCGAAAGTGTCGTATGTGAACTAGGTCAAATTTATCCGCTAGTTTGGCATAAACAACTTCGACAGGTCAATAAAAGATATATATCTTGTTCAGTAGTAAATAACCTATACATGTATGTGCAATACATAACTGTATTACTGAAATTATGGATACAATCAGCAATTTACGCTGTGATAGGTAAATAAAAATATTGAGATTTTGCTTTCGCGGGAATCGATGCAGTCATGTGATTCGAGATTACGACATCCGTTCTTGAAATGACAACGTCCTAAATCGAAGTGAAACTAGCCAAGCTAATGGGGAATATGACTTGATAATCAAATTGTCAAAATACTGTATCATTATCGAATACTAAACATTTTTTTCCAAATTTGACCCGGAATTGTCGATGACCCGGAACTGTCGAGTTCACTGTAGTAGTCTGGGGAAATAATATTTCGTATATTATGAACAGTAATCACATATATCTAATCTATTTTTTCAACACACAATGCAATGAATGACTTCTTTTTCCTTCTTTCGTTTTCAAATATTTTTTTAATTCGATTTCAGTACAAGACTATTTTGTATTCAGATCTGAGATTTATTGCAAATGATAAGCAACACTTTGTTTAAATACTAAGATACATTATGGTATCTAATCATAAATCAAAAGAGTAATATTTGACTAATAATTGAATTTAAAGTCTTACCGTTGCGAATGTGCGCCATAAATATTTGAGGGAATTTCCCAAGGTGGTCTGGTACTCTATCGTTATGTGTTTAAAACAGCGTATATTATATCATAGGTTGGGTACCAGTCTGCAGAAATATGGAAATATTCGACTATACTCGTCAGCCGGACTTCATTCGTCTATTTCCGGAGAATCTGATGAAAAAAGAAATATCTTATAATCTGATAATATTAGGAATTAAGATAAAATAGCGCTGAGAGTTTAAGACGTTTTATTTACCGTTATATATATATAACAACAAAATAGTTTTCTGTAAAATTTCTAACTTTCAACTTTCGTTTTCAAATAATTATTTATTTCGAATTCAGTACAATTCTGTTTGATATTCAGACCCAAGATCCATACGTCACTTTGTTCAAATACTTAAACATAAAATGTTACCAATATAATTTAATTCAGCAATATAAAAAAAAAGTCTTACTCTCTACCTGACTGTAACCGAGAAGGGTATGTGCGATCGTTAAGGCCACATCATCAAAATTTGAAGGGAATTTCCCAGGGGGTCTGGTACTCTTTATTTTATTATATCAGTGTATATGTTATCATTAATGGGGTACCAGTATGAAAAACAAAGCATATCTTTGACAATAGACTCTTGTCGTAGACAATTGTGCAATTTGACAAAAGAAATATCTTATAATCTGATACCGAGTTAAACCGAAGAGTTTTGATTGTAAACGTGTTATACGTCTACCATGGACTCGCGATAATTCGATGTCGAAGTCGACCTACATGGTGCTTCGAGATATCGGCGTGCCCAAGTGATCGCTGGATTTATTACCAATTCAACTTTTATTGATTCATTTTGTCAATTTTTAAAAGCTAGATAGTGTTATAATCATTTCAATAAAAAAGCGCAGCAGCAGTTCTGATTGCTCGTATCAGCAATCATAAATGATAATATCCTATTTTTAAAAGACAGATACGTATCCGGAGATGGTTCGAGTTTAAAACATTTTATTTCGAATTTTCACATGTTTGAGTTACTGCGAGTCCTTTGGGTTTTCCTTAACAACGGAGTTAAGAGTTTGTTTACATGACACTCATCGATTTCCATAATCTTCGTAAACATTTGACAGTAGAGATGTAATCGTTAGTCAACCAAACAAGTATATATATATATATATATAGATGTAATCGTTAGTCAACCAAATAAGTATATATATATGTAATCGTTAGTCAACCAAATAAGTATATATATATGTAATCGTTAGTCAACCAAATAAGTATATATAGATGTAATCGTTAGTCAACCAAATAAGTATATATATATGTTATCGTTAGTCAACCAAATAAGTATATATATATATGTAATCGTTAGTCAACAAAATAAGTATATATAATTGTAATCGTTAGTCAACCAAACAAGTATATATATATATCAATTCAAGTTATTTAACATTAAACCGCCCCGGTGGTTCGATCCCTGGCCGGGTCATCTCAAAGACTTAAAAACTGGTAGAAATGGTTGCCCTTCTTAGAGATCAGGGTTGCGGGGTTATCATTACGACTGACTTGCTGGAGTCAGGATAAATGGACAGTAACTTACCCAGGATACACCGCGATATAACTTAAACATTGTTGAAAGTGGCGTAAAACAACAATAAATCAATCAATTTAACATCACAGCTCACTGAAATCAGACATACTGCTTCGCTTCTATAATAGGAGAGGCGCTACTACAGAGAAGCATAGGTCTATTGTTAATAAGATAAGCGTATATATCATCACGAAAATTAAGGATATTGCGTGATTAACTAATTACCTAGAAAATATATAAAAAACATAAAACAAAAAGATGCAATCCATTACGACTCGAACTCAGCATTACGAGTTCAGCGCTAACTTTGCCTTCAAACTGGTGGTGTGTCAGGACTTTACTTACAATCAAAACGGGCCCATATTGTTATGCTCATCCCTATTTTGGATAATAGAACAATCCATGACCTCTGCCCGAGATGGATCTATAGTAACATCTCGAAGTGTCCGACTGATTTTTTTGAATTCGGAGATGTTAACCATTTCCCACATATATAACAAATCTGTAGTAGACGACTTTGAAAAAATTGTTAAACTGTTACAAATCTACATTCATGAGAGCTTGATTATTAAATAAAATTGAAAACATTGTGACATAAGGTGAAATTGCTCATGATACGCATTCTTATATTTTGTCAAATTGTTTTCAAAACCTTTTCCACTGCAGAGGCGGATTCATATGCTTTAATATGCCATATAAATGTACTGGGTAGTTTCACTGTTGTTCTTGCGATATGCTTTACTATGCCATATAAATGTACTGGGTAGTTTCACTGTTGTTCTCGCGATGCCTCGATATGAACATTTATATATACATGTACAGAGGCGGATTCATATTAATATGCCATATAAATGTACTGGGTAGTTTCACTGTTGTTCTCGCGATGCCTCGATATGAACATTTATATATGCATGTACAGATAGAAAGGAGTGGCATCACTGGGAAAACGACAAAAAGATCAGCTTGCATATTTCTATAGGATCCTCTCTGTTTGATACAACAAGAACACGACCAGATTGCAAATTTCTATATGATCCTCTTTGTTTGTTACAATAATAACAAGATCAACTTGCATCTTTCTACAGGATTCTGTCTGTTTGTTACAAGAAGAACAAGATCAGCTTGCATCTATCTATAGCATCCTCTCTGTTTGTTACATGTAGAACAAGATCAGCTTGCATCTCTCTATAGGATCCTTTCTGTTTGTTACAAGTAGAACAAGATCAGCTTGCATCTTTCTACAGGGTCCTCTATGTGTGTAACAAGAAGAAAAAGATCAGCTTGCATCTATCTACATGATCCTCTCTGTTTTTAACAAGAATAACAAGATCAGCTTGCATCTTTCTACAGGGTCCTATATGTTTGTAACAAGATGAACAAGATCAGCATGCATCTATCTACATGATCCTCACTGTTTGTTACAAGAAGAACAAGATCAACGTGCATCTATCTACATGATCCTCACTGTTTGTTACAAGAAGAACAAGATCGGCTTTGCATATATATCCATAGGATCCTCTCTGTTTGTTACAAGTAGAACAAGATCAGCTTGCATCTTTCTATAGGATCCTTTCTGTTTGTTACAAGTAGAACAAGATCGGCTTGCATCTTTCTAAAGGATCCTGTCTGTTTGTTACAAAAAGAACAAGATCAGCTTGCATCTTTCTACAGGGTCCTCTATGTTTGTAACAAGAAGAAAAAGATCAGCTTGCATCTATCTACATGATCCTCACTGTTTGTTACAAGAAGAACATGATCAACTTGCATCTATCTACATGATCCTCACTGTTTGTTTCAAGAAGAACAAGATCAGCTTTTCATATATATCCATAGGATCCTCTCTGTTTGTTACAAGAAGAACAAGATCAGAGTGCATCTTTCTACATGATCCTCTGTTTGTTACAAGAAGAACAAGACCAGCTTGCATCTTTCTACATGATCCTCTATGTTTTTAACAAGGAGAACAAGATCAGCTTGAATCTTTCTACATGATCCTCTCTGTTTGTTACAAGAAGAACATGATCAGCTTGTATCTTTCTACAGGGTCCTCTATGTTTGTAACAAGAAGAACAAGATCAGCTTGTATCTTTCTACATGATCCTCTCTGTTTGCTACAAGAAGAACCAGATCAGAGTGCATCTTCCTGCAGGATCCTCTCTTTTTGATTCAAGAAGACCTAGATCAGCATGCATCTTTCTACAGAATTCTCTCTGTGTGTAACAAGAAGAACAAGATCAGAGTTCATCGTTCTACATGATCCTCTCTGTGTGTTACAAGAAGATCAAGATCAGAGTGCATCTTTCTCCAGGATCCTCTATGTTTGTTACAAGAAGAACAAGATCAGCTTGCATCTTTATGCATCTTTATACAGGATCCTCTCTGTGTGTTAAGAGAAGAACCAGATCAGTTTGCATCTTTCTACAGGATCCTCTTTGTGTGTTACAAGAAGAACAAGATCAGAGTGCATCTTTATACAGGATCCTCTCTGTTTGTTACAAGAAGAACAAGATCAAAGTGCATCTTTTACAGGATACTCTCTGTGCGTTTCAAGAAAAACAAGATCAGAGTGCATCTTTCTACAGGATCCTCTCTGTTTGTTACGAGAAGAACCAGATCAGCTTGCATCTTTCTACAGGATCCTCTCTGTTTGTTACAAGAAGAACCAGATCTGAGTGCATCTTTCCACAGGATCCTCTCTGTTTGTTACGAGAAGAACCAGATCAGCTTGCATCTTTCTATAGGATCCTCTCTGTGTGTTACAAGAAGAACCAGATCAGAGTGCATCTTTCCACAGGATCCTCTCTGTTTGTTACAAGAAGAACAAGATAAGAGTGCATCTTTCTACAGGATCCTCTCTGTGTGTTACAAGAAGAACAAGATCAGAGTGCATCTTTCTACAGGATCCTCTCTGTTTGTTACAAGAAGAACAAGATCCAAGTGTATCTTTTACAGGATCCTCTCTGTGCGTTACAAGAAAAACAAGATCAGAGTGCATCTTTCTACAGGATCCTCTCTGTGCGTTACGAGAAGAACCAGATCAGCTTGCATCTTTCTACAGGATCCTCTCTGTGCGTTACAAGAAGAACCAGATCAGAATGCATCTTTCTACAGGATCCTCTCTGTTTGATACAAGAAGAACAAGATCCGAGTGCATTTTTATACAGGATTCTCTCTGTTTGTTGCAAGCAGAACAAGATCCGAGTGCATCTTTCTACAGGTTCCTCTCTGTTTGTTTCAAAGAGAACAAGATCAGTGTGCATCTTTCTACAGGATCCTCTCTGTTTGTTACAAGCAGAACCAGATCAGCTTGCATATTTCTACAGGATCCTCTCTGTTACAAGAAGAACAAGATCAGAGTGCATCTTTCTACAGGATCCTCTCTGTTTGTTACAAGAAGAACAAGATCCGAGTGCATCTTTCTACAGGATCCTCTCTGTTTGTTACAAGCAGAACAAGATCCGAGTGCATCTTTCTACAGGTTCCTCTCTGTTTGTTTCAAAAAGAACAACTAAATCAGTGTGCATCTTTCTACATGATCCTCTCTGTTTGTTACAAAACGAATGAGATGAGCTTGCTTCTTTCTACATGATTCTCTCTGTTTGTTACTATATTTACAAGATCAGCATTGAAGGTTAATGCTAAATTGTTATTGGATTGTGTGCGAAGAGTGTGATATTTATTTCCGAAATTTTTTAAATGTCATTTATGTATATTGGTGCCAAATTATGAACGGTCATGTAAATCAGCAAGGCGGTGTGATAGCGACACCTATCGTCAAAAGACAAACAATGCAAGTCATGGAAAAGACTACACATCCATAATCAAACACTGGGAGTTATAATCTAGTAATTTCATTTTGTCATTATAAGGTTGTATATAATATTTTTCAATAGTGCTATTTTAGTGTTTAATTTATTTTCTGCATACAGAATCAATTTGTGCATGCCAATTTGTGCATGTTGGCCGTGCTAGGGTTCGAACTTACAACCCCTGGTTTGGGTTACGGGTGCTCCAGTTAAAGATCAAACAAATCATATAAAACTCAATTTCACTTGTTAACTAGTGCGATATAGAGCTCTGGCATAACTTGAGAAAGTTGACTTGAAAGTGAGTCTGTGTCCCTAAAAATTATTCTCATATACAGTCACACCAGTCCTGTGCTAAAGTCAACCTTTGTTTAGCAATACCCTGTCTATAGCAACCAACTTCTTTTTATTTCCCAATTATTCATTTTCTGCACAAATTACCCTGTAATTAACCCTTTCCCCAATACAGAATCTTTTTGACGCCTCTGCAGCAGACAACTTTTGAAAACGAGTAATTTCTTCTTTTGCCACAATGTTTTTAATTCTTTTTGGTAATTACCTACATTTATAGAGCTCTTCCGTGTTTTTGCCTGGATATTCCCAAAAGCATCTGCTGCAGATGTGTTGTATGTTGGAAAGAGTTAAAGACCACATGATTGTTCTCTGCCCATGTACGGTCTTTATAAACAGGTCTGCTCAAGTAAGAAAGGAACCTGTTAAATGGAACTTCTCATCCTGAAACCTTCCCCACATACAGACGATTTTTGACGAGAAGCCGGTTTATTAATTTTGTTAGAAGGTTTAAATGTATGAAGATTTCGGCACAAGCTTGCACAAGCAGGTGATGCCTCCTTCATTTTCTCAAATGTATGGGCCGAGCATGATCTTACATGAAGCAATATCTAGTAAAAAGCTGCTTTTTTTTGTTTCGTAGTATAAATAGTATATATGCTTTTGTGTGTGTCAAACTTGCTACTATGGCCCAGTATTATAGAACATGACCTTTAGAACTAAGCATAACTAGTCATTTGCTATTGTGTTTTTCTTTCTGTCAACGCAACCTCTTTTAACGCTGTTATAAAAGTTGTAATTTCATTGGTGAATTCGCTAAAGTTTTCAATATTTACAAGTGACAACTAAGGCATCTAGATAAGCATCACGATTGTTCTTAAATGTGGCTTACTTATCTAATTTCTGACCGAACATAGTCCATATTGGAAGATAGCCTTCAAATCATCAACTTTAAACATGATTAAGTCACGAATCGACGGACGGGCCTACAGCGATCGCTGACGGACTCAATAGCAAACATGGGAAAAACATGTCCTCAAAAATTGGCAGATACATACTGACTAGATACCCACAGGCAACATGTCGAGTCCGCTACAAAGGTTTTGTCACAGACGTAGCGCTCTTTTTATGCAATTGCAACACAGACTGACAAAAAGTTAATCAAGCGCCTAATTAATTATGCGTACAAAGTGTCAACAAGTGGGAAAAGGTTAAAAGAGAACGGTCTCCTTTTTTGCAAGATTTATTTTCATTGCTGAAATCATCACCATATCATGGTGAACATATGTTCCCAGTAATATGGGAAACCTATAATGCATAGTTTCTCATGCTGACCTTTAACCTCTCAGTGTGACCTTGACATTTAAGATACAGGTCTGCGTATTAAACTTGACACTTCACCACATCATGGTGATCATGTGTGCTCAGTAACTTGTGAATCATATGATGCATGGATGAGTAGTGGGCCGGACATGGTACAGTCCTATCAAACAGCACTCATTTTGAACTTTGACCTCTAAGTGTGGCCTTGACATTGGAGACACAGGCCTGGGTCTTAAGTGCGACATGCCGCCTCATCATAGTGAATGTTTACGCTAGGTTTCTTGGAAATGCTATGATGCTTGGTTGAGATGCGGGTGCAGACAAGGTACAGGCCTATCAAACAGTTTATTTTGTGTTCTTTGACCTCTAAGTATGACCTTGACATTTGAGGTACAGGCGTAGGTCTTGTGCACAGCATCATCATGATTAACGTTTGTGCCAATTTTCTTGGTAACCTATGATGCATGGTTTAGATGCGGGCCGGACAAGGTTCGGACAGATGGATTTACGAACGCATGCACGCCTGCACATACACCGAAACACCATAATGACAGCTTTATAGAGCTCACTGCAAGCGAGCTCAACAAAAATGAAACGATAATAGTTAGAAGGCAACGGAGGTAATTTGTGTTCTTAAGATCATGGATAGAAAGATGGGTATAATTCCTTTTACACAATGTTTTATATTTCATTGGTAGAATTATCAAGAAATTAAAGAAGCCAACAGCTGAGTTAGAGATATATATATACTTAATTCACGTTTAATTTTATCTAAGAATAGTTCATGCTCAGAAAACCTCGATCTATCTATATACAAAAGGATTCTCTTTATATAACCCATGGTTAATCACCCAATTTGAGTAGTCTCAATATATTACATTGTTTGGAACAGTCAAAATAAACAAGAGCTGTCGGAGGACAGCATGCTCGACTATTCCAGCGCTTATTTGATTACTGAGATAATGGACTCTAATGTAGTTGCATGCTAAACATTTACCACAATGTCTTAAAGGGTGATAATTTGCATTATATGCAGGATAGAGTTATTTAACTTGATTATTTTCATAGGTGTGATGGTTGGGCAGGGCTGTATAACGTTTCAATGGAATGCATCAAGTAGTTACTAAGATATGGAAGTCACATATATATCCCCAAAACCGACAAACATTCAATTGTCCCGCCTTTTTGGCGGCAACATTGATAGTGGCGTGCGACGATACAATTTCGATACCTGAAATGAACTCGCCACACCTATATCTACTTGAAAACCAAATTTCATCGAAATCAGAGCATTTTTAGGATTCGGCGGCCATATTGAATCCAAAATGGCCGCCGCGGGATAAAATTTCGATACCGGAAATGAAGTCACCACACCTATATCTTCTTGAAAACCAAATTTCATCGAAATTGGAGCATTTTTAGTTTTCGGAACGCCGCGGCATAAAATTCCGATAACGGGAATGAACTCGCCATACCTATATGTACTTGAAAACCAAATTTCATCAAAATCGGAGCATTTTTAGGTTTCGGCGGCCATTTTGAATCATAAATGGCTGCCGCAGGATACAATGTTGATACCTTGAATGAACTCACCACACCTAAATGTACTAGAAAACCAAATTTCATCGAAATCAGAGCATTTTTAGGTTTTTTGAGGTTTTGAGGTATTGAAGGTCAGTGAACTTGACCTTTGACCTATTGACTCCAAACTCTCTAGGCATCACCAACTTGCTATGATGTATGTCTATACTAAGTTTAAAGATCATAGGCCTAGGCGTATGTAAGTAATAGCTTTCACAAACACTTTAACCATTAACTGTTTCTTTACAGAAAGGTCACAGTGACCTTGACCTTTGACCTAGTAACTCCAAACTCTCTAGGCAAAACCAACTTGAAGATCACAGGCCTAAGTGTATGTTAGTTATAAGGGTAAATGCTAGCTTGCACGAAAACTTTAACCATGAAGTGTTTCCATATAGAAGGTCACACTGTGACAGTGACCTTGACCTTTGACCTACTGACTCTAAAGTTTACAGGCATCACCAATTTGCTATGAAGAATGTCCATACAAAGTTTAAGACCATAGGCCTAGGCGTATGTTAGTTATAAGGGTAAATGCTAGCTTGCACAAAAACTTTAACCATGAACTGTTTCTATATAGAAAGTCACAGGGAACTTGACCTTTGATTTATTGACTCCAAACTCTCTAGGCATCACCAACTTGCTACGATGTATGTCCATACCAAGTTTGAAGATCATTGGCCTAGGCGTATGTAAGTTATAAGGGTAAATGCTAGCTTGCACAACAACTTTAACCAACGGCGACACCGATGCCGGGGTGACTACAATAGCTTTCCCTATTCTTCGAATAGTCGAGCTAAAAACTATAAGGAAAGTGTACTGAAAAGAAATGCCAGTTAAACTTAAAATCAAAAGAATGTTTTCACAAATCTGTAAAACCCAAACTATCTATAAATAATCATACGAAAAACCCAGCTGATTCTAAATTTAGTAAATTCTATATTTAGATCCTCCTAATGTTAAAGTCCAAGTGAAGGAATACAATTAATCCCCAAGTTTATCATCGATAATTTATTTCCTATAATTCATTTCGTAAATATCAAATAATTAAACTCCCGTCTCAAACAATACTGGATTTCAGTAGCTTTATATAGTCCAGTCCGCCAGCAGAAAAAATAGGTTCTTTCCACGAATATAATGACCAAAACGTGGGAAACCAAACTACATATTAAGGTTTTCCAGTTTTACGTCATGACATTTGATACCGGTGCATTTGATTGGATCAACCAATCGGTTGGTCCAATGAACATAGCGATATCGCTACTAGGCCTTAGGTACAGGAAATCGGACTTGGGTGTACCAGAGAGGGTGACCAAACGACACCTATATATTATATGCTCCTGGCTTCTGCCTCTTCATTCCGTTTAAAATGAATTTCAGACACTCCCAAGCCGCGTTTTCTTTAAATTGTCTCTCCCCCCCAAAGAAACCCTTTTCCTGGACTTCATTCGGCTATTTACGGAGAATTTGATGAAAAAATTGATTGATTGGGGTTTAACGCCGTTTTTAACAATTTCTCAGTTATATCACGGCGGCCAGTTCACCTACTCATGCATTTCCTGGTTTTCCATCACCAGTACTCCACACAACAGTCTTCTCAAGCAACTGGCTGCTTTTCCATATAGACTTAGCCCATTGGTGGAAGAAAAATGACGCATGTCGCATTGACTTTTGTCAATCGTCGGAAAGAAAGTTGGCCGAGCCGGGATTCGAACTCACAACCCCTGGATTGAAAGCCCGCGTCGCTACCGACTGAGCTACCGGGGCTCGGCTTGATGAAAAAGAAATATCTTATAATCTGATATTAGGAATTAAGATAAAATAGCGCTGAGAGTTTAAGAAGTTTTGTTTACCGTTATATATATATAAACAAAATAGTTTTCGGTAAAATTTCTAACTTTCAACTTTCGTTTTCAAATAATTATTTATTTCGAATTCAGTACAATCCTATTTGATATTCAGACCCGAGATCCATATGTCACTTTGTTAAAATACTGAAATTTAAAATGTTATCAATATATAGTTAATTCAGCAATATAAAGTCTTACCTTCACCATAGACATATGATGTATCTGCCTTTATCTATAACCAATAAGGGTGCGTGCGATCGGTAAGTCTTACCTCCACCATAGACACAGGACATATGAGGCGTCTGTCTTTACCTGTAACCAAGAAGGGTGCGTGCGATCGTTAAGGCCACGTCATCAAAATTTGAAGGGAATTTCCCAGGGTGTCTGGTACTCTTTATCTTATCATATCAGTGTATATGTTATCAGTAATGGGGTACCAGTATGAAAAATAAAGCATATATCTTCGACAATAGACTCTTGTCGTAGACAATTGTGCAATTTGACAAAAGAAATATCTTATAATCTGATACCGAGTTAAACCGAAGAGTTTTGATTGTAAACGTGATATACGTCTACCATGGACTCGCGATAATTCGATGTCGAAGTCGACCTACATGGTGCTTCGAGATATCGGCGTGTCCAAGTGATCGCTGGATTTATTACCAATTCAACTTTTATTGATACATTTTGTCTATTTTGAAAAGCAAGATAATGTTATAATCATTTCAATAAAAAAGCGCAGCAGCAGTTCTGATTGCTCGTATCAGCAATCAGAAATGATAATATCCTATTTTTGAAAGACAGATACGTATCCGGAGATGGTTCGAGTTAAAACAATTTTTTTCGAATTTTCACATGTTTGAGTTACTGCGAGTCCTTTGGGTTTTTCCTTAACAACGGAGTTAAGAGTTTGTTTACATGACACTCATCGATGTCCATGATCTTCGTAAACATTTGACAGTATACATGTAATCATTAGTCAACCAAATAAGTATATATATATAGATAGATGTAATCGTTAGTCAACCAAACACGTATATATAGATGTTATCGTTAGTCAACCAAATAAGTATATATAGATGTACTCGTTAGTCAACCAAATAAGTATATATATAGATGTAATCGTTAGTCAACCAAACAAGTGTATATATATAGATAGATGTAATCGTTAGTCAACCAAACACGTATATATAGATGTAATCGTTAGTCAACCAAATAAGTATATATAGATGTAATCGTTAGTCAACCAAATAAGTATATATATAGATGTAATCGTTAGTCAACCAAATAAGTATATATATAGATGTAATCGTTAGTCAACCAAACAAGTCTATATATATATATAGATGTAATCGTTAGTCAACCAAACATGTATATATAGATGTAATCGTTAGTCAACCAAATAAGTATATATATATATAAGTAATCGTTAGTCAACAAAATAAGTATATATATATGTAATCATTAGTCAACCAAATAAGTATATATATATATGTAATCATTAGTCAACCAAATAAGTATATATATATATATATATATAGATGTAATCGTTAAGCAACCAAATAAGTATATATATATATATATCAATTCAAGTTATTTAACATTAAACCGCCCCGGTGGTTCGATCCCTGGCCGGGTCATCTCAAAGACTTAACAACTGGTAATAATGGTTGCCCTCCTTGGCGATCAGGGTTGCGGGGTTAGCATTACAACTGACTTGCTGGAGTCAGGATAATGGACCAGTAACTTACCCAGGAAACGCCGAGATATAACTTAAACATTGTTGAAAGTTGCGTAAAACAACAACAAATCAATCAATTTAACATAACAGCTCCCTGAAATCAGACCTACTGCTGCGCTTCTATACTAGGAGAGGCGCTACTACAGAGAATGATAGATATATTGTTAATGAGATTGGATAAGCGTATGTATCATCACGAAAATTAAGGATATTGCGCGATTAACAATTAGGCCCTACCTAGAAAATATATAAAAAACATAAATCAAACAGATGTAATCCATTACGACTCGAACTCAGCATTACGAGTTCAACGCTAACTTTGCCTTCGAACTGGTGGTGTGTCAGGATTTTACTTATAATCAAAACGGGCGCATATTTTTATGCTCATCCCTATTTTGAATAATAGAACAATCCTTGACCTTTCGTCATGGCTCACTGCTCGAATTGGATCTATAGTAGAATCTCGAAGTGTCCGACTGATTTTTGCGAATTCGTAGATGTTAACCATTTCCCACATATAACAAATCTGTAGCAGACGACATTGAACACATTGTTAAACTGTTACAAATCAACATTTATAAGAGCTTGAGTATTAAATAAAGTTGAAAACAATGTGACTTAAGGTGAAAATACTGAACTGAAGATTAACAGTCGTCTGCTGCATAGGGTGACTTCATTATGGTAAATGTTTGAGGGAAATCTTTCAGAATAATGCACAATGTCAATTTCAATCATCGGTTGCTATTGCATTCATAGTTAATACATTTGTCTCGAAATATATTCCTGAATTGCAGTAAGAACTACTAGAACTTTAGCCCATTTAGTTTAATGTGGTTCCGTTATCTGCTGCGTAAACGTTTATGTCTTTGTCATATCACCATTTATACCATTTGTAAATGGCCAAAGGCAAGATTCCGATTAGCGAATATAAACTTGAAAAACTTGTCAAAGTGTGCACCTAAATAATATGTAGATAGACATTTAAGGTTTTTTTGGGAATTGAAGCTGACTACTCAATTTAATCTGGATCCATAATGTTCAGGAATGCGAACGTATACCTTTCGACAAATATAAATATAACAACACAGTGTTTACACCAAATGAAGAATGTCAAGGACGTTCGGAAATCGGTGGGCTGGAAAGATGTTTGTGAGATATACATGTAACCTCCAGTTGTAATTTCTTTCCCTTAACCCCACCCTTTTACCGATTCGATAGCCTACTGGTTAATATATTCGATTTGGGTGACTGCGGGGTCCGTTCTGGAAGGGTCGGTTGGGTAGCCGCCGCCGGATAGTTACATAATAGTACCAAAAGCCTGTCTGCGTGGTGCCAGGAAAAGTTAAGACTCGGGAAGTAAACATATTCAGGACACAGGTGTCTCATAAGTCATAAATGACTGGACCTTTCAATAGTGGTGGCACTGACGTTACTTATAGACGTATTATGACGCCTCTGCAGCAGACGATTCTTGAAAACATTGTGGCAAAAGGAGAATTTGCTCATGATGGACAATTTCTTCTTTTGTCACTATTTTTTCAATTATATTCAATTGGGGGTTGTCTTTGGGTTTTTTAATTATATACATTTTTAAATTTTTTGGACCAGTATGTTTTCAAACTCGTCTGCTGATTAGTATGTCAGAAAGAGTCAAAATAGTTTTGATTGTAAAAAAATTACACAAAACCTGAAAAACATTTTTCTTAGCATGCTTTTCCAGTAATCTCGCGCTTGATTGCTGACTTGTTCAAATTTAGTATGTTGATGTTCTTCATTAACTTTCTGATTTTACAAACGTTTTAATCGTCTGAAACATCTTAATGATAACTTAGACAGAATGTCGTCGAAAGGAAACACGTTTCATACGTTTGGAGAAAACACTTTTGCAAATGGAGGAAATGTTCAATCCAAGCAATATCTCCTCTCTCCCCAACTTCCAAATGTTTCCCGGACTTAAAAAGTCGTCTGCTGCAGACACGCTTGAAGTCAAATCAGCCCTATGTAATAAGTAAGACGAGAAGTACGTACATATTTACCTAGAAACAAATGAATACCGTATAAAAAAGAAGACTTGCTTTAAAAGAATAAAGAATATCTGTGTATGTCATTTCACATCTTTCATTCTCATGTTTCGGAAACAACTAAATTTCGTTTCAATTAACCTACCTTAAATAAACGGTTTCTACGAAAAGAACTGCAGCTAATAAGAATAATGATACAGGTGCAATACGGCCCCAAAGCCAACCCATCGAAAAAACCTCGGTGCTCAACAAAGGCGCACGGTATGATCAAACCGTTCATATTTCAGAGTCATTCTCATGTTACGCATACGACTTTTTTCAAATTTAGGTTTCTATGAAAACAACTACAGTTAATACGAATAATAATAAAGGTTTAAAACGCAAAATTATTTTAAGGTGCATGTAATGCGCACCACCGTAAAACTACTCCGATGGGCCCTCCTGACGAAACCACATCAACAAAGGTTCAGATCAGCCTGTGTAGACGCACAGTTCGATCAGACAGTCTACGTTCGAAACAGACATTCGACGGACTTAATGCTTACTTTATAAGACGTTTCTAAGGTTGATCCTGATTATAGAACTTACCGAAAGTCACAGTCATGAATAATGTATAACAGATTTTCTCGTGCCTAGGCCCACGTTGTCTATTTTTACTTTATTATGAACCGCGTCGGGCGACTTGGGGCCTTATTGACATTCCGACGTAGAATCCTTTTAGATCACATTGGCGTACAGCTAGTGGGTCTAGGCTTCTAGTTTATTTTATCAAAAGATACATTAAATCAAACTTTGACATAATTTGAAGCCTCTGCAGCAAACAACTTTTGAAAACGTGTTGATAAAAGGATAAATTACAATTTGCCACAATGATATCAACTGTATTCTGAAAATAAACGTTTATAGAAAGAGACTTTTCTTACTTTGTTCACCACATGTTTTCAAAGTCTTCAGCTAAAGATGTGTTGTATGTGGGAAAGGTTGTATGTATATATAAAATTGTGGCCAAAAGTGAAGTGACTGGTGAGACTGTGAATTAAGAGCCCAAACGTTAGACACGACTCATGTTTGGTTTAACTCCGTGAAAAAACGGCCGTATTACATAGCTGAAATAACATAGAGATTGGGTTACAGAATGTGTTTATGTCCTTAGCAGGTAAGTGCTGTTTGTCCATTTCCCTTATACTGTCCACAGCTGACGTGTCTACAGCAGACGCTGTGTGAAAAATGTCTGTAAATGAAACAGTGCTACCTTATCAAGTTGAAATACTGTGGGGGAAAAAGCTCGTTTTGAGCAATTTCATCTTTTGTCGCATTGTTTTCAATTGTCGTCTGCTGCAAAGGCGTCAGAAAGGGTTTGTATGTGAAAAAGGGTTAAAGCCGTGATAATGTTCCAGTAATGGTCATTTTCTTAAAATGCTGATATGTGTCACTCTCCGTTTCCTGGACATGATTATGTTTAATTTCTTTTTGTTCCAACATGTTTCTAAAGTCGTCTGCTGCAGATACCTGAACAACGTCTGCATTTAAGAAAGCTAGAGCCATAAAAGATAGTAGAAATTACATAGATACTTGGTTATATGATGTATCCTTGACAGACTTAAGTTATTTGACCCTTTCCCACACACAGCACATCTGCACCAGGCGACTATGCAAACATCTAGGCAGGAGATATTGACACTCTGTACATATAGTATAACTGTTGAATAGCGTTAAAACAATGTGGCAAGGGGAGGTATTGACACTCTGTACATTGTACATATAGTATAACTGTTGAATAGAGTTAAAACAATGTGGCAAGAGGAGGTATTGACACTCTGTACATTGTACATATAGTATAACTGTTGAATAGAGTTAAAACAATGTGGCAAGGGGAGGTATTGACACTCTGTACATTGTACATATAGTATAACTGTTGAATAGAGTTAAAACAATGTGACAAGGGGAGGTATTGACACTCTGTACATATAGTATAACTGTTGAATAGAGTTAAAACAATGTGGCAAGGGGAGGTATTGACACTATGTACATTGTACATATAGTATAACTGTTGAATAGACTTAAAACAATGTGGCAAGGGGAGATATTGACACTCTGTACATTGTACATATAGTATAACTGTTGAATAGAGTTAAAACAATGTGGCAAGAGGAGGTATTGACACTCTGTACATTGTACATATAGTATAACTGTTGAATCGAGTTAAAACAATGTGGCAAGGGGAGATATTGACACTCTGTACATTGTACATATAGTATAACTGTTGAATCGAGTTAAAACAATGTGACAAGGGGAGGTATTGACACTCTGTACATATAGTATAACTGTTGAATCGAGTTAAAACAATGTGACAAGGGGGAGATATTGACACTCTGTACATTGTACATATAGTATAACTGTTGAATAGAGTTAAAACAATGTGGCAAGAGGAGGTATTGACACTCTGTACATTGTACATATAGTATAACTGTTGAATAGAGTTAGAACAATGTGGCAAGAGGAGGTATTGACACTCTGTACATTGTACATATAGTATAACTGTTGAATCGAGTTAAAACAATGTGGCAAGGGGAGATATTGACACTCTGTACATTGTACATATAGTATAACTGTTGAATAGAGTTAAAACAATGTGACAAGGGGAGGTATTGACACTCTGTACATATAGTATAACTGTTGAATCGAGTTAAAACAATGTGACAAGGGGAGATATTGACACTCTGTACATTGTACATATAGTATAACTGTTGAATAGAGTGAGAACAATGTGGCAAGAGGAGGTATTGACACTCTGTACATTGTACATATAGTATAACTGTTGAATCGAGTTAAAACAATGTGGCAAGGGGAGATATTGACACTCTGTACATTGTACATATAGTATAACTGTTGAATCGAGTTAAAACAATGTGGCAAGGGGAGGTATTGACACTCTGTACATTGTACATATAGTATAACTGTTGAATAGAGTTAAAACAATGTGGCAAGAGGAGGTATTGACACTCTGTACATTGTACATATAGTATAACTGTTGAATCGAGTTAAAACAATGTGGCAAGGGGAGATATTGACACTCTGTACATTGTACATATAGTATAACTGTTGAATAGAGTTAAAACAATGTGACAAGGGGAGGTATTGACACTCTGTACATTGTACATATAGTATAACTGTTGAATAGAGTTAAAACAATGTGGCAAGGGGAGGTATTGACACTCTGTACATTGTACATATAGTATAACTGTTGAATAGAGTTAAAACAATGTGGCAAGAGGAGGTATTGACACTCTGTACATTGTACATATAGTATAACTGTTGAATAGAGTTAAAACAATGTGGCAAGGGGAGATATTGACACTCTGTACATATAGTATAATTGTTGAATAGAGTTAAAATAATGTGGCAAGGGGAGGTATTGACACTCTGTACATATAGTATAATTGTTGAATAGAGTTAAAACAATGTGGCAAGGGGAGATATTGACACTCTGTACATTGTACATATAGTATAACTGTTGAATCGAGTTAAAACAATGTGACAAGAGGAGGTATTGACACTCTGTACATTGTACATATAGTATAACTGTTGAATAGAGTTAAAACAATGTGGCAAGGGGAGATATTGACACTCTGTACATTGTACATATAGTATAACTGTTGAATCGAGTTAAAACAATGTGACAAGAGGAGGTATTGACACTCTGTACATTGTACATATAGTATAACTGTTGAATAGAGTTAAAACAATGTGGCAAGGGGAGGTATTGACACTCTGTACATTGTACATATAGTATAACTGTTGAATAGAGTTAAAACAATGTGGCAAGGGGAGGTATTGACACTCTGTACATATAGTATAACTGTTGAATAGAGTTAAAACAATGTGGCAAGGGGAGATATTGACACTCTGCACATATAGTATAACTGTTGAATCGAGTTAAAACAATGTGGCAAGGGGAGGTATTGACACTCTGTACATATAGTATAACTGTTGAATAGAGTTAAAACAATGTGGCAAGGGGAGGTATTGACACTCTGTACATATAGTATAACTGTTGAATAGAGTTAAAACAATGTGGCAAGGGGAGGTATTGACACTCTGTACATATAGTATAACTGTTGAATAGAGTTAAAACAATGTGGCAAGGGGAGATATTGACACTCTGCACATATAGTATAACTGTTGAATCGAGTTAAAACAATGTGGCAAGGGGAGGTATTGACACTCTGTACATATAGTATAACTGTTGAATAGAGTTAAAACAATGTGGCAAGAGGAGATATTGACACTCTGTACATTGTATATATAGTATAACTGTTGAATCGAGTTAAAACAATGTGGCAAGGGGAGGTATTGACACTCTGTACATATAGTATAACTGTTGAATAGAGTTAAAACAATGTGACAAGAGGAGGTATTGACACTCTGTACATTGTACATATAGTATAACTGTTGAATAGAGTTAAAACAATGTGACAAGAGGAGATATTGACACTCTGTACATTGTACATATAGTATAACTGTTGAATAGAGTTAAAACAATGTGGCAAGGGGAGATATTGACACTCTGTACATTGTACATATAGTATAACTGTTGAATCGAGTTAAAACAATGTGGCAAGGGGAGGTATTGACACTCTGTACGTTGTACATATAGTATAACTGTTGAATAGAGTTAAAACAATGTGACAAGAGGAGGTATTGACACTCTGTACATATAGTATAACTGTTGAATAGAGTTAAAACAATGTGACAAGGGGAGGTATTGACACTCTGTACATATAGTATAACTGTTGAATAAAGTTAAAACAATGTGGCAAGGGGAGATATTGACACTCTGTACATTGTACATATAGTATAACTGTTGAATCGAGTTAAAACAATGTGGCAAGTGGAGATATTGACACTCTGTACATATAGTATAACTGTTTAATAGAGTTAAAACAATGTGGCAAAGGGAGATATTGACACTCTGTACATTGTACATATAGTATAACTGTTGAATAGAGTTAAAACAATGTGACAAGAGGAGATATTGACACTCTGTACATATAGTATAACTGTTGAATATAGTTAAAACAATGTGGCAAGGGGAGATATTGACACTCTGTACATTGTACATATAGTATAATTGTTGAATCGAGTTAAAACAATGTGGCAAGGGGAGGTATTGACACTCTGTACATATAGTATAACTGTTGAATCGAGTTAAAACAATGTGACAAGGGGAGGTATTGACACTCTGTACATATAGTATAACTGTTGAATAGAGTTAAAACAATGTGGCAAGGGGAGGTATTGACACTCTGTACATTGTACATATAGTATAACTGTTGAATCGAGTTAAAACAATGTGGCAAGAGGAGATATTGACACTCTGTACATTGTACATATAGTATAACTGTTGAATAGAGTTAAAACAATGTGACAAGGGGAGGTATTGACACTCTGTACATATAGTATAACTGTTGAATAGAGTTAAAACAATGTGGCAAGAGGAGGTATTGACACTCTGTACATTGTACATATAGTATAACTGTTGAATCGAGTTAAAACAATGTGACAAGGGGAGATATTGACACTCTGTACATTGTACATATAGTATAACTGTTGAATAGAGTTAAAACAATGTGGCAAGGGGAGGTATTGACACTCTGTACATTGTACATATAGTATAACTGTTGAATTGAGTAAAAACAATGTGGCAAGGGGAGATATTGACACACTGTACATATAGTATAACTGTTAAATAGAGTTAAAACAATGTGGCAAGGGGAGGTATTGACACTCTGTACATATAGTATAACTGTTGAATAGACTTAAAACAATGTGGCAAGGGGGGATATTGACACTCTGTTCATTGTACATATAGTATAACTGTTGAATAGAGTTAAAACAATGTGGCAAGGGGAGGTATTGACACTCTGTACATTGTACATATAGTATAACTGTTGAATAGAGTAAAAACAATGTGGCAAGGGGAGATATTGACACACTGTACATATAGTATAACTGTTAAATAGAGTTAAAACAATGTGGCAAGGGGAGGTATTGACACTCTGTACATATAGTATAACTGTTGAATAGACTTAAAACAATGTGGCAAGGGGGGATATTGACACTCTGTTCATTGTACATATAGTATAAATGTTGAATAGAGTTAAAACAATGTGGCAAGGGGAGGTATTGACACTCTGTACATTGTACATATAGTATAACTGTTGAATAGAGTTAAAACAATGTGGCAAGGGGAGGTATTGACACTCTGTACATATAGTATAACTGTTGAATAGAGTTAAAACAATGTGGCAAGGGGAGGTATTGACACTCTGTACATTGTACATATAGTATAACTGTTGAATAGACTTAAAACAATGTGGCAAGGGGGGATATTGACACTCTGTACATTGTACATATAGTATAACTGTTGAATATAGTTAAAACAATGTGACAAGGGGAGATATTGACACTCTGTACATATAGTATAACTGTTGAATAGAGTTAAAACAATGTGACAAGAGGAGGTATTGACACTCTGTACATTGTACATATAGTATAACTGTTGAATAGAGTTAAAACAATGTGGCAAGAGGAGATATTGACACTCTGTACATTGTACATATAGTATAACTGTTGAATAGAGTTAAAACAATGTGGTAAGGGGAGGTATTGACACTCTGTACATTGTACATATAGTATAACTGTTGAATAGAGTTAAAACAATGTGGCAAGGGGAGATATTGACACTCTGTACATTGTACATATAGTATAACTGTTGAATAGAGTTAAAACAATGTGGCAAGGGGAGGTATTGACACTTTGTACATATAGTATAACTGTTGAATAGAGTTAAAACAATGTGGCAAGGGGAGATATTGACACTCTGTACATATAGTATAACTGTTGAATAGAGTTAAAACAATGTGGCAAGGGGAGATATTGACACTCTGTACATTGTACATATAGTATAACTGTTGAATAGAGTTAAAACAATGTGGCAAGGGGAGATATTGACACTCTGTATATATAGTATAACTGTTGAATAGAGTTAAAACAATGTGACAAGGGGAGATATTGACACTCTGTACATATAGTATAACTGTTGAATCGAGTTTAAACAATGTGACAAGGGGAGGTATTGACACTCTGTACATTGTACATATAGTATAACTGTTGAATAGAGTAAAAACAACGTGGCAAGAGGAGATATTGACACTCTGTACATATAGTATAACTGTTGAATATAGTTAAAACAATGTGGCAAGAGGAGGTATTGACACTCTGTACATTGTACATATAGTATAACTGTTGAATAGAGTTAAAACAATGTGGCAAGGGGAGATATTGACACTCTGTACATTGTACATATAGTATAACTGTTGAATCGAGTTAAAACAATGTGGCAAGGGGAGGTATTGACACTCTGTACATTGTACATATAGTATAACTGTTGAATAGAGTTAAAACAATGTGGCAAGGGGAGATATTAACACTCTGTACATTGTACATATAGTATAACTGTTGAATATAGTTAAAACAATGTGGCAAGGGGAGATATTGACACTCTGTATATATAGTATAACTGTTGAATAGAGTTAAAACAATGTGACAAGGGGAGGTATTGACACTCTGTACATATAGTATAACTGTTGAATCGAGTTTAAACAATGTGACAAGGGGAGGTATTGACACTCTGTACATTGTACATATAGTATAACTGTTGAATAGAGTAAAAACAACGTGGCAAGAGGAGATATTGACACTCTGTACATATAGATAGTATAACTGTTGAATATAGTTAAAACAATGTGGCAAGAGGAGGTATTCGACACTCTGTACATTGTACATATAGTATAACTGTTGAATATAGTTAAAACAATGTGGCAAGGGGAGATATTGACACTCTGTATATATAGTATAACTGTTGAATAGAGTTAAAACAATGTGACAAGGGGAGGTATTGACACTCTGTACATATAGTATAACTGTTGAATCGAGTTTAAACAATGTGACAAGGGGAGGTATTGACACTCTGTACATTGTACATATAGTATAACTGTTGAATAGAGTAAAAACAACGTGGCAAGAGGAGATATTGACACTCTGTACATATAGTATAACTGTTGAATATAGTTAAAACAATGTGGCAAGAGGAGGTATTGACACTCTGTACATTGTACATATAGTATAACTGTTGAATATAGTTAAAACAATGTGGCAAGGGGAGATATTGACACTCTGTATATATAGTATAACTGTTGAATAGAGTTAAAACAATGTGACAAGGGGAGGTATTGACACTCTGTACATATAGTATAACTGTTGAATCGAGTTTAAACAATGTGACAAGGGGAGGTATTGACACTCTGTACATTGTACATATAGTATAACTGTTAAATAGAGTAAAAACAACGTGGCAAGAGGAGATATTGACACTCTGTACATATAGTATAACTGTTGAATATAGTTAAAACAATGTGGCAAGAGGAGGTATTGACACTCTGTACATTGTACATATAGTATAACTGTTGAATATAGTTAAAACAATGTGGCAAGGGGAGATATTGACACTCTGTACATTGTACATATAGTATAACTGTTGAATCGAGTTAAAACAATGTGGCAAGGGGAGGTATTGACACTCTGTACATTGTACATATAGTATAACTGTTGAATAGAGTTAAAACAATGTGGCAAGGGGAGGTATTGACACTCTGTACATTGTACATATAGTATAACTGTTGAATAGAGTTAAAACAATGTGGCAAGAGGAGGTATTGACACTCCGTACATTGTACATATAGTATAACTGTTGAATAGAGTTAAAACAATGTGGCAAGAGGAGATATTGACACTCTGTACATTGTACATATAGTATAACTGTTGCATAGAGTTAAAACAATGTGGCAAGGGGAGGTATTGACACTCTGTACATATAGTATAACTGTTGAATAGAGTTAAAACAATGTGGCAAGGGGAGGTATTGATACTCTGTACATTGTACATATAGTATAACTGTTGAATCGAGTTAAAACAATGTGGCAAGGGGAGGTATTGACACTCTGTACATTGTACATATAGTATAACTGTTGAATAGAGTTAAAACAATGTGGCAAGGGGAGGTATTGACACTCTGTACATATAGTATAACTGTTGAATAGAGTTAAAACAATGTGGCAAGGGGAGGTATTGACACTCTGTACATTGTACATATAGTATAACTGTTGAATAGAGTTAAAACAATGTGGCAAGGGGAGGTATTGACACTCTGTACATATAGTATAACTGTTGAATAGAGTTAAAACAATGTGGCAAGGGGAGGTATTGACACTCTGTACATTGTACATATAGTATAACTGTTGAATAGAGTTAAAACAATGTGGCAAGGGGAGATATTGACACTCTGTACATTGTACATATAGTATAACTGTTGAATAGAGTTAAAACAATGTGGCAAGGGGAGGTATTGACACTTTGTACATATAGTATAACTGTTGAATAGAGTTAAAACAATGTGGCAAGGGGAGATATTGACACTCTGTACATATAGTATAACTGTTGAATAGAGTTAAAACAATGTGGCAAGAGGAGATATTGACACTCTGTACATTGTACATATAGTATAACTGTTGAATAGAGTTAAAACAATGTGGCAAGGGGAGATATTGACACTCTGTATATATAGTATACCTGTTGAATAGAGTTAAAACAATGTGACAAGGGGAGGTATTGACACTCTGTACATATAGTATAACTGTTGAATCGAGTTTAAACAATGTGACAAGGGGAGGTATTGACACTCTGTACATTGTACATATAGTATAACTGTTGAATAGAGTAAAAACAACGTGGCAAGAGGAGATATTGACACTCTGTACATATAGTATAACTGTTGAATATAGTTAAAACAATGTGGCAAGAGGAGGTATTGACACTCTGTACATTGTACATATAGTATAACTGTTGAATAGAGTTAAAACAATGTGGCAAGGGGAGATATTGACACTCTGTACATTGTACATATAGTATAACTGTTGAATCGAGTTAAAACAATGTGGCAAGGGGAGGTATTGACACTCTGTACATTGTACATATAGTATAACTGTTGAATAGAGTTAAAACAATGTGGCAAGGGGAGATATTGACACTCTGTACATTGTACATATAGTATAACTGTTGAATATAGTTAAAACAATGTGGCAAGGGGAGATATTGACACTCTGTATATATAGTATAACTGTTGAATAGAGTTAAAACAATGTGACAAGGGGAGGTATTGACACTCTGTACATATAGTATAACTGTTGAATCGAGTTTAAACAATGTGACAAGGGGAGGTATTGACACTCTGTACATTGTACATATAGTATAACTGTTGAATAGAGTAAAAACAACGTGGCAAGAGGAGATATTGACACTCTGTACATATAGTATAACTGTTGAATATAGTTAAAACAATGTGGCAAGAGGAGGTATTGACACTCTGTACATTGTACATATAGTATAACTGTTGAATATAGTTAAAACAATGTGGCAAGGGGAGATATTGACACTCTGTATATATTTGTTTGTTTGTTTGTTTGTTTGGAGTTTAACGCCGCTTTCAACAGCTTTGGTCATATCACGGCGGTCAGTGCACCTACCCATGTTTTCCTGGCTTTCCCACACCAGTACTTACACAACATTCTTTCGAAGCCACTGACTACTTTCTCACATAGATCAGAGGTGAGAGGCAATGGAAAAAATCGCCCGAAAGAATGTCGCCGCAACCAGGTATCGAACCCGTGACCTCCAGATCACGAGTCAGATACGCTACCAATTGAGCTACCCGGCCGGGCCTCTGTATATATAGTATAACTGTTGAATAGAGTTAAAACAATGTGACAAGGGGAGGTATTGACACTCTGTACATATAGTATAACTGTTGAATCGAGTTTAAACAATGTGACAAGGGGAGGTATTGACACTCTGTACATTGTACATATAGTATAACTGTTGAATAGAGTAAAAACAACGTGGCAAGAGGAGATATTGACACTCTGTACATATAGTATAACTGTTGAATATAGTTTAAACAATGTGGCAAGAGGAGGTATTGACACTCTGTACATTGTACATATAGTATAACTGTTGAATATAGTTAAAACAATGTGGCAAGGGGAGATATTGACACTCTGTATATATAGTATAACTGTTGAATAGAGTTAAAACAATGTGACAAGGGGAGGTATTGACACTCTGTACATATAGTATAACTGTTGAATCGAGTTTAAACAATGTGACAAGGGGAGGTATTGACACTCTGTACATTGTACATATAGTATAACTGTTGAATAGAGTAAAAACAACGTGGCAAGAGGAGATATTGACACTCTGTACATATAGTATAACTGTTGAATATAGTTAAAACAATGTGGCAAGAGGAGGTATTGACACTCTGTACATTGTACATATAGTATAACTGTTGAATAGAGTTAAAACAATGTGGCAAGGGGAGATATTGACACTCTGTACATTGTACATATAGTATAACTGTTGAATCGAGTTAAAACAATGTGGCAAGGGGAGGTATTGACACTCTGTACATTGTACATATAGTATAACTGTTGAATAGAGTTAAAACAATGTGGCAAGGGGAGGTATTGACACTCTGTACATTGTACATATAGTATAACTGTTGAATAGAGTTAAAACAATGTGGCAAGAGGAGGTATTGACACTCTGTACATTGTACATATAGTATAACTGTTGAATAGAGTTAAAACAATGTGGCAAGGGGAGATATTGACACTCTGTACATTGTACATATAGTATAACTGTTGAATAGAGTTAAAACAATGTGGCAAGGGGAGGTATTGACACTTTGTACATTGTACATATAGTATAACTGTTGAATCGAGTTAAAACAATGTGGCAAGGGGAGGTATTGACACTCTGTACATTGTACATATAGTATAACTGTTGAATATAGTTAAAACAATGTGGCAAGGGGAGATATTGACACTCTGTATATATAGTATAACTGTTGAATAGAGTTAAAACAATGTGACAAGGGGAGGTATTGACACTCTGTACATATAGTATAACTGTTGAATCGAGTTTAAACAATGTGACAAGGGGAGATATTGACACTCTGTACATTGTACATATCGTATAACTGTTGAATAGAGTTAAAACAATGTGGCAAGGGGAGGTATTGACACTTTGTACATATAGTATAACTGTTGAATAGAGTTAAAACAATGTGGCAAGGGGAGATATTGACACTCTGTACATATAGTATAACTGTTGAATAGAGTTAAAACAATGTGGCAAGAGGAGATATTGACACTCTGTACATATAGTATAACTGTTGAATAGAGTTAAAACAATGTGGCAAGAGGAGATATTGACACTCTGTACATTGTACATATAGTATAACTGTTGAATAGAGTTAAAACAATGTGGCAAGGGGAGATATTGACACTCTGTATATATAGTATAACTGTTGAATAGAGTTAAAACAATGTGACAAGGGGAGATATTGACACTCTGTATATATAGTATAACTGTTGAATAGAGTTAAAACAATGTGACAAGGGGAGGTATTGACACTCTGTACATATAGTATAACTGTTGAATCGAGTTTAAACAATGTGACAAGGGGAGGTATTGACACTCTGTACATTGTACATATAGTATAACTGTTGAATAGAGTAAAAACAACGTGGCAAGAGGAGATATTGACACTCTGTACATATAGTATAACTGTTGAATATAGTTAAAACAATGTGGCAAGAGGAGGTATTGACACTCTGTACATTGTACATATAGTATAACTGTTGAATAGAGTTAAAACAATGTGGCAAGGGGAGATATTGACACTCTGTACATTGTACATATAGTATAACTGTTGAATCGAGTTAAAACAATGTGGCAAGGGGAGGTATTGACACTCTGTACATTGTACATATAGTATAACTGTTGAATAGAGTTAAAACAATGTGGCAAGGGGAGATATTGACACTCTGTACATTGTACATATAGTATAACTGTTGAATATAGTTAAAACAATGTGGCAAGGGGAGATATTGACACTCTGTATATATAGTATAACTGTTGAATAGAGTTTAAACAATGTGACAAGGGGAGGTATTGACACTCTGTACATTGTACATATAGTATAACTGTTGAATAGAGTAAAAACAACGTGGCAAGAGGAGATATTGACACACTGTACATATAGTATAACTGTTGAATATAGTTAAAACAATGTGGCAAGAGGAGGTATTGACACTCTGTACATTGTACATATAGTATAACTGTTGAATATAGTTAAAACAATGTGGCAAGGGGAGATATTGACACTCTGTATATACAGTATAACTGTTGAATAGAGTTAAAACAATGTGACAAGGGGAGGTATTGACACTCTGTACATATAGTATAACTGTTGAATCGAGTTTAAACAATGTGACAAGGGGAGGTATTGACACTCTGTACATTGTACATATAGTATAACTGTTGAATAGAGTAAAAACAACGTGGCAAGAGGAGATATTGACACTCTGTACATATAGTATAACTGTTGAATATAGTTAAAACAATGTGGCAAGAGGAGGTATTGACACTCTGTACATTGTACATATAGTATAACTGTTGAATAGAGTTAAAACAATGTGGCAAGGGGAGATATTGACACTCTGTACATTGTACATATAGTATAACTGTTGAATCGAGTTAAAACAATGTGGCAAGGGGAGGTATTGACACTCTGTACATTGTACATATAGTATAACTGTTGAATAGAGTTAAAACAATGTGGCAAGGGGAGATATTGACACTCTGTACATTGTACATATAGTATAACTGTTGAATATAGTTAAAACAATGTGGCAAGGGGAGATATTGACACTCTGTATATATAGTATAACTGTTGAATAGAGTTAAAACAATGTGACAAGGGGAGGTATTGACACTCTGTACATATAGTATAACTGTTGAATCGAGTTTAAACAATGTGACAAGGGGAGGTATTGACACTCTGTACATTGTACATATAGTATAACTGTTGAATAGAGTAAAAACAACGTGGCAAGAGGAGATATTGACACTCTGTACATATAGTATAACTGTTGAATATAGTTAAAACAATGTGGCAAGAGGAGGTATTGACACTCTGTACATTGTACATATAGTATAACTGTTGAATAGAGTAAAAACAACGTGGCAAGAGGAGATATTGACACTCTGTACATTGTACATATAGTATAACTGTTGAATAGAGTTAAAACAATGTGGCAAGGGGAGATATTGACACTCTGTATATATAGTATAACTGTTGAATAGAGTTAAAACAATGTGACAAGGGGAGGTATTGACACTCTGTACATATAGTATAACTGTTGAATCGAGTTTAAACAATGTGACAAGGGGAGGTATTGACACTCTGTACATTGTACATATAGTATAACTGTTGAATAGAGTAAAAACAACGTGGCAAGAGGAGATATTGACACTCTGTACATATAGTATAACTGTTGAATATAGTGAAAACAATGTGGCAAGAGGAGGTATTGACACTATGTACATTGTACATATAGTATAACTGTTGAATATAGTTAAAACAATGTGGCAAGGGGAGATATTGACACTCTGTATATATAGTATAACTGTTGAATAGAGTTAAAACAATGTGACAAGGGGAGGTATTGACACTCTGTACATATAGTATAACTGTTGAATCGAGTTTAAACAATGTGACAAGGGGAGGTATTGACACTCTGTACATTGTACATATAGTATAACTGTTGAATAGAGTTAAAACAATGTGGCAAGGGGAGATATTGACACTCTGTACATTGTACATATAGTATAACTGTTGAATCGAGTTAAAACAATGTGGCAAGGGGAGGTATTGACACTCTGTACATTGTACATATAGTATAACTGTTGAATAGAGTTAAAACAATGTGGCAAGGGGAGGTATTGACACTCTGTACATTGTACATATAGTATAACTGTTGAATAGAGTTAAAACAATGTGGCAAGAGGAGGTATTGACACTCTGTACATTGTACATATAGTATAACTGTTGAATAGAGTTAAAACAATGTGGCAAGGGGAGATATTGACACTCTGTACATTGTACATATAGTATAACTGTTGAATAGAGTTAAAACAATGTGGCAAGGGGAGGTATTGACACTTTGTACATTGTACATATAGTATAACTGTTGAATCGAGTTAAAACAATGTGGCAAGGGGAGGTATTGACACTCTGTACATTGTACATATAGTATAACTGTTGAATATAGTTAAAACAATGTGGCAAGGGGAGATATTGACACTCTGTATATATAGTATAACTGTTGAATAGAGTTAAAACAATGTGACAAGGGGAGGTATTGACACTCTGTACATATAGTATAACTGTTGAATCGAGTTTAAACAATGTGACAAGGGGAGATATTGACACTCTGTACATTGTACATAAAGTATAACTGTTGAATAGAGTTAAAACAATGTGGCAAGGGGAGGTATTGACACTCTGTACATTGTACATATAGTATAACTGTTGAATAGAGTTAAAACAATGTGACAAGGGGAGGTATTGACACTCTGTACATATAGTATAACTGTTGAATAGAGTTAAAACAATGTGGCAAGAGGAGATATTGACACTCTGTACATATAGTATAACTGTTGAATAGAGTTAAAACAATGTGGCAAGAGGAGATATTGACACTCTGTACATTGTACATATAGTATAACTGTTGAATAGAGTTAAAACAATGTGACAAGGGGAGGTATTGACACTCTGTACATATAGTATAACTGTTGAATAGAGTTAAAACAATGTGACAAGGGGAGGTATTGACACTTTGTACATATAGTATAACTGTTGAATAGAGTTAAAACAATGTGACAAGGGGAGATATTGACACTCTGTACATTGTACATATAGTATAACTGTTGAATAGAGTTAAAACAATGTGACAAGGGGAGGTATTGACACTCTGTACATATAGTATAACTGTTGAATAGAGTTAAAACAATGTGGCAAGAGGAGATATTGACACTCTGTACATATAGTATAACTGTTGAATAGAGTTAAAACAATGTGGCAAGAGGAGATATTGACACTCTGTACATTGTACATATAGTATAACTGTTGAATAGAGTTAAAACAATGTGGCAAGGGGAGATATTGACACTCTGTATATATAGTATAACTGTTGAATAGAGTTAAAACAATGTGACAAGGGGAGATATTGACACTCTGTATATATAGTATAACTGTTGAATAGAGTTAAAACAATGTGACAAGGGGAGGTATTGACACTCTGTACATATAGTATAACTGTTGAATCGAGTTTAAACAATGTGACAAGGGGAGGTATTGACACTCTGTACATTGTACATATAGTATAACTGTTGAATAGAGTAAAAACAACGTGGCAAGAGGAGATATTGACACTCTGTACATATAGTATAACTGTTGAATATAGTTAAAACAATGTGGCAAGAGGAGGTATTGACACTCTGTACATTGTACATATAGTATAACTGTTGAATAGAGTTAAAACAATGTGGCAAGGGGAGATATTGACACTCTGTACATTGTACATATAGTATAACTGTTGAATCGAGTTAAAACAATGTGGCAAGGGGAGGTATTGACACTCTGTACATTGTACATATAGTATAACTGTTGAATAGAGTTAAAACAATGTGGCAAGGGGAGATATTGACACTCTGTACATTGTACATATAGTATAACTGTTGAATATAGTTAAAACAATGTGGCAAGGGGAGATATTGACACTCTGTATATATAGTATAACTGTTGAATAGAGTTAAAACAATGTGACAAGGGGAGGTATTGACACTCTGTACATATAGTATAACTGTTGAATCGAGTTTAAACAATGTGACAAGGGGAGGTATTGACACTCTGTACATTGTACATATAGTATAACTGTTGAATAGAGTTAGAACAATGTGGCAAGGGGAGATATTGACACTCTGTACACTGTACATATAGTATAACTGTTGAATCGAGTTAAAACAATGTGGCAAGGGGAGGTATTGACACTCTGTACATTGTACATATAGTATAACTGTTGAATAGAGTAAAAACAACGTGGCAAGAGGAGATATTGACACTCTGTACATATAGTATAACTGTTGAATATAGTTAAAACAATGTGGCAAGAGGAGGTATTGACACTCTGTACATTGTACATATAGTATAACTGTTGAATATAGTTAAAACAATGTGGCAAGGGGAGATATTGACACTCTGTATATATAGTATAACTGTTGAATAGAGTTAAAACAATGTGACAAGGGGAGGTATTGACACTCTGTACATATAGTATAACTGTTGAATCGAGTTTAAACAATGTGACAAGGGGAGGTATTGACACTCTGTACATTGTACATATAGTATAACTGTTGAATAGAGTAAAAACAACGTGGCAAGAGGAGATATTGACACTCTGTACATATAGTATAACTGTTGAATATAGTTAAAACAATGTGGCAAGAGGAGATATTGACACTCTGTACATTGTACATATAGTATAACTGTTGAATATAGTTAAAACAATGTGGCAAGGGGAGATATTGACACTCTGTATATATAGTATAACTGTTGAATAGAGTTAAAACAATGTGACAAGGGGAGGTATTGACACTCTGTACATATAGTATAACTGTTGAATCGAGTTTAAACAATGTGACAAGGGGAGGTATTGACACTCTGTACATTGTACATATAGTATAACTGTTGAATAGAGTAAAAACAACGTGGCAAGAGGAGATATTGACACTCTGTACATATAGTATAACTGTTGAATATAGTTAAAACAATGTGGCAAGAGGAGGTATTGACACTCTGTACATTGTACATATAGTATAACTGTTGAATAGAGTTAAAACAATGTGGCAAGAGGAGATATTGACACTCTGTACATTGTACATATAGTATAACTGTTGAATAGAGTTAAAACAATGTGACAAGGGGAGGTATTGACACTCTGTACATATAGTATAACTGTTGAATAGAGTTAAAACAATGTGGCAAGGGGAGATATTGACACTCTGTACATTGTACATATAGTATAACTGTTGAATCGAGTTAAAACAATGTGGCAAGGGGAGGTATTGACACTCTGTACATTGTACATATAGTATAACTGTTGAATCGAGTTAAAACAATGTGGCAAGGGGAGGTATTGACACTCTGTACATTGTACATATAGTATAACTGTTGAATCGAGTTAAAACAATGTGGCAAGGGGAGGTATTGACACTCTGTACATTGTACATATAGTATAACTGTTGAATAGAGTTAAAACAATGTGGCAAGGGGAGGTATTGACACTCTGTACATTGTACATATAGTATAACTGTTGAATAGAGTTAAAACAATGTGGCAAGAGGAGGTATTGACACTCTGTACATTGTACATATAGTATAACTGTTGAATAGAGTTAAAACAATGTGGCAAGAGGAGATATTGACACTCTGTACATTGTACATATAGTATAACTGTTGCATAGAGTTAAAACAATGTGGCAAGGGGAGGTATTGACACTCTGTACATATAGTATAACTGTTGAATAGAGTTAAAACAATGTGGCAAGGGGAGGTATTGACACTCTGTACATTGTACATATAGTATAACTGTTGAATCGAGTTAAAACAATGTGGCAAGGGGAGGTATTGACACTCTGTACATTGTACATATAGTATAACTGTTGAATAGAGTTAAAACAATGTGGCAAGGGGAGGTATTGACACTCTGTACATATAGTATAACTGTTGAATAGAGTTAAAACAATGTGGCAAGGGGAGGTATTGACACTCTGTACATTGTACATATAGTATAACTGTTGCATAGAGTTAAAACAATGTGGCAAGGGGAGGTATTGACACTCTGTACATATAGTATAACTGTTGAATAGAGTTAAAACAATGTGGCAAGGGGAGGTATTGACACTCTGTACATTGTACATATAGTATAACTGTTGAATCGAGTTAAAACAATGTGGCAAGGGGAGGTATTGACACTCTGTACATTGTACATATAGTATAACTGTTGAATAGAGTTAAAACAATGTGGCAAGGGGAGGTATTGACACTCTGTACATATAGTATAACTGTTGAATAGAGTTAAAACAATGTGGCAAGGGGAGGTATTGACACTCTGTACATTGTACATATAGTATAACTGTTGAATAGAGTTAAAACAATGTGGCAAGGGGAGGTATTGACACTCTGTACATTGTACATATAGTATAACTGTTGAATAGAGTTAAAACAATGTGGCAAGGGGAGATATTGACACTTTGTACATTGTACATATAGTATAACTGTTGAATATAGTTAAAACAATGTGGCAAGGGGAGATATTGACACTCTGTATATATAGTATAACTGTTGAATAGAGTTAAAACAATGTGGCAAGGGGAGATATTGACACTCTGTACATTGTACATATAGTATAACTGTTGAATAGAGTTAAAACAATGTGGCAAGAGGAGATATTGACACTCTGTACATTGTAGTACATATAGTATAACTGTTGAATAGAGTTAAAACAATGTGGCAAGGGGAGGTATTGACACTCTGTACATTGTACATATAGTATAACTGTTGAATCGAGTTAAAACAATGTGGCAAGGGGAGATATTGACACTCTGTACATTGTACATATAGTATAACTGTTGAATAGAGTTAAAACAATGTGGCAAGAGGAGATATTGACACTCTGTACGTTGTACATATAGTATAACTGTTGAATAGAGTTAAAACAATGTGGCAAGGGGAGGTATTGACACTCTGTACATATAGTATAACTGTTGAATAGAGTTAAAACAATGTGGCAAGGGGAGGTATTGACACTCTGTACATTGTACATATAGTATAACTGTTGAATAGAGTTAAAACAATGTGGCAAGGGGAGGTATTGACACTCTGTACATTGTACATATAGTATAACTGTTGAATCGAGTTAAAACAATGTGACAAGAGGAGGTATTGACACTCTGTACATTGTACATATAGTATAACTGTTGAATAGAGTTAAAACAATGTGGCAAGGGGAGGTATTGACACTCTGTTTGTTTGTTTGTTTGTTTGGAGTTTAACGCCGCTTTTAACAGCTTTGGTCATATCACGGCGGTCAGTGCACCTACCCATGTTTTCCTGGCTTTCCCACACCAGTACTTACACAACATTCTTTCGAAGCCACTGACTACTTTCTCACATAGATCAGAGGTGAGAGGCAATGGAAAACATCGCCCGAAAGAATGTCGCCGCAACCGGGTATCGAACCCATGACCTCCAGATCACGAGTCAGATACTTGACACTCTGTACATTGTACATATAGTATAACTGTTGAATCGAGTTAAAACAATGTGGCAAGAGGAGATATTGACACTCTGTACATTGTACATATAGTATAACTGTTGAATAGAGTTAGAACAATGTGGCAAGGGGAGGTATTGACACTCTGTACATTGTACATATAGTATAACTGTTGAATCGAGTTAAAACAATGTGGCAAGAGGAGATATTGCTCATCTCGAGCAAGTTCTCCTTTTGCCACAATGTTTTCAGAGAGGCGTCAGACAGCGTGTTTGTGTGGGAAAGGGTTAACCCTTGCCTTTATATAGTCGACAATTGACGTGTCTACAGCAGGCGGTATTATACAACCTGTGTAGGGGAAAACACGAAATATTGCTCTAGATGAACAAGTTCACCTTAATCCAGGATGGTTTCACGTCTGTATAAAAACACGTCTTCAATGCGTCCAGATTATAACTTTCAGTCTTGTCTTATATGTGTATAAGGAATTAACCGTGGCCGACTTGTTAAGCGTCGGGGAGCGTTGGAGTGCCTTTGTGCAAGGCACTTTTCCTAGCTTAGTACTTGTTTGTTTGTCCAGAGATCATGAATATGTGAACTGTCGCCGCGATATAACTGGAATAATGTTGAAAACGGCATATCAAGTTTATAAACCCAATAAAACGACGGTTTCACGTCTGTATAAAAACACGTCTTCAATGCATCCAGATAATTACATTCAGTTTTGCCTAAGGTGGGTATTAAATTACTAAACATTAATATAATTGTTTTGTCATTCTGAATTAAATCCGTGAATTAATATATGGAGAACGTAAACCCTTCCCATCCCTCCCACCCTTTACATTTTAATTTAATTTAAAGTATTTATTTGAATTTATTTGAATTTTTGTATTTTATTAGCAATCATTTATTAATCATTAGGTTACACTGTATTGATACTGTATTGATTCCATTCTGTTGTTTGTTCTGTACATGTATAATTTTTTTGCACAGGTATTTTGTTTATGCCTTTGTGCTGAGTTTTGTATTCATTTTATTGTTTTCCCCACCCCCTAAGGCAATAGAGATCTGCTTGTTCACACTGAAGGTCAAACTTATTTTATTTAGGCGGCGGCCCAGTGTGAATAAAGCAGTATTAAATAAATATAACTATTCAATTTTGTTCCCCTATTACATTGTATTACATTGTATTGCACAATATTATGTCATGTCATCAGACCGGGATATTTCCGCCTATGGAGAACCAGTAAATCCCAGTCAGAGGCACTTGTTGAACAAAAACACTTGGAAGTTCCGAGCATTCATTAAACCGGTGTCTGGGGGGAGAGACTTCAGAGGAGTGACTCTGACGGCTCTCTCCCGGGATACCCAAGTGTCTTTGGCTGGTCTTGTAGACAAAGTAGTCCCTCTCAGAAGCGGAGGTATCCTGGCTGAGCTTAAATCGGCTGAGGCCCTGGCAAATCTTATATCCAGATCCCCTCTTGTTGTCTGTGGTATAAGCTGTATAGCTTATAGCCCAGACAGCATGATCACAACACAGGGGGTCATAAGTAATGTAAAACTGGAGGAGGATGTTGGTCATCTGACAAACTAAGTGGAAGCAAGGGACGAAAAATCAAAAGTCGTGCCCATAGTTAAAATGGAAAGAATTCTAAATCGGTATAATAAACCAACAAGCTCAGTTAAGATGTTTTTTCTGAGCAAGACTCTGCCTGAGTTCATTAATTTCAAAGGGACCAGCCTTTTTATCCCTTTGGAAAAGTTTCAGCATCCTCCTCTAAGATGCTTTAGATGCCAGGGTTTCGGTCATACCTCAAATAAATGTGATAGGGTACCCAGGTGTGCTCGGTGTGGCCTGCTACATAATACAAAAGACTGCCCATCAAAAACAATCTGCTGCCCCAATTGCGGGGGAGCTCATACCTCCCGTTTCAGGCTGTGCCCATTGTACCGGTTAGCCTCCAAGGTACAAGAGTACAAAAATGAGCAAGGTTGCTCATGGGCACAGGCTGAGACCAGGATAAATGGAGGGGCCATCAACCCACCTAGGACCATCCAAAATAAAAACCCCACAACACTTCTACCTGAACTGAATAACACTACCAGGTCAACTAGGTCAACACACTCTCCATTCGCCAAACAGAAAACTCCCCTTAATGAGAGAGTAGTGGAGAAAACCCCTACACAAGTACTGGTATTAGAATCACCAGGAATACAGAAAACACAAACATCCAAACAACGGTCACCAGTCCCAAGTAAGGGCATCTGCCCAAACATCACCCCAATTTCTAAAGCTGACTGGTCAAACTCTACCCCAAACACTGGGAATAGTCAAACCAGGAAAGAAAATGATGGCTCCTACATACAATCACCACATATACAGGGAGGAGAGCAGCATTCACTGACAGGGGTCTCCCTATTGGAATCCACGGTCAGTGAGTGTAGCCCTCCTCCACCTACCTGCCGGGATTTTGGAACACAAACAGACCTATCACCTACCACAGACTTCAACCAGCAAACCAGTCCAACACAAATCTGCTACCACTTTGGCACCCAAAAAGGCATTCTCAAACTTGAAAATCTATCAAAAGTCATCCTCTATTTAATTGAAATAAAATCTAAGGGGGGCAGCCTAAACCTAGAAACCGTAAAAAATAACATAATTGAAAACATCTGTCCGAAAACGGTAAAGGCATCTACAGGTGATGGGTCAAAGTCCAATATTCCGGTCAGCATTAAACCATACCGAGCACACCCACAGAATGACATCGGGACAGAAAAAATACCATAACGAGTCCAGGTTGAAGAGCCTTAGCTCCCCTCTAAACATTTCAAGGGGGGCCGGGCGATTCCTCTTGGACACACAAAATCCCGTCTGCAGAGTTAAAAGGAATATTTTTACACAATAATTTTCGATATGTCTAAGAATTTAAAAATACTCAACTTCAATGCGTGTGGGCTGTCAGCCTACACCACCACAGAAATTAAACACTTTTTAGATCTAAATCCAGTTGATATCATCTGCATCCAGGAAACAAAATTTAACAGCAAAACCTCTAGAAATATTCCTGGATACACCTGTGAACTGAAAAACTATGTGAATTCAAATAACTCTGCCTGTGGCGGACTGGCCACATACTTCAAAAACAAACTTAACTATAAAATTATTGCGATAGACAATGCAAAGGACCCAAATGGAGATACACTGCTAGAACTACAGATGTTCTCCATCTTCACGGGACAGTCTCCGCTCCTTCTGATTAACCTTTACTCAAGGGGGTGCGACCTTAAGTCTTTAGAACATTTAGATAACTATATCGCAAATCGAGACTTTGTGTTAACTGGTGACTTTAACGCACATAACCATATCTGGGGGTCAAATAAAACGGACAACTATGGTCGGGCAGTGCAGGATTGGGTTGAATCCCGTGGTCTTGTACTGCACAACGATGGCTCTCACACCAGGGTTGATCCCGGAGCAGGATATCTCACCTGTATAGATCTGACCATCACAAGTCCCAAGATCTCAGATAAGATCATTTGGCAAACTATTTCCGACACGTGGGGATCCGACCACTTACCAATTCTCATCACTATTCTAAATCAACAAGAATGGGAAAAGCAAACTTATACTGAAAAATTTAATTTCGAAAAAGCAGATTGGGATGTTTTCAAAACTCAATGTGGGGAGATTACCCTTGCAGACGTCTATTGCAATAATATAAACTCTTTCAATAAATATATTACTGACATATTCTTGGACATAGCGAAAAAATCTATCCCGTTTTCCAAACCGCCGCAACAAAATAGGAAGAATGTGAGTTGGTGGAATGATTCTTGCGAGAATGCAGTCAAATCTAGGAAAAAATCCCTTAATAACTTCAAAAGACATCCGAGTGAAGTCAACCGGGTCATATACAAAGAGGCAGCCCAAAATAGCAAAGAGGTTATCTTAAACAGCAAACAAAATGACTGGGCTGCCTTCTGTGAATCCGCAATCATTAACCCCAAAAATCCAAAAGAATTTTGGAATAAGATTCACAGAATAAAAGGAAAATCATGCAAACCTGTACCAATTCTTAACAAAAACAATAAAGACTCAATTACCCCACTAGAAAAAGCAAATACCCTGGTACAGCATTATGCCCAAGTCTCGAGTGAAAATAACCTAGATCCCGAAGTCTTGGCCTACCAAAATAAATTTGAAGAAGATAATGCCAATCTACTTCAACCAACATTAATAGACAATACTGATACCCCATTAAACAATGACTTCACTCTTCAAGAATTAAAAGACTGCATTAGTAGTAGGAAAAGTTCCACTGCAGGGCTTGATAAACTGGCATACGCCATGTTTAAACATATGCCTGACACAGCCCTCAAAATATGGCTCACATTCTTTAATAGCATATGGAGTGAGGGGCGGTTCCCTGAGGACTGGAAGCTAGCCTGTGTTATACCACTACATAAACAAGGGAAAGACCCAAACGACCCTAAGTCATACCGTCCGATAAGTCTCACCTCCCACCCTGGGAAATTGCTAGAGGGGATGGTGAAGGCTAGATTAGAAAGGTTATTAGAATCAAAAAACATAATAAACCCCTTCCAGTCCGGCTTTAGGAAGGGTCGCAGCACTTTAGACCAGCTGGTAAGGCTTCAACATGACGTCCTCTATGCTAAGAATAGAGGGCGTTCTGTTCTAGCTATTTTTCTAGACCTGGAAGCCGCTTTCGATCTTGCATGGCATTCAGGCATTCTATACAAACTAAAACAACACGGTATAACAGGGCGATGCTTCAATTATATAAGGGCTTTCTAGTTGGATAGGAAAATTAGGGTTAAGGTAGATGATACTCTCTCCGATATAAAAACATTGACGAGAGGTACACCTCAAGGCGCCATTTTATCTCCGTTACTCTTTACTCTCTTAATAAATGATTTCCCAGAAGCAACAACGGGGACTGGGATGGTTATAAGTCAATTTGCCGATGATTCCGGCAGTTGGTTAAGCTTTCAAAAACTAAAACAGTAGGAATCCTATTTGGAAATCAAAAAGAAAACACAGTGGACGTACATTTAGGTGGCACAAAAATAAAATTCGAGAAGACAGTAAAATTTCTAGGAATGACATTTGATAATAAATTTACTTTACTGTCTCATATCACTGAGTTGATAACAAAGTGCCATAAGGACTTAAATCTCATGAGAATGCTAAGGGGTACTAAATTCGGGTCAAACAAAACATCACTCCTGCTTCTCTATAAGTCCTTGATACGTTCAAAGCTAGACTATGGTGGCATAGTTTATGCTTGTGCCTCTAAAACACATTTAGAAAAATTAGATTCTATCCAACAGAAAGCATTAGTAATAGCCCTTGCGGCACTTCCCTCCACCCCGCTATATTTGCTCGAACAGGAAGCCGGGATGGAACCTTTGGATCTGCGGCGGGAATCCCAATCACTAAAATACTGGGCGCGAGTAAAAAGTAGACCTTGCAACCCGGTGAACGACATCCTCGGCACATGCAATTTTGTCAGAGCTAGATACAAAAAGCCGAAATTACCTTTCGGTTCATATGTACAAACTCTGGCGGAGGAGTATAATGTTGAGGATATCAGTCCAGCAGATTCTAGACCTCGTCTGGATGCACCATGGATCCTTTCAAACCCCAAAGTTGACATTTCCCTTAGTTCCAAATTTCAAAAATGTGAACCTGCACCCCATATCTTAAATATTACTAAAAATCACATTAATTCGAGCTATTCTGAGCATTTACAAATATTTACAGATGGAAGCAAAGATGAAAATAAGTCAGTATCTGCAGCTATGTTTATCCCGTCTCTAAACATTTCTACAGCAAAAAGACTCAGCAATAATCTGTCAATTTACACTGCGGAACTGACTGCCATAAATTATGCATTAAACTGGACATTGTTAAATAGACCACACAAAGTTGCTATATTATCTGACTCTCTTTCGGCATTACAATCAATTAAATCTAAAAGTAGCAACTCAAGGCCTGATCTTATAGAAAATTCCATCTCCCTTCAAGATCAGTGCCAACAAAATGACATACAGGTTAATTTAGTGTGGTGCCCGGCCCATGTCAACTTGGGGGGGAATGAACTGGCTGATGGTGCAGCCAAAAACGCTCTAAGAAGTTTAGTTTGTGAAAAGGTTCCCCTGGCAAAAACAGAAATGTACTCCTTAATAAAATGCAAAATGTCTCATAAATGGACTGAAAGGCTGCTCACCCTACCAAAAAGACAGCCACTGCCTGAATCAGGATCAAGCCTTAGACCACCTACAGATTACTCTTACTCGTATAAGTTGGATAAATGTGTAACACGTCTAAGACTAGGATACTCTCTGTTGCCAGGAAGCCTCGGACAGCACATATTGGGGATTTCACCCAATTGCCCAAAATGCGATGTCCGGCTCACTGCTGAACACTTTCTGATGGACTGCGGCGTTCATAGAGTGGCAAGAAATAAATTAAAAAATGCACTGGGTGGAGCGGGACTCATGTTTACATTACATGAAGTTCTGTTTCCATCCAGAGCAAATCAGAAATCAGTGTTTTCCGCTCTAGCGAATTATTTGCTGGACTGTGAGATGTCTGATAAAATATAATAAAATTACCTTGATCATTATTAAATTGGTGCAGTAGAGTTGGTCTTTCAATAGTTGTTTATATTTTTACCCAAACGGGAAAATGAGCAGAGGAAACTGAATAAATACAGTCACAGCACTGGTCATCAACCCCACTAGGCAAAATAAATCAAAAGTCGTTCTCTCCATCAACATCTGGTGGTTCAGTATTCCTTCTGTTAAAGCCCGGCCGGGTAGCTCAATTGGTAGCGTATCTGACTCGTGATCTGGAGGTCACGGGTTCGATACCCGGTTGCGGCGACATTCTTTCGGGCGATGTTTTCCATTGCCTCTCACCTCTGATCTATGTGAGAAAGTAGTCAGTGGCTTCGAAAGAATGTTGTGTAAGTACTGGTGTGGGAAAGCCAGGAAAACATTGGTAGGTGCACTGACCGCCGTGATGTGACCAAAGCTGTTGAAAGCGGCGTTAAACTCCAAACAAACAAACAAACAAATCCTTCTGTTAAAGCTGCTCCTTTCTCCTCAATGTTCAATATTTTTGTTTACAAGTCGAACTAGATCATCTACTTTTATAAATCTTATAATACAGCGATTTCTTTAACTGAGACAGCTTGGTCTGCGTGTTGGATGTTATAACAAATGAAGACATTCAGCGTGGACTAATTAAATGTGAAAGTTAGTTAGAAAGAAGCTGTTTTGTTTTCTCCATTTAAATGCATTGACAAGACTTGCAGAAGTCTATGAATATTTTATCATACTTAATATACACTGACCAATCAGTGGAGGAGGTATTATTGGCGAGTGGGATAAACCTGGAGTATCTAATTTTAACATCCAATGAAAACTGTTGATAACAACAGGTGGGGGTTTCCTGGGTTTCGTTTCGCTCGCTGATATTGCGTCCTATCTATTTTTCGTTTTATAACAAAGATCAACTCAATTTACTGCACCTAAAAATTACATTTGCGCCCAGTAAAATAAAGAGATAGTTAGTGTTCTGAGAGCTCTCTTACCGTTTTTATTTTTTTGTTGTATAGACCGATATATCCCGTTTTTTGTTATCCGTCAGCGGAATTCCGTCGAAAATTTTTTTACACTGTCGAATCACTTCATTTTCACAGTCTAATCATAACATTATAGAGTTATTTAACTCAATATCACTTTTAACGGGTAGTCTATTAGTTTATACCCTATGGTGTTTTTTACAGCGTCAATTACATCAGTATTAATTTATAAATATTAATTATGAATTACCAAAATATTATCACGTGTCTCCCAACACTACAAAGGAAGATCAACTAAGGGAATTAACTCTTTAAACTTTACATATGCTATTTTTCACAGTTTTCCTTTTACCGCATTTTTGACGGACATCCCTTCCCATTCTTTTATTGGTGGTTTGCAATTGTCAGAGGGAAGCTATGTTTTTTATGCCTTCTGGCAAGGGCAAACCCATGATTATGATGAAAGAGGTGTGCTGTACAAATCTATTCTAATCTGATTAGTCTAGATCATGGATTTTTTAAATGAATTTTGTTTTATCCTGTCGCACTTTTGTGTTTCTTTACCGTATGTCAATGTTTAAAAATTATACTATGGAAGGTTCTTACACCACTAGGTGAGGAGAGGATGTCGGAGAGGTTAATGCACGTTGCAGCCTCTCTGAATCTCTTTTCCAGTACAGCACAACCCTTTTCATTTCGTATTTTTTGTATATATATATGCTTTTTTACTCTTTAAAAAATTTTAATCATAGAGAGCTCTCAGGTACACGTCCCGGTGTCATCATAATAACTTATAAACATCATTGTAAATCTACAATTATCGCCTTGTATTTTATGTATATATATCTTTTTCGCTTTTCCCCCATAGGGTCATCCTACATGGTAAAAACATTGAAAACATCATAAATATTTATCTAAGAAACTTTGAAAACACTGCGAGAAAAGGATAAAATGACATATGGGGGAGAACACAACAGACAAACTCCTCCCGATTGGATGCCGGATATCAACTCCACTGATTACGTGCCTGCCGGCATAAGTGCGTTAGCCCACAAAATTACTGTCGGAGCTTGACGATAACAACGGATTGAAATCTGGACCAATCGGGAGGGGTTTGACAATTAGCCCAATCTAACTGCATTGCTGTGAAGGGTGAGGGGGGTTAAACTCACAAGCCCTTCGCAGTACCCTTTACTCATACCTGCGCAATGTAGTACGGGGCTCCTGATTGGGTGAGACCATGCACGTCATAATATGGCAGGCAGCGTCTCGCCCAATGGGGAGATCTGTACTATAACATCTAGAAAAAGAATATAGTAGCATTATCTAGATTAATATAAGGTATATATGTACCCGGAGGTATCTTAAACACCTATGTATCGTAAATATTTTTATCTTTTTTAAATGGTGGCCCTGGTACTTATTGACAGGAGAGATACCGGTGTATTTTTTTTTTTTTTTTTAACATTTTTTCTATGTTCTTATTCTGTTTTATACCTCCTGGAGATATAGTATATAGCATACTACAGTTGGAAACAACATAGATTACAACTGTATAGTAACACAATATAGACTTATGTACTCAATATTACATCAATAGAATGGAAATCAAATAAGCCCATGGTCCTTGGTCCAATACAATATATGTTATTGTGGCGATTGGTTGACAATCGCCACAGTGCTACCAAAACAACAACAACGAAAAAAAAATTATATAGTCGTATTTGAACAATCGGTTGGATATTTCTGCAAAGGCAATTTACTCACTTCCGTTAAACCGCCATATATATATATATATATATAGTTCCATCAGTGATGCAGGCACACGATTAATAATGATAATGTTAGTGCTACTTTGATACCGGATTGGTACTAATATTTGAGATTTATCGAGAAAATATCTAAATAGAGTTAAACTATTTACATATTATCTTTCTTCATGTTTGGGCAGATAATAAATATCATCGGGCGTCTTGGGTACGCTATGCAGAGTATCATGATACTCCTGTGCCTCGTTTTATTTTTACTGTAGTCAACCAGGGTGAGTGTATTTCATTACACTCACCCTGAGTCAACCGTAACCTTTTGACCTTTAACCTGATGCGGCAGGAGTTGGTTGTACTCTGAAAGTACCTCGCCAAAATAAAACGGCCAATTAACTTCTTTTGTAATTTCTGAAAAGACCTACAAGTTTAACAATCATGGTCCGTGAAAAGTGCTTATTTCGTACCTGGTCCCGTTTTCAATAACATTGCAAAATTATAGAGTGGCATAGGCTAAAACGCAAATAAATAAATAAAGTCGGCTCACGAAAACAACATGACTGTCACGAAAACAACGTTTTATTTGACAATAAATCACATGTATTCATAAGTTTTCTAATTATTTACTTAAAAGCATGTGCACAAACATATAACGATAATTTTAAAAGTATGTAATAGTGTTTTTTGTACTAATTACGCGAAATAGAAAACTTAGAGAGTGGCGTAGGCTAAAACGCATATAAATAAATAAAATCGGCTCACGAAAACAACTCGGCTGCCGCGAAAACAACTTTCTCTACGACAATAATCCCATATTACCATATTATGGTTGTTACGAAAACAACTTTTTATAGTTGTATGTCTTCATAATTTTTTAAATTAGGAACAAATGATTGATTAACATTTTTTTAGAAAAGATATTGTCCTACGAAAATGACATTTTCTCACAACGTTTTCAACTCTTACAGTGTTCTATTAGCGATAATTTTCTCACAATGTTTTCAACTCTTCACTATTTTATCTTTATTTTCTCACAATGTTTTCAACTCTTCACTATTCTATCATCATTTTCTCACAATGTTTTCAACTCTTAAAACTGTTCTTCTCACAATGTTTTCAACTCTTCACTATTATATCATCATTTTCTCACACTGTTTTCAACTCTTCACTATTCTATCATCATTTTCTCAATGATTTCAACGCTTCACTATTCTATCATAATTTACTCACAATGTTTTCAACTCTTCACTATTCTATCATCATTTTCTCACAACGTTTTTAACTCTTACAACTGTTCTATCTTACATTGTGATAATTCTCGTTTTCTCACAATGTTTTCAACTCATACAAATGCTATATCTTACATTGTGATAAAATGAGAAATTTCACATTTTCTCACAATGTTTTCAAGTCATACAAATGGTATATCTTACATTGTGATAAAATGAGAAATTTCACATTTTATCACAATGTTTTCAACTCATACATATTCTCACAATGTTCCAACTCTATCAACAAACAATAGCCGGTGTGTAGAACACCCGTTGAGACCTTTATGAGTCATATAAAAAGTTGTTTTCGGTATCTAGCTATACCGACCTAAAAACGGGAAGCTGGAATTTTATCAAATCTGGAAATTCCGAAAGGTTTTTATAAATATTTTGAACGCTTTATTTTGTAGTTGTTGCAATATATGAATACGATCGCCACTACAGTGCCATTGGCGCTTTGATTTGATATTGCCATCGTATCGTCTTACTATTCATTTCAGATGTAATTAAATATAAATTGTTACAGGGTTTATTATGACAAATCGCATTAATATACTATTATAACAACTCGTTTGAATATACCATTTCATTTCAATCACGATGAGCTATATTGGTAATTATTCACTCCGCCTTTCTAATCTGTTTCGTATGAACAATTTGTATTCAAAGTGATGATTGTATTGTACAGTTATAGATTAATGATACATAAACTATGAAGTATATTGGTAATTAAACACTGTTCCACATACAACACATTTTCAACAGACGATTTTGAAAAACGGTATGACAAAAAAAAAAATGAAAAATGTCCATTAAAACATACATGTAGCTTAATTGTTAGATAAAGTTGAAAATATTGTAGCCAATGGTGAAAATGCTCATCATGAGCAATTTCACCTTTGGCCACAATGTTTTCAAAAGTCGTCTGCTGCTACTGCGTCAAAACGCGTCTGCATGTGGGAGAGGGGTAGGGTAAAACACTCTTCTCTTCAAGTCTGCCTCGTACGAATAATTTGTATTCAAAGTTATGATTGTATTGTACAGTTATGGTTTAAATGATAAATAAACTATGTTTGATTTATTATTAATTTACATCAATCCCAGGTACAGTCCGATAAGGGGGTTCATTTGCTCACATGAGCCGTCCCGCGAGAAAAAGTAACATTGTGGACTCTGCGTAAAGTATCTACCCAGATCAGCCTGCGCAATCCGCGCATGATATTCCGGACAGACTCTTTTCGCATGCTGTGGATTTTCTGTTTCAGGAATCATTACTCTTTACCTCTATCTCCCTGAGACGGAATGTAATGATTCCTGAAACAGAAAATCCACATAACGCAGAGGCCTTTCCCCCACATAAAGTAAAATCTGAACCAGATAATTTTGAGCACCATTTCTATAAATATAGAGATATAGAGATATAGATATAGAGATATAATTATTTTCAAAAGAATGCATAACATTTTGGCAAAAGGATTAATTGCTCATCATGTAACATTTTTATTTCAAAAGTCGTCTGCTGCAGATGCGTCAAAATGCATTTACATATGGGAAAATGGTTAAACATCCATTCATAAAATCCCTTTACCAACATATGACAAATCGACAGCAGACGACTTTGAAAACATCTAATCAAAAACATTGAATATCTCTATAAAAAAAAGTTTATTTATTGTAATGAGTTGAAAACATTGTGGACAAATGGAGAAATTACTCATTAAGAGCAATTTATCCTTTTGTCACGATTTTTTCAAAAGTCGTCTGCATCGTATGCCTCAAAATCCGTATACAAGAAAAAGTTATTAGCTATATGTAGGTCGATTTTCGGGTGTCCCGTAGAAAATATACGATCCCATACGACGATAGCCATATACAAAAAGTGGAAAACATTGTGGCAAAAGGAGAAATTGCACGTTTTGTGCAATTTCTTCTTTTGTCACTATGTTTTCAAAAAGCCGTCTGCTGTACAGTAGATCCCTCCATTATGTATAGCCGTGGAGGTATGTAAATGTACTTGTAACCCTTTCCCTCATATAAACGCTTTCTGATGCCTCTGCAGCAGACGGCTTTTTGAAAACATAGTGACAAAAGAAGAAATTGCACAAAACGTGCAATTTCTCCTTTTGCCACAATGTTTTCCACTTTTTGTTATAGGTTATCCATTCAATTATGGAGATTTTCCATTTTTTTGACAAAAAATATATTCAATGTCGTCTGCTGCAGAATTGTCGTATGAGGGAAAGAGTTAACGGATGAGTTGTTGTTGTCAGCAATGGTCTATCAACCCTTATATCTGTCTCTAAACAAGTCTCAAAGCATATCACTAATTTATCATGTCATTAGAGAAATGACCTTCTGAAATTCGGGATCGGGGAAGATACAGATCGGCCGGCACCTAGGCGAGCAGTTTGATCAAGAGTTTTGCCCTGATTCCAATCTTGTCGTACAGACATTCTGGAACGATTATGAGCAATGACAGACTTTTGATCGTTATTGTTGATGATTTTCAAAACCTTCGAAGACCAATTCTCACGTGACTTGACTCACTATCTTAATACCAGAGGACATTGACCAGAGCGCTTTTTGCTCAGTCCAGCATTGATAACGACTGAATAGTGCATGCAAGCATACTGAATAGCAAATGCAAGTCAACACGTGTGCAGATGCAATGTGCCAAATTAATTTCGATTCATTGATACACTTCTATTTTTATTTCACTTTTTACGACTGATTCCAATGCATTACATTTGCGCTGATCTTATTGGCCAATTGGTCATGTCATTAGAAAATAACCTTCTGAACTTCGAGATCGGCGAACAAACATACAGATCGGCCGGTCCCTACGCGATCAGTTTGATCAAGAGTTTTCCCGGATTGCAATATAGTCGTACAAACATTCTGGAATCATATAGAGAATGATTGTGACCAATGAAAGACTTCGCTTGAATGCCATTTGATCGTTATTGCTGATGATTTTCATAAAACTCCGAAGGTCAAGTCTCGCGTGACTTGACTCATCATTATCTTTATGACAGAGGACATTGACCATCTAGCGATTTGCTCATTCCAGCAGGACATTGACCAGAGCGCTTTGCTCAGTCCAGCATTGTCATGGAGTGAAAGCTGCATAAATGAAAGTGAACAAGTTTGCAGATCGAGGGCTTGGCGAGAAACAGTTGTAACTAAAATTGGTATTTTTTTACCAAGGTTAATCACCTCGCCATGAAGTCTTTATGAGCGTTAAATCATTTGTCTTGGTAAACAATGGACATTTAGGTGCCATTGCTCGTTCTGAGCAATGGCACCTAAATTTGCATTATTTACAAAGGGGTCAAAATTGCCCCTAAACCAGGGTTTTCAAAATAGGTTTTCAGTTACAACCGTTTCACACCAAGCCCTCGAGATGTTATATTCGAATGATTGAGGCACTCCAATTTCTTGTTCACTTTTTCCCGAGATTCCATTGTATTACAATTGCCACGATTTCATTGCATCAATGTCTGGAATCCGGCAAAAAAAGAGTGTTGGTTCCATAATATCTGTTATATGGCATGGTTTCGTGTCAAATAAATTTCAATGAACCACGACTGTTTTATGTCATCCATTCGAAAGAATCACAATCGGTAACCATCAGTGACATTTTCGTCTATATGTTTTTCCTCAAACATCGGGTCTAAAAATCCCTACGTTGTTCTAATCAATCTATACATTTTTTTTCGCAATCAGAATAAGTAAATATTACATTTACAATTTAAGCACCAATGGCAATAATGCGTCTTTTGCAAAGAATTAAGATTCAGGTGAGTCGGCTTGTAACGAGCTGTCTCACCTAAAATCAGCATTGTTTGCCTTTTAGTTATCAAAATATTTAAGGAAAAAAAAAGCTTTGAAACTTCTCATTTGTTTCGCAATGCATTTACAAGTAACACATCTGATGGGGAAAAAAGAAAGGTTTGAAGTATTTCAATTCACAGTTCAAAGAACAAATTGTTGATTGTGAGTATTTTCCGACATGTTTTTCATATGTCTTCAACTGCAGAGGCGTCAAATGTCTTCTGTAACAGGGAAATTGATTTATTGATTATTTGGGGTTTTTACGCTTCTTTTCAACAATATTTTAGTTACATTACGGCGTTTCCTCGGAAAGTTACCTACCAGTACTTCTGGTCCAGTTATCCTGACACCAGTCAGTCAATCGTAATGCTAACCCCGCAACCCCGAGCGCCAAGGAGTGCAGTCATTACTACCATTTTAAAGAATTTGGCATGACCCGACCGGTAATAAAACCCGCGACCTACCGCACTCGAGGCGAACGCTCTAGCACTACACCACCGAGGCGGACGCTCTAGCACTACACCACCGAGGCGGACGCTCTAGCACTACACCATCGAGGCGGACGCTCTAGCACAACACCATCGATGCGGACTCTCTAGCACTACACCTTCGATGCGGACGCTCTAGCACTACACCACCGAGGTGGACGCTTTAGCACTACACCACCGAGGCGGACGCTCTAGCACTACACCACCGAGGTGGACGCTCAAGCACAACACCATCGAGGCGGACGCTCAAGCACTACACCATCGAGGCGGACGCTCTAGCACTACACCATCGAGGCGGACGCTCTAGCACTACACCACCGAGGCGAACGCTCAAGCACAATACCATCGAGGCGGACGCTCTAGCACTACACCATCGAGGCGGACGCTCTAGCACTACACCACCGATGCGCTATGTAACAGGGACAGGGTTAACTGATAACACTTGGAGCTCAAACTATGTGAAGTACGCGGGTATCCGTTTAAATCAGTATCAATTACCAGTATCCTATACGATCAATCAATGAACATATAACTATTTAACCCTCGACCCGTAACCATCCGCACCACAGAAAACAACCGGTGTTTAGAACGAGTTACGATCCAGATCATGAAACGCTACGACGCAGTCTGATCAGCATCTTCGGTTATTCTCTCATATTTAAACGCATTTTAACGAGTTTGCAGCAGCCGACGTTTTAAAACAATGTGGCAAAATGAGACATTTCTAATAATGAGCAATTTCTACCTTTGCCAGAATGTGTTCAACTCTTTTCTATAAATAACCTTTCCCTTGTAGTGATTTTCCATGATGTTTTCAAAGTCGTCTAATAAGGGAATTGGTTAAACCAGTGTTCAACATTTTGTGTTATTGTGTTATTTTGATTTCTCCCCCTCTCCCCCCCCCCCCCCCCCCCCCCCCCCCACACACCCTCCTAACCCCCTACCCCCGACGCGCGCAAATGTCGTGTTCGTGTTGCGTGGTTAACATTTAAAAAGTAATTAACCTTCTCCTGCAGACGCGGTTTGACGCATTTTTTGCGTTCAGTAATACCACAAGGTAAGCTGATTGCAATGCAAACGACCAGAGTGCATCATGCTTGTAAGGGGGGTGGGGGTGTTATCACTCATGTATACAGTTATCAGCTATTTGTTATAAATATACGTTTAAAGTGATAAGCCGACAATAGAAGTTGCATATGAGCCCGTCAATTGGAAAATGTACCTGTACCTGTTTGATTTCGATACCAGCAGTGTAGATCCAGATTAACCTGTACATCTGTACAATCTAATCGAGATATACACCGTTCACATATTACTTAATCAACCTCGTCATAAGCTTCAATCAACGTGTGTATATATAACTGACTTGGTTGATGTACCGGCTGATCTGAACCTTCGCTGTCCAGAGATGCCAAAGTGCACCTTTGGGCACGGCCGCGGATACCGGACTGGGTTAGTAGGCCAGTACGTACTGGCCTACTAACCCAGTCCGGTATCCGATATAAACCCATTAATTTGATATACAATTGATATCGTGATAAACGCTATCTTAAATCACTAAGTATGTTCAACACTTTCCCGCTTACAAGCGCATTTAGATGAATTTTAAGCGGTTGAATATTTTTAAAAACATTGTGGAAAAAGGTGAAATTGCTCATAATGAGCAATTTCTCCTTTTACCACAATGTTTTGAATGAAATAATTCACTATTTCATTTTATGCGGTTCTGTCCACATTTGAAGATGTTTTTTTTTCATTTTCAGCATAGTCTATTGCAGTTTTTGTTGTGTTAGGAAAGGGTTAATTGGTAGACCTCATTTTCTTCACGGGAGTCTACTGTACAGTAGTAGTTACCATGTCTGCCACAGGAACGTGTAGACAAGTGTTCGATCTTTGATCTGAGCATACCAAATACTTTAAAACAAATTAGCAGGTGCCCCTTTGGCCTCGGGACACTCAATAAGAATGGCAGCCACCGTCCTGTCCCTTGATTGAACCGCAAGGGTCTCATAAATGGGTCCAAACGATTGGAGTCAATGCCACTCTTGAGTTCCAGCAGGTGGGGGGTTTATTCGTTTCATACCTAACATATTTTTATAATCTGCATGTAAATATATGGTATGGACCACTGTCATCTTTCCTGTCCGACGCAAACTTAGCTTAAATCGGCGTTACACCCAAAACAAACAAACACGAACGGAATGGCTTTATCTCTTGACAGGCGGTACGTAGACGATATCAATAATGGAATACTCCCTGTTGGCTATTAACCTAGTCACCGCAAAGATATAACGTATATAACTGTTGAGATCTGGTGCATTAAGGAAATGAAAGAAAAAAACACCTAGCTTACAGTCCAGAGAAAGCCTTGTAGAAGAAAACTTTACCAAAAGTTGGGCTCGTCCGGGATTTGAACCCGGGACCTCTCGCACCGCACCCTAAGCGAAAATCATACCACTAGACCAACGAGCCACTTGTCACAAGTTTGATCCTTTAAGTCTAAAATGGAATATCAGTTTACATACATACGAGAGTGTTAGACGATTATGCAAGTAAAGTAAGTAAGTAAAATTGTTATTAGAGTGACATGTGTATAACATATAATTAAACATCATACAAAGTTTGTTGGAAAAACACCTGGACACATGGGCCAATATGTCACTATCTGTTAACCCTTTCCCTCATATAGATGTTTTTGACGCCTCTGCAGCAGACGGGGTTTTGAAAACATAGTGACAAAAGAAGAAATTGCACAAAACGTGCAATTTCTTCTTTTGCCACAATGTTTTCCACTCTTTGTCATAGGTTATCCATTCAATTATGGAGATTTTCTATGTTTTGACAAAATACGTTTAAAGTCGTCTGCAGCAGAATTGTCGCACGAGGGAAAGGGTTAAGGTAATGTCTATGTGCGTAAGTGCATGTATTCTTATCAGTGTGTGGTTCATGGAGTCTATATACATATATAGATATATATACACATATATATACACATATATATATATATAACTATATCGATGGTCTCGTTCAAAATAGGCCGAATCTACAGCTTGTACAAAATGTAGTTATTGCATCCCCTAACGAAGCCATCTATATGAACTAAGAACTTTAGGAGGCATAACGTACTTTTGAATGCAACGTGAGCTTTAGACTATAAAGCTTCTACTGTTGACATATAGTATGTGCGGCTCGTTGGTCTAGGGGTATGATTCTCGCTTTGGGTGCGAGAGGTCCCGGGTTCAAATCCCGGACGAGCCCAATTATTTTTGTTATTAAAACGAAAGTCAAAATCCCAACCATCAAATACAAGAAGGTATTTAGATTACATAGTGTTAAAGTCGATGTATATCGATTTATATCAAGTACCGCTCCTTAACACGTGAGAAGCCTACTATACATACTAAAACAGTTTAACCATTTACCGAATGTCAACGCGATTTAACGACTTTTGAAAACATTGAATAAACGGGAAAATATATATGAGTATCACCAATCTGAATGGGTGCGTTGATCATTTAGTGGCATTACTCTGGCTTTTGGGCGCTATACATAATCGGGTTTTAATTCTCGGTTGAACCTATTTCGGTTATCGAAATCAAAGAGACTTTTCACAGAAGCAAGTTTACAATCCGCTATTAAAGTCACGCAGAAGAAAGAAATGGGCGTTATGAACCGGGTATCGAACCCGTGACCTACAGATCACAAGTCAGATACGCTACCAACTGAGCTACCCGGCCGGGTATAGAACAAAAGAACAACGCTCTGTAAAAGAAACCCGTTAGGTATTAGCGACCAATGTAGATCCAGATCAGCCAGCGCGACAGTACAACAGTCATTGTTTACTTCAAGAAGTTGTTATAGATATATCCATTCAGATCCTTAGCATGAGTGATCTGCAAGTCCTTTTCCGCACGTGTCATAATTAATGTAAGGTTGGTTTTTTCGCAGACCGCCGTTCAAATGTTAAAGCAATTCACACGTTTGAATTTGTCTGAAACGTGTATCTTGGACAAAAAAAGTTGGGCTCGTCCGGGATTTGAACCCGGGACCTCTCGCACCCTAAGCGAAAATCATACCCCTAGACCAACGAGCCAGTTGTAAAACCAGGGAATCGAGAGCTTAGATGTTATATTGACTAACTTATCTTTAAACTTCAAAGTATCGTTTTACTACGTTTAGCCTAAAATGGAATATGAGATTACATACATGTATATGAGTTTAAAAGACTTTCAGTACGAGAATACTGTGTTCAAATCCCGGACGAGCCGAACTATCTTTAAAGAAAGAAATGAGCGTTTTCAAAATGGTATATTTGAATTAAGTTGTAGCGTTACATCTTAAACTGCCGGATCAAGACAAACATCTTTCAAAATATTATTTTTGACCAACGAGCCACTAGTTAAATATTTGATCGTGAGATTAGAAAAAATGCTTTCCTGGCTTATCTGTACATTTCAATTATCCTTTAACTACGTTAAGTCTTAAATGGAATTTAAGATAAGATATCTACAAGATTTATGAACTCTCATGTGTGGCTCGTTGGTCTAGGGGTATGATTCTCGCTTTGGGTGCGAGAGGTCCCGGGTTCAAATCCCGGACGAGCCCAATCATTTTTGTTATCAAAACGAAAGACAAAACCCTTACCACCAAATACAAGAAGGCATTCTTTTTAAAGTCGATATATATCGATTTATATCAAGTATCGCTACATCGCTCCTTAACACATGTGAAGCTTACCATACATACTAAAACAGTTTAACCATTTTCCACATGTCAACGCACTTTAACGAGCATGCTGCATGGGCGACTTGAGAAAACATTAATTAAACGGGAAAATATTTTTGAGTATCACCAATCTGTATGCATGGGTGCGTTGATCATCTAGGGGCATTATTCTGACTTTTGGGCGCGATACATACTCGGGTTTAATTCTCGGTTGAACCTATTTCTGTTATCGAAATCAAAAGAGACTTTTCAAAATCCGACATTAACTGAGCAGTATGAATCACATGAAAAAATGGCATTATTTAAATAAAGTTGTAATGTTGCATCTAAAACTGCCTGACCAAGACAAGCATCTTTAAAAATATGATTTGGGCTAACGGGTGATAAGGTCTTTTTGGAATCAATTTAGAACTAATTCAATTCAATCTTTAAAACAAAAGAAACCTGTAATACATTAGCGACCAATGAAGAATCAGATCAGCCAGTGCGACTGCGCGACAGTCATTGAAAACTTCAAGAATCTTCTAAAAGGTTGCATCCATTTGGATCCTTAGCAAAAGTGTGCATGCAAGCCTTTTACCATACGTGTACTAATTATGTGAAGGTTGGTATTTGCAGATCGCCGGTCAAATATAAAAGCTATTATAATGTTTAGGTTTGTCCGGAACGTGTACCTGGATCAAAAAAAGTTGGGCTCGTCCGGGATTTGAACCCGGGACCTCTCGCACCCTAAGCGAAAATCATACCCCTAGACCAACGAGCCAGTTGTTTACCAAGGGTTAATAAGTAACGTTTTCGGTAAACTACAATTATTCGTTAACTACGTTAGTCTAAAATGAAATTTGAGAAAAGATATATACAATTTTAATCAACTATAATGTGTGGCTCGTTGGTCTAGGGGTATGATTCTCGCTTTGGGTGCGAGAGGTCCCGGGTTCAAATCCCGGACGAGCCCAATTATTTTTGTTATTAAAACGAAAGACAAAAACTAATCACAAAATACAAGTCTATATATTGATGTATATCAAGTATCGCTCCTTAACAAATGTGAAGCTTACCATACATACTAAAACAGTTTAACCATTTTCCACATGTCAACGCAATTTAACGAACATGCTGCATGCGACTTTAGAAAACAAATAATTAAACGGGAAAATATATTTGATTGATTGATTGGGGTTTAACGCCGTTTTTAACAATTTCACAGTTCGGCCAATTCACCTACTCATGCATTTCCTGGTTTTCTCACACCAGTACTCCACACAACAATCTTCCAAAGCAATTGGCTGCTTTTCCACATAGACTTAGCCCATTGGTGGAAGACGAATGACGCATGTCGCATTGACTTTTGTCAATCGTCGGTAAGAAAGTTGGCCGAGCCGGGATTCGAACTCACAACCCCTGGATTGACAGCCCGCGTCGCTACCGACTAAGCTACCGGGGCTCGGCGAAAATATATTTGAGTATCACCAATCTGTAGGGGTGCGTTGATCATCTAGGGGCATTATTCTGGCTTTTGGGCGCGATACATACTCGGGTTTTAATTCTCGGTTGAACCTATTTCTGTTATCGAAATCAAAGAGACTTTTCAAAATCCGACATTAACTGAGCAGTATGAATCACATGCAAAAATGGCATTATTTAAATAAAGTTGTAATGTTGCATCTAAAACTGCCTGACCAAGACAAGCATCTTTAACAAATATGATTTGGGCGAACGGGTGATAAGGTCACTTCGGAATCAATTTAGAACTAGTTCAAATCAATCTTTAAAACAAAACAAAACCTGTAATACATTAGCAACCAATGAAGAATCAGATCAGCCAGGGCGACTGCGCGACAGTCATTGAAAACTTCAAGAATCTTCTAAAAGGTTGCATCCATTTGGATCCTTAGCAAGAATGTGCATGCAAGCCTTTTACCATACGTGTAATAATTATGTGAAGGTTGGTATTTGCAGATCGCCGGTCAAATATAAAAGCTATTATAATGTTTAGGTTTGTCCGGAACGTGTACCTGGATCAAAAAAAGTTGGGCTCGTCCGGGATTTGAACCCGGGACCTCTCGCACCCTAAGCGAAAATCATACCCCTAGACCAACGAGCCAGTTGTTTACCAAGGGTTAATAAGTAACGTTATCGGTAAACTACAATTATTTGTTAACTACGTTAGAGTCTAAAATGAAATTTGAGAAAAGATATATACAATTTTAATCATCTATAATGTGTGGCTCGTTGGTCTAGGGGTATGATTCTCGCTTTGGGTGCGAGAGGTCCCGGGTTCAAATCCCGGACGAGCCCAATTATTTTTGTTATTAAAACAAAGGACAAAAAACTAATCACCAAATACAAAGTTTTGAAGTCGATATATATTGATTTATATCAAGTATCGCTCCTTAACACATGTGAAGCTTACCATACATACTAAAACAGTTTAACCATTTTCCACATGTCAACGCGATTTAACGAACATGCTGGTTGCATCCATTTGGATCCTTAGCAAGAGTGTGCATGCAAGCCTTTTACCATACGTGTGATAATTATGTGAAGGTTGGTATTTGCAGATCGCCGGTCAAATATAAAAGCTATTATAATGTTTAGGTTTGTCCGGAACGTGTACCTGGATCAAAAAAAGTTGGGCTCGTCCGGGATTTGAACCCGGGACCTCTCGCACCCTAAGCGAAAATCATACCCCTAGACCAACGAGCCAGTTGTTTACCAAGGGTTAATAAGTAACCTTGTCGGTAACATTCAATTATTCGTTAACTACGTTAAGTCTAAAATGAAATGTGAGAAAAGATATATACAATTTTAATCATCAATATTGTGTGGCTCGTTGGTCTAGGGGTATGATTCTCGCTTTGGGTGCGAGAGGTCCCGGGTTCAAATCCCGGACGAGCCCAATTATTTTTTGTTATTAAAACGAAAGACAAAAACTAATCACCAAATACAAAGTTTTGAAGTCGATATATATTGATTTATATCAAGTATCGCTCCTTAACTTTGGTCGGAAATGCCTAACGGTTTGTTATTGCACAGCATCGCTCTTTTAACCCTTTCCCACATACAACAAATCTGCAGCAGACGAATTTGAAAACTTCTAAGCAAAAGCACAGAAAATCACTTTAAATGAAAGAATAATAATTGAACTGAGTTGAAAACATGGTGACAAAAGGAAAAATTGCTCGTTTTGAGCAATTTATCCTTTTGTCATCATGTTTTCAAAATTCGTCTGCTGCTGAGGCGTCAGTAAGCGTCTATATGAGGGAAATAGTTAATTCTGATACGGTTGAGATATAATCTAACTGTACACTTCCTAGGTTAGTGTTTCCCGGTAATCATGAACCGTCGCCTGGTATAACTGATATAATGCTGAAAAAAATGGAGTAAAACTCCAATAAACCAAACAAATATTATATACGAAGAGCTGTCACTGGAAGGTTAGAGATCAGGATATAGACATGTCAAGTTAAGGGTAAAACCTACTTGTAAACGTCTGAAGCAGACGACAATTGAAACGATTAAACGATTATTGGGGAAAAGCGAATATCAATTTCTTACCGTCACAATTAATCATCATATGTGGTTGTTTACCCTCGCCTATCGGCATTAAGCCATTTGGCGAGCAAGTCACAATTAATAATAGCTGTAAGTTCTTTTTATTAGCGTGTATGTGTTCTTTTTATCTTAATTGTAAAAACATGCCAATTAAAAGTTTAAATATATAAAAAAGTTAGCGGTTTATCATGTGCGGCTCGTTGGTCTAGGGGTATGATTCTCGCTTTGGGTGCGAGAGGTCCCGGGTTCAAATCCCGGACGAGCCCAATTCTTTTTGTAAAAAATAATAAGCAAATGACTTTATTTAAATTTCATTATATTGATTCCTTCTCGTTAGACTAGTATTAGACTAATTAATTGAATAATAATCATTAATGCCTTCTTCCCCCCTTTTTCACCACCCACTTTTTTCCAACTTTTAATGTACTCCTCTTTACATAGTGTATTATTTATTTATTTATTATTTATTGAATGTCAATTTGTGTATGTATAGTATATGTTAAGAATATGTCTTAAACTTGTCGCTCAAAACTAGCGAGAGTGCTGCTACACTGAAGAGTCAAGCTTAAATTAATTTCTTCTAACGTTTTACGTTTTCATAGAGATTGTTGGGGATGGGTCTTTCAAAGGCGTCTGCTTCAGATTAGCAGTATGTGGGAAACGGTTAACTAAGCAGAATCAATAAAAACGATTTGTCTATAAATACTGATCGGTGGCTATAATTCGTGATTTGCTTTCATGTTTTTCGCAAAAACGACTTCTTTGTTATCTCAATAGTTTAAGCATCCTGCCTTCAAGTGCAGACAGTTTCATAAGACAGGGGGGAAAAAACAAAAACAATCCCATATCAGTATGATTTAACCCTTAACCTCATATAAACGCTTTCTGACGCCTATGCAGCAGACGGCTTTTTGAAAACATAGTGACAAAAGAAGAAATTGCTCAAAACGAGCAATTTCTCCTTTTGCCACAATGTTTTCCACTTTCAGCCATAGTTATCCATTCAATTACAGAGATTTTCTATTTATTGACAAAATAGGTTCAAAGTCGTCTGCTGCAGAATTGTCGTATGGGGGGAAAAGGGTTAAACATGCAGAAAGCCATGCAAGTTAGAGCGCGTAACATTATATAACATAAATCAGACAAGATAAAGTTTAAAATGAGTAATCAATTTCCCGTTTTACATTTTTTAATGTCTTGGGTCAAAATGTCTGTCATTGTCAACGGATGTAGGTCAGACGAACACAATAAAGTGTGTCGTCTGCTATTCTTGTAATCCCCCCCAACCTTCTTGATTAAGTTTGGAAAACGGAAAATAAAAGAACATCAAGACAGACAGACAGACAGACAGAAATTAAATTAACGATGTGTATAAAGTACATTGTCTTAACACATACATATACAAACAATAGACATGGCAGGAAAATACGATCAAACGTACTTAATATATTATAATATAGAATAGTTTAAAGGATGCAAGTCATCACAAAAGTGTGCGCAATAAATAACGTTGATGATGCTATGATAACCATGCCTGGCGGTTTTGGGGGTAATGTTGGATACATCTGTGTACAGTGAACACTCGGCTAAGTGTGTGTGTGTGTGTGTGTGTGTGTGTGTATTTCACAGTCTCATCGGAGTATTAACTCTTCGCGTATATTTGTTAAGACCCTGACTGCATTTCTTAACAAAAATAGAAATGTGGGCGTAAATGTTTAACCCTTTCCCACTTGCAGACGCATTCTGCAGCAGGCGACTTTTGAAAACATTGTGGCAAAAGGGGAAATTGCTCATGATGAGTAAATTTCCCTTTTTGCCACAATGTTTTCAACTCTATTTAATGTTTAAACTCTCATTTATGGAGATATTTCACATTTTACCCAATATGTTTTCAAAGTCGTCTGCTGCAGAAATGTTCTATGCGGGAAAGAATTAACGCCGATGTTACTTTATATGATGCCAAACCTGGGAGAGAATTACCCATTCCCACATATCGAGAGCTTGGCATGAAACGGTTGTAACTAAAGACCTATTATGAAAACCCTTGGTTTAGGGCAATTTTGACCCATTTGTAAACAATGCAAATTTAGGTGCCATTGCTCAGAACGAGCAATGGCACCTACATTTGAATTGTTTACAAAGAAAAAAAAATTAACGCTTATAAAGACTTTATGGCGAGGTGATTTACCTTGGTAACAAAATACCAATTTCAGTTACAACTGTTTCACGCCAAGCCCTCGATATAGCTCTACAGTAGACACTTTCGAAAACCCTTGTTTTCTTGTTTGTTTCTCCCTCTTTCCACGGTGTTTGCCAAACGTCGTGTGCTGCAGATGCGACAATTGTCTTCTGTAACATAAAAGGTTACAGGATGTTTGTAACAAACACGATGAACGTATCAAACAATGAACGTCAAATTTGACGGATAAACTAAATAAAACATAAATAAATTTATTTCAATTAATTCTAATTAGGGAATGATAGATCGGTATAAAATGATGAATAATGGCATTTATTGTTTTTGTCATCGATGATTGTCTTAACTATTTTCCTCTTGAAGATGCATTTTGATGCAAATGCAGCTGATGACTTTTGTCACAATGGTTTGAACTATATTCAATAAGTGTGCGTTCCTATTTACAATTTTTCGCAATTTGCATGTTGTGTTGTATTTTTGAAAGGGTTACACATTCTGTGATACTGACGGGTGTAAACACTTTTATTTACATCGGCCGTTTGGATAGATGTTTTGAAAAATGAAATTTATGAAACATATAAAATTATAAAATGCATATAACTGTGCACTTCTTCTCAATTGTTTGTTATTCCATAATACATTTTCAATGCCACGAATCTATAACTGTTGTATCGGGTAAACTATAATGGGATTTAGACAAATGCATATCTCGTTCTAGAAGACAGCAAATCTGTTAACGGTGATATCAAGAGTTTTTTATTTGCAGATTCGATCGAAAAATATGACGAATTATGTTTTTATTCACCTTAATCGAGATACAAATTTCAAGCCCCAAACATATATCACATGGCTTACTTCCCTTAATTTTGTGTTCACTAGAGTCACTCCCCTTGAACTGTGACGATTTACGGCACCACGCGGGATTACAAACTGCAAACAGCACATTTGCAGCAGACGATTGTTGAAACATTGGAAGTCTCTCAATGACAACATGATTCGTCTACTGCAAAAGCGTATAAAGTCGCATGTGTCAGGGTAAGCTCTGAATAACAGGTCTTTATTTTACTTCAAGGTGGTCTGAAGCCATATATGGAAATAACTGACATAAACCAGAATGACCATTTGATGAGCGATTCATTATCGATCCTTAAATCATAGGTTATTGTATTTTTTTAAACTTCTATTTCAACGCTTTGCGGTTTAACCCTTACGCTGCGAAAGGCAATTAAAAGCTTTTGCAAACAATGCAGAATCAAGTGAGACGGCTCGTCACGTTGGTTGCCACTTAGACATTTTCTGTTGGACAAACAATGAAGTGTTTAAATTTTCAACGTGGAAGAGTAGACTTTGTGTAATTCGGCAGTGAAAGAATTTATGAAAATCTACATCACAAGATTTATGTTTGAGTTTTTTTCAGACGACATTATTTCAGAACATAATATAACAGAACAGAAGCATTTGACGTTTTCGAACCGTCTTCTTAGATAAAACGAAAATAAACTATGTATAGCTTTTGACCTTCATTAAAAATATATAAATATAGCAAAAGTTCATGAGAAAAGGATATCGATTAGACTTAAACACAAAATGACTGCAACTTCATTTTGTTGAATTTTGTAGTTAAAATCATTTTGTTCAAGTCATCTATAATGCAGACTGCATATACCAAGCATAACAATTATAACAGCATGATACTATGAACCATATATCTAAAATATTAATAATCAGTCATGTATAGAAATGACAAAACTTTTGTAGCCTATACATGCAAAATGAACAAGAAAAACTATCTCCGCTCCATGCATTTATAAATAAGGCTTTTTATATATTCAAATCATCCTACACAATCCAGTTATTACTGTACCTGAAACTGACAACCCGCGGTGATTTATTCAGCAGGCGGATTCTGAAAATATTGTGGCGAAAGGAGAATCGAAAGAAAAAAAAAAGAAGCAAACTCTCCTCATCAAAAGTGTTTTCAAAGCAATAGGCAATGTGTACTTTCAACCTTTCTTTTATATTTTCAAAACAGGTAACTCTGAACACACAGGAAAACGTCCCTTCCTAGACGCTTTCTGGATGATTTTTGAAATTAGCATGGCAAAAGGAGGAATTGCTCATAATGATCGAGCAATTTCTCCGTTTGCCACAATGTTTTCAACATGTTTTTATAGTTTTTCCTAGATGTGGGTCAAAGATGACTGCTGCATATTTGCTGTATGCAGGAAAAGGGTTAAACGAGAGTGATACATTGTGAAAAGAGCATAAGAGCCATTCCACAAGAAATCCAACAGTGTTGACTCTGCGTAGAGCATCGACCCGGATCAGCCTAAGGATGCCACGCAGGCTTACCCAAACAGACACATTTCGCCTCCTGTGGATTTTCTGCTTCAGGAATCATTACTCTATACCTGTATCCCACCCTTAGACAAATGTGTGGGCCTGGATTAGCCTGTGCGGACTGCGCAGGCTGATCAGGTTGATACATTACGCAGAGGCCATAATGTTGGTTTTCTCGGCTTATATGTACTCAAACTTTAGTTTCGCCTGGTCTACGTATTTGCATAATATTTTTTGTTTAAAAGCTCAGACACATTGCCCCTTCCTAGACGCTTTCTGGATGATTTTTGAAATTAGCATGGCAAAAGGAGGAATTGCTCATAATGGTCGAGCAATTTCTCCGTTTGCCACAATGTTTTCAACATGTTTTTATAGTTTTTCCTAGATGTGCGGACTGCGCAGGCTGATCAGGTTGATACATTACGCAGAGGCCATACTGTTGGTTTTCTTCGCTTATATGTACTCAATCTTTAGTCTCGCCTGGTCTACGTATTTGCATAATATTTTTTGTTTAAAAGCTCAGACACATTGTCTGAGCATGCGCAATTAACATATTGATTATCGTTTGTAGGTGCATGGATGCAGAAGGATGCGCAAATACAACTTAAGTAGGACCTTTCCCTGGCTGGTTAAATCTTTATTTAACAAGATGCATTCCTTGTACTTTGCGATTTAGTTATTGTTGTTGTTGTTGTTGTTGTCCTTTTGTGTCTTTATCAAACAACGGCAGATTTACAAATCTCGGTCAGCAGGGTCCCTGGCTGTCACAACGAGGAACATCCGTTCGAATCTCAGTTTGGCCAGTATAATCACTTTTGTTATAACTTTGTAAAGTGTCTTCCGTCGATGAAATTAAATGTCTGAGTGGGGAAAGAAGCGTATTGCCCGAAAGGCATGTCGTGGGATTAACAGACGCCATGACCTGATTAAAACAAATGGACAGATTAACTGGCCGACATTTCATGAAATGCATGCACTGTTAAACGCCGATACATGAACTTTATCCGCCAACAAATGATTGTAATACAATTTCTTCACTGTTTAAACACGTTTGACCTCGTTTCATCGCGGCGAGACTACGCACGGGCCTAATCAATTATTTATAAATACACGAACCCAGACTTCGGTCCATAACAATCATGTCTATTACCTAACATGCTGATTTATAAAGGCATTTCGTACCCACGTTCATTCGAACCATTACTATGGAACGCCGTAGCTGTCTTATGTTGAGATATCTTATGTTATTTTGTCAAAGTGTCATGCTATCTTGTGCATAGAACATGTCATTATGTCAATAGAACATGTTATTATGTCACACGCTCATGTCATTATGTCAAAGTGCCATGTCATCTTGTCAATATGACGTGTTATTATGTCAAACTCTCATGTTATTATGTCAAAGTGTCATGTTATCTTGTCTAAATGACGTGTTATCTTGTCAAGATGACGTGTTATCTTGTCAAGATGACGTGTTATCATGTCAAACGATCATGTTATTATGTCAAAGTGTCATGGTATCATGTCAATATGACGTGTTATTATGTCAAACGATCATGTTATTATGTCAACGTGTCATGGTATCTTGTCAGTGTGACGTGTTGTCAAAGGGTCATGTTATCTTGTCAATATGACGTGTTATTATGTCAAAACGTCATGCTATCTTGTCAATATGACGTGTTATTATGTCAAAACGTCATGCTATCTTGTCAATAGGACATGTTATTATGTCAACCATTAATGTTATTATGTCAAAGTGTCATGCTATCATGTCAATATAACATGTTGTTATGTCAAACGCTCATGTTATTATGTCAAATTGTCATGCTATCTTGTCAAAAGAACATGTTATTATGTCAAGCGCACATGTTATCTTGTCAATAGAACATGTTATTATGTCAAGCGCACATGTTATCATGTCAAAGTGTCATGCTATCTTGTCAATCTGACATGTTATTATGTCAAACGGTCATGTTATTTTGTCAAAGTGCCATGCTATCTTGTCAATATGACGTGTTATTATGTCAAACGATCATGTTGTTCTCTGACTGTACCATCTTGTTAAACAAGTATGGTATTATGTTCACACGACGTTATGTTGTTGACGAACTTTTATTGGCGCGAAACCACAATTCAAAATGGCGGAAAGCGACACAATATGTAGCGGGCAAATTTCCGCAATTCTTTCGCGTGCCGGATTGCCGGCACTTACAGACACTTTTCTGAAGGAAAAGATTGAACCAAACATCATTTGCTCGATGACTGATGAGGATTTGACCCGTTTGGGAATAAGTACAATTGGAGAACGGATACGCCTACGAGAAAGCGCGAAACTAGAGGTTCGTAGATATTTTTATGCCCCCGGAATCACTGATTCGGTGGGCATTTAGTTTTTGGCCTGTCTGTCTGTCTGTCTGTCGAAAAAAACTTTAACCTTCACCACTACTTTTGAACCATAACAGGTACGGCTTCCATATTTCACATGTGTATTCCTTGTGACATGACGTTTCTGTCAGTACCAAGATTTTTCACCTTGCGACCTTGACCTTTGACCTACATTTTGAAAACTTCTTTGTCTGTGGCAAAGAAAACTTTAACCTTCACCACTCCTTTTGAACCGTTACAGGTACGGCTTCCATATTTTCATGAATCACCGATTCGGTGGGCATCTAGTTTTTGGCCTGTCTGTCTGTCTGTCTCTTTGTCTGTCTGTCGAAAAAAACTTTAACCTTGACCACTTCTTTTGAACCATAACAGGTACGGCTACCATATTTCCCAAAAAGTTCAAAGAAACGTCCAGAAATTAAAGACTGGACAATTTTGAACGTCCGGAATTTCCAACTTATGCCCGAAAACTTTGAGAAAATCCCTATACACACACTGTACTTAGACAACCCCTCGATAAATGTGTAACATGTATATTTAACGCGAGTCAGCTGTGTTGTGTAATAAATCTGGACTACTCACGTATTTCAAATTTACAGAGACCAATATAACTGAACCATAATAAAACGGAATTATACCTATATATATATTAAACTGACAGTCTGTCGATTACAGTAAGTGATTAACCATTTTCTTTAACTCATCCAAATTGAAAACATAAGTCTCTCGCTTTCCGGGCTATTGCTGTACCGACAGAGCTAACCAGGCCGCTTGCACATATTCATCTGGAGTAGGTTACCAACTACACATAGTTACATACACCCCCAGAACAACAGTATTCATCCTTGAATTTCTAATCTGATACACCTATAGATCATTTGTGGTACGATCCCAAAGCACCTACAGTCTAGTCATGGCCCCCTGTTGGGTGCCAAATGTAACCAGACATTGAAAAATATGCAGCCAGTCCGGGACGAGGGACCGCCCGCTTACAGGGCGATTTGCTTTACCCCCTGAGCTATAAAATTTAAAACATGTACTGACAGAGTGAAAACAGTGTAGTCACTACGAGCATTTTGAATTCTTCCTTCACTGTTTTTAAAGGCCTTCTGTATCGGGTTCGGGAAAATGTGGTATTATGGAGCATAGGGTTAATTCACTTCTTATCAGTAATGGGTGAATTATGTTTACATTTACTTCAACAGAGTGAAAAACAATGCAGGAAGAGTTAATATTGCTTGTGACAAGCAATCTGAACTCTCCCTACTGTTTTTGAAGCCTTCTGTATTGGGTGCGGGAAAATGCTGTACTATGGAGCAAAGGGTTTTTGTTTGAATGGGGTTTAATGCTGTTTCAACAAAGTTTCAGTTATATACAGCAGTCAGTTACCCTATTACCATGCTTCCTGGGATTTTAACCAACTGTACTCCACACAAATACTCTGCAAGTGGCTGACATGACATGTCCCTTTATGGCATGTATGCCAATCAACATATTTGTGTCGTCATTGCACACTGTCCTCTCTTTCAAGTTCTCAAAGAGCCATTTTTAAAACCAAGTTGTGTAATGGCTCGATGGGGACTATTAACTTAATTAAGGGTGATTATGGATTATAATAATAATGAGTTAGGAATTCTCATAGTTACAGGTATGAGCTATATTATTTAATGACATTCAATTAAATCTTTCCTCCATAAGAATTTTATTGGACTCAAAATTTAAAGCATTAATTCAACACTTATCAATAATGGGTGAATTATGATTACATTACTGAAAAAGTGGAAAACAATGCAGGAAGAGTAAAGATTGCTTATTACGAGCAGCCTTAAATCTTCCTACACAGTGTTTTCAAAGGCCTTCTATATTTGATGCGGGCAAATGTGGTATTGATATGGAGCAATAGCGGTTTTCCAGCATTCATCCGAGAACAAAATTACATTTTTAGCTCGACTATTCGAAGAATATGAGGAGCTATACTACTCACCCTGGCGTCGGCGTCCACGTCACACTTTGGTTAAGGTTTTGCATGCAAGTACTTAAATACTACATGTATTGCATTGAAACTTTCTACAACCCTACTAAACTATCACACATATAGATTATCAAGTTAGATAACTGTATCCTGCATTTTATGCAAGTTATGGCCCTTTTTTACTTAGAAATTCTGGTTAAAGTTTTGCGTGCAACTAAATTAAGAGTCCATATCTCAGTATTTACTTGATGCATTGCATTGAAACTTTATACAACCCTACCCAAGCATCACACCTATGTAGATTATCAAGTTAGATAACTCTATCCTGTATTTTATGCAAGTTATGGCCCTTTTTTTACTTAGAAATTCTGGTTAAAGTTTTGTGTGCAACTAAATTAAGAGTTCATATCTCTGTATTTACCTGATGCATTGCATTGAAACTTTCTACAACCCTACCCAACTATCACACCTGTGTAGATTATCAAGTTAGATAACTCTATCCTGCATTTTATGCAAATTATGGCCCTTTTTTTTACTTAGAAATTCTGGTTAAAGTTTTGCGTGCAACTAAATTAAAGAGTCCATATCTCAGTATTTACTAGATGCATTGCATTGAAACTTTATACAATCCTACCCAACTATCACACCTATGTAGATTATCAAGTATGATAAACTGATCCTTGCATTTTATGCAATTTATGGCCCTTTTTTTACTTAGAAATTCTGATTAAAGTTTTGCATACACTACATTAAGAGACCATCTCTTAGTAACTACTTAAAGCATTGCATTGAAACCTTACACAGTCCTTCCCAACCATCACACCTATGTAAACAATCAAGTATGATAACTCTATTCAGTATATTTTGCAGTTTATGGCCCTACTTTAACTAGAAATTTGGTTAAAGCTTTGCATGCAACTACATTAAAAGTCGATATCCTAGTATTTACTTCATGCATTGCTTTGAAACTTTATGCAACCCTTTCCAACTATCACACCTATGTTGATTTTCAAGTTAAATAACTCTATCCTGCATATTATTCAAGTTATGGCCCTTTTTGGACTTATAAATTCTGGTTAAAGTTTTGCATGCAACTACATTAACCCTTTTCCTCATATGGCAATTTTACAGTCAGCAGACAACTTTGAACGTATTTTGTCAAAAAATAGAAAATCTCCATAATTGAATGGATAACCTATGACCAAAAGTGGAAAACATTGTGGTAAAAGGAGAAATTGCATGTTTTGTGCAATTTCTTCTTTTGTCACTATGTTTTCAAAAGGCCGTCTGCTGCAGAGGCGTCAGAAAGCGTCTATATGAGGGAAAGGGTTAAGAGAACATATCTTAGTAACTACTTCCTGCATTGCATTGGAACTTTATACGATAACTCTATCCAGCATTTTATGCAAGTTATGGCCCTTTTTGGACTTAGAAATTCTGGATTAAGTTTTGCAACTACATTTAGAGTGTAATCTCATTAACAACTTGAAGCATTGTATTGAAACTTTATACAACCTTTCCCAATTTCACAACTATAAACACAACCAATTAAGATAACTCTATCCTGCAGATGATGCAAATTGTTGCCGTTTTTTTACTTAGAAATTATGGTTAAAGGTTTGCGTGCAACTACATTAAGAGTCCATATCTTATTAACTACTTAATGCATTCCATTGAATGTTATACATCCCTTCCTAACTATCACTCCTATTAAAATAATTAAGTTAAATAACTCTATCCTGCATATAATGCAAATTATCACCCTTTAAGGAATTGTGCTTAATGTTTTGCATGTAACTACATTAGAGTCCATTATCTCAGTAACTTAAATAAGCAGTGGAATAGTCGAGCTCGCTGTTCTCCGACAGCTCTTGTTACAATGATCGTCATTAAGGCATATAATGGAAATTCAATCATAAATAAATGAAACGACACAATTTTAAGAGAATATAAATCATATAGCAAAGAACTCATAGCTTGGAAAGCAGCAGATTTTCCTAAGCTTTAAAATCCATTGGCTGTACAGTTTGGTGCTAAAAATATCGAACGTATTGCATTGAAAATTGAGGGATATGCATTGTGAATTTTATGGACTGTGTCTGGTGTCAAAATCGAATTAAGATTGATTGGATCGGATTAATGCAGCTCTAATGGTTTATATAGTTATATTTCAATGTATGTTGATAGAAACTTTTCTCACTGAACAAGTCAGTTTAAACTAATTATTTTTTCATATCAATTCTAGATTTCCAACACCAACAACCCTAGTTCAAGAATGTTTCCTGGATTTCGAAATTTGTGTAGACAAAAGGCAAACCAAAGGGTCGGAAAGAAACATAAGGCTGGTAGCTGGACAGCACAGTTTTTTTGTATAAGTTCTATTGAGCAACAAAGGACACCATCTTGTGCAGAAAAAGAAGTTCTCCATAAAACAGGACTTGGCCTGAAGAAAGTTAAAGTGTTGAGCACTTTTAATGAAGAAGAGGTAATAGACTTGTTAAAAAGTGACGAAGTGTTTCCAAAATTAAAACAAAGTGGGGGCTTTGAACTATTAAGGACAATGCAAAATGGGCGAAATCTTGTTGCAATTCCTCCCCCATGGACTTCAAATGATTTGAAAATCAATGTTGGACCTCAGGCCAGAATATATGTTAGACCGATTCAACATTCGTTATCTGTTGAACCTATAGTTGCGGCTATAAAAGAGCCAAGTGTGCAGATTGCATGCGAGAAATGTCACGTTGCGTTTGCTATTCAAGAATTAAGAGATCATGTGAGACATTGCAGTCAACCATTGGAACTGCCAGATATTAGCTCCTATGTCACTGTGGTTAATGATCAACAAATACCAGTAGATTATGAAGATGAAGATGAAGGCCAAAACCAGTATTTCAACTATGTTTTGACTGACTATTCTGAAACTTTTGTTGAAACCCAGAACTCTCATGAAGCCTCCTTTCAAAATTCTCTTGATGTTCAGAACCAGGATTCGCATGTTGAAAATCATGAAATCAACTTGCATGGCACACATATGCAGGATAGCAGTGGGCTTTCCCATGAAGCTCTGAACTCAAACGAAACACGTGTCTTTGGAGAAGTCCATGATCAATTAAATGATACAGTAAATGCTTGTATTATCTTTTGTAAAAACAACAACATAAGCAATCCAGTGGAAATACTCAGGAAAATACAACAAGAGATTGTTGTAGGAAGGCCGTTGGAGGTGGAAGATGCGGCTTCTTCAATTGAGGGTGAAACAACTTTCATAAGCGTGGACAGGGATAATCTCTTAGTAACGGGCATGGAGGAGATCGGTGTCCTATCCACAGAAGAACTCAGGAAGACACTTGAAGTTCAGTTTTATAACGAGGTATTAAATATTGCCTAAGCTTTAGTAGTTTTTAGTCACACATTAAGAAAGCTTAAACATTTAGTGAATATTGCTTTTTTCTACAAATCGGTGAAATACTGAAATTGTCGGTGAGATATTTCCCGTTGTCATCTAACAATTAGTATAAATTAAGATTTGATTGTTGGAGTGTGATTTCAAAATATATCGTCATCAAACATCACTGAGAAAATTCAATATTTTGACTCGCACTTCATGTTAGTGATTATCTCACTTATCGATGTGATATATTTTGATATCAGTAATCACACTTCAACAATCAAATACCCTCTATTTAAATGCAGTCATTGTAAATAGTTAATATTTTAGTGCAAAAGCAAACCCAATTTATTTTACGCTAATCTGTAAAATACTGAAAATTATCAGTGAGATATTTCCTGATATCACTCATTGTTATGACGTGTTGTCATCTGTGAGATACTCCCAACATCACTCACTGTGCCAGAACTACCAAATAGTTTAAATGTTCAAAAAGAAAATTTGATTGCTGGAGTGTGATATTGAAAGACATCATCATAATAAGTGAGAAAATTCCATATATATTTTCTTATCAATGACTATTTATTTCGATATCACACTCCGAAGTCTTCTCCTCTAAAACCACTGACTGGATTTTAATATAGTTTAATCTGATTTGTTCCTTTGATGTTTTTAGCTATACTCGCCTTGATTTGTTCCTTTGATGTTTTTAGCTATACTGGCCAAAGGCCAGAAGAGCTTATGCCATGGCATTGTGTCCATCGTGCGTGCGTCCGTAAACAATTGCTTGTGAACGCGATAAAGTCTTAAGTTTTGATTGTATCTCAACCAAACTTAGATAGTAGTTAAATATTGATGAGAGCTCGGTTCCTTTCGAAAACCAGCCAGATCCGCCCATAGAAGACTTGATTATGGCCCTTGAAATTGTCAAAATTGCTATAATAGAGCTTGTGAACACAATAGAGGCTCCATTTACTATCTCATCTTCACCAAACTTAGATAGTAGTTAAATATTGATGAGAGCTTGGTTTCTTTCGAAAACCAGCCAGATTTGCCCTTTCATGACTGGATTATGGCCCTTGAAATTGTCAAAATTTCTATAATACAGCTTGTGAACACAATAGACCTTCCGTTTCTTATCTGCCCTTCACCAAACTTGGATAGTAGTTAAATATTGATGAGAGCTTGGTTCCTTTCGAAAACCAGCCATTTTGAGGTCATGCTCCAGTGATGTTGAGCAACACATCTTTTGGCAAACATTATACATTTAAAAAAAATCAAAGCTTCTTCACTTGAATCTCAATTCTTATTACAAAAGTTCAATTTTATAACTCTTATTCCACCATACACGACTGTTATTGTTTTTGCAAACAATGAAAAAGCAGACAAGCCATCTCGCCTGAATTATCATTGCTTGCCGCTCTGATACTGGAATAAAGAAATTATCTCTGGAACATGTTGTATTAAAATGCCTCCGGTTATGAAATTGAAAACCTTTAAATAGAGAGAACAGAATATCCCATTTTGAGAATTTGGCAGAATAAGGGTTAATAAAAAAGTATTGGGATTTTTTCTTTCAGCAAGCATGTGATTTTGGTGGACCACGAAAAGAATTCTTTCGATTGATCCAGCTTGAATTGAAAGAGAAATACTTTGATAATGGTTTACGAGATTTGTTGGCTGCAGATTATAAGACAGTTGGAATCATTCTTGGTATGTTGTTTCATCTATCGGTCAGCCTGACATACAGATATTTATACATGTTTAAGAAATAATAAATTCATATGAGTAATCTATTATGAATTGTCAAGTAAATCAGATCATGAGGCCATTAAGAAAAGTGATCTATTTACCAACATTTCAACTCCTAACTGTTGTCTAAATTACGATAGATCACTTTTATGAATTTATTATTCCTATTCTGATATGTCTGTAGTTTAAAAACCACAACAAAGAAACGGACAACAAATTATCCCCATAGCATGTTCAAGTTCACAGTGCGTGTTGAGATCATTTTGGCTTTTGCATTTACCTCCTAGGTTTTATGAAAATGGTGTATCGCTGCAGGAAAACATTTTCAATAATTAATCATATGTCATTAGCTCGACTATTCGAAGAATATGAGAGCTTTACTACTCGAATCGGCGTCTCCGTCTCCGTCGGCGTCCGGTTTAAGATTTAGGGCAAGTTGGCATTTTCATTCATAAGTAATTGTGCTAGGGCTTATAGTTACATCTTTTATCTTTCTTCACATTGAATGCTAAAGATGCTGAGTGTGACCTTCCTTTTGGGGAAAAAAACATGATTTTCGGTGGTTAAAGTTTTAGGGCAAGTTGGATTTTTTTTTTTTTTTTTCTCAATAAGTACTTGTGCTAGGGCTTTCATATTTGGAATATAATTACATCTAATACCTTTCTTCATATCGTATGCTGAAGATTCTGAGTGAGACCTTCTTTTTGGGGTAAAAGACATGATTTTGGGTGGTTAAAGTTTTAGGGCAAGTTGGCATTTTCATTTAATTTTTAATTTTTCTCAATAAGAATTTGTGCTAGGGCTTTAATATTTAGAATATAGTTACATCTTATACCTTTCTTCACATTGAATGCTGAAGATGCTGAGTGTGACCTTCTTTTTGGAGTAAAAAACATGATTTTCTGTGGTTAAAGTTTTAGGGCAAGTAGGATTTTATTTTATTTTTTTAACTTTTTCTGAATAAGTACTTGTGCTAGGGCTTTCATATTTGGAATATAATTACATCAAATACGTTTCTTCATATTGTATGCTGAAGATTCTGAGTGTGATCTTCTTTTTGAAGTAAAAGACATGCTTTTGGGTGGTTAAAGTTTTAGGGCAAGTTGGCATTTTCATTTAATTTTTTAATTTTTCTCAATAAGTACTTGTGTTAGGTCTTTCATATTTGGAATATAATGACATATAATACCTTTCTTCACATTGTATGTTGAAGATGCTGAGTGTGACTTTTAGGGGGTAAAAAACATGACTTTTGTTTGATTTTGAGAATTTTAGATAAATTCATAATTTTTGGTTACATTCCTTTCTAATTGTGATCATTCATTTATCAAATATAACTCTTCAACATATCAAACGGGTTTTGCATGGTGTCAGACATTTGGAAAACCTTTTTTTTAAGATTTTGCTAATTTTGTCAGTTTTAACATTGGCGTTTAGCTCAACGTTAAAGTTACATCATTCAAATCACTTCATACTTCACACATTTATTAAGGACCATCGTAAAATTAGGTTAGATAACCTCATTGTATCTTAAATATGGAGTAATGGCCCTTGATTGACTTAGGAAATTTTATTTTTAAATTATATATATTTAAATGTATGTATCTATTCAGTTGCTTTTACATATAGTGTATATAATATGATTTAATAGTACTTAAGTGCAATTTAATGAAATAGTGCTTTATGTGAATAAGCGGCATATAGTCGAGCGCGCTGTCCTCCGACAGCTCTTGTTTTTATTAGCTTGTCTATTCGAAGAATAAGGGGAGCTATTGTAGACACGTCGCCGTTGCTGTTGGTTAAAGTTTTTGTGAAAGCTAGCATTTACCCTTATAACTTACATACGCCTAGGCCAATGATCTTCAAACTTGGTCTGGACATACTTCATAGCAAGTTGGTGATGCCTACACAGTTGGAAGTTAGTAGGTCAAAGCTGAAGGTCACTGTAACTTTCTATATAGAAACATGGTTAAAGTTTTTGTGCAAGCTAGCATTTACCCTTATAACTAACATACACCTAGGCCTATGGTCATTAAACTTTGTATGGATATTCTTCATAGCAAGTTGGGGATGCCTATAAACTTTGGAGTCAGTAGGTCAAAGGTCAAGGTCACTGTGACCTTCTATATGGAAACTGTTCAGGGTTAAAGTTTTTGTGAAAGCTAGCATTTACCCTTATAACTTACATACGCCTAGGCCTATGATCTTCAAACTTGGAGTTACTAGGTCAAAGGTCAAGGTCACTGTGACCTTTCTGTAAAAAAACAGTTAATGGTTAAAGTTTTTGTGAAAGCTAGCATTTACCCTTATAACTTACATACGCCTAGGCCTATGATCTTCAAACTTGGAATGGACATACATGACATAGCAAGTTGGTGATGCCTAGAGAGTTTGGAGTCAATAGGTCAAAGGTCAAGTTCACTGTGACCTTCAATACAGAAACATTCCTTGCCTTAAAACTACTGATTGCTTAGGCCTATGACCCTGAAACTTAGTTTGGGTAATGGTCATGATCAGCACTTGACTCAAACAGATCATGGGATCATAAGGTCAAAGGTCAAGGTCACTTTGCACCTTGCAATTACTTTTAACTAGTTGCATATGGTGCAACTTCTTGCACTATGGTTAAAGGTTTGCGTGCAACTACATTAAGAGCTCATATCTTAGTAACTACTTGATGCATTCTATTTAAACGTTATAAACCCTTCCTAACCATCACACCTATGAAAATAATCAAGTTAAATAACTCTATCCTGCATATAATGCAAATTATCACCCTTTAAGACATTGTGGTTAATGTTAAGCATGCAACTACATTAGAGTCCATTATCTCAGTAATCAAATAAGCGGTGAAATAGTCGAGCATGCTGTCCTCCGACAGCTCTTTGTTTCTCTAACACTTACACTTCAAACAGTAATGAGTAGGAGTTGTAGTAGTTTAAACAGTTCAGTGCAATAGCCAAATGTGGGTAATTATACATATGGGGATAGAAGAATAGATCATCTTTAAGATTGTTCTTTGTCACCAAAGCTTGCAAATCTTGTTAGAATATTATTTATTTTTGCAATTCTGTTTGCCCTTTTCAACAATTTTTCTGTAATTATAGAAGTTTGATTATTGGCCAGTACTCGGGCGATCAATTTAGGGCCATCTTTGGCCTCTTGTTTTAATGAGGTCTTTGTTCCATCAAAAACAATCATTAACTAGAATTGCGCAATCGATGGCAAGCCATTGCATATCCACGCACATACTTGTTGACCCCTAACGAGAATTTTCTACTCATCATCCTGTTCAATATGATATGCTACATAACCATGTTCTGAAAATTTCTGTTTTTGTCCCCTGTCCACTCCACCAGGGGAACAATTAAAATGTGAAAAAGTATTGTGCACTCCTCAGACCATTCAGCTATCATTTCCCAAAGTTTGAAGTTTCTAATAGTTTGGGAGGAGTTCCTTGCTAAGAAGGACAGATGCTACTTTTTACCCCTTTTTGACCACACAATGACCACCCAATGACCCCCAATTTGACCGCAAAGGTAAAATTGCAATTGAAGAATGGTCTGGGAGGAGTTCCTTGCTAAAGACGTACAGATGCGCGGGGATAATCAGAATTGAAAGTCATTGTTAACAGCATGCACACACACACATGTAGTAAAGGATGAGTTTGGTTTGTACCAAAATGCTATTAGAAAATATTGGCCCAAAAAATAGAAAATTATGTATTAACAAGCAACTGTCATTTATTACAGCCTTGACCATTCTTCAGAATGGTAAATTACCGACATTTCTTTCCCCTGAAGTGGTGGAGGAGATTGTCAAAACTGAAGAACCACAGTCCTTAGCAGTGAAGAAGCTGAGGGAAGGGTTTAATGTTCTTGGAATGTATGATGTAAGTTTCAGATATATTTTTAGCTCACTTGAGATTTGCTCAAGGTGAGTTATTGTGATCACCTTTTGTCCGGCGTCCGTCGTGCGTCGTGCGTCAACTTCTTCTCCTTAGTAACCAGTGGGTCAATTTGGATGAAACTTCACAGAAAGCATCCTCTCAATGACCTCACCAGAATTCCTTCAAATTTTTGGGATCCATGCAAAACTCTGGTTTCCATGGCAACGAAACCGAAACCCCACACTTCAAAATTCTTCTTCTCCCAAATTCGTTGGCAGATTTTCAAATAATTTTGTAGAAATGTTCCTTGGATGACCCTCTATCAGATTCCTTCAAGCCGTGTTGATTGGTCGAAAAACATGGCCGCCAGGGGGGGGGGGGGGGGGGGGGGGCTATTTTGCCTTATATGGCTATAGTGAAAACTTAAAAAATCTTCTCCTCCGAAAGTGTAAGGCCGATTTTCAAATAATTTTGTAGAAATGTTCCTTGGGTGACCCTCTATCAGATTCATTCAAGCCATGTTGATTGGTCGAAAAACATGGCCGCCAGGGGGGGCGGGGCTATTTTGCCTTATATGACTATAGTGCAAACTTAAAAAAATCTTCTCCTCCAAAAGTGTCAGGCCGATTTTTAAATAATTTTGTAGAAATGTTCCTTGGGTGATCCTTTATCAGATTCCTTCAAGCCATGTTGATTGGTCAAAAAAACATGGCCGCCAGGGGACGGGGCTATTTTGCCTTTTATGGCTATAGTGAAAACTTAAAAAATCTTCTCCTCCATAAGTGTCAGGCTGATTTTCAAAAAAAATTGTAGAAATGTTCCTTGGGTGACCCTCTATCAGATTCCTTCAAGCAATGTTGATTGGTCGAAAAACATGGCCGCCAGGGGGCGGGGGCTATTTTGCCTTATATGGCCAAAGTGAAAACTTAAAAAATCTTCAACATCTTCTCCTCTGTAACCAGTGGGTCAATTGGGATGAAACTTCACAGAAAGCATCCTCTTAATGACCTCACCAGAATTCATTCAAATTTTAGGGATCCATGCAGAATTCTGGTTTCCATGGCAACGAAACGAAAAAAAAATCAAAATTCTTCTTCTCCCAAAGTGGTTGGCAGATTTTCAAATAATTTTGTAGAAATGTTCCTTGGATGACCCTCTACCAGATTCCTTCAAGCCATGTTGATTGGTCAAAAAACATGGCCGCCAGGGGGGCGGGGCTATTTTGCCTTATATGGCTATAGTGCAAACTTAAAAATTCTTCTTCTCCAAAAGTGTCGGCCCGATTTTCAAATAATTTTGTAGAAATGTTTCTTGGATGACCCACTTTCAGATTCCTTCAAGCCATGTTGATTGGTCAAAAAACATGGCCGCCAGTGGGCAGGGCTATTTTGCATTATATGGCTATAGTGAAAACTTAAAAAATCTTCTCCTCCAAAAGTATCCGGCCAATTTTCAAATAATTTTGTAGAAATTTTCCTAGGGTGACCCTCTATTAGATTCCTTCAAGCCAAGTTGATTGGTTGGAAACTATGGCTGCCAGGGGGCGAGGCTTATATAGCTTAAGTGAAAAAAAAATAAAAAATCAGGTGAGCGATTCAAGGGCCATCATGGCCCTCTTGTTTAGCTTACCTGAGAACGAAGTGGTCAAGGTGAGCTACATGTATTGCGATCACCTTTTGTCTGTTGTCCGTCCGTCGTGCGTCATCAACAATTCCCTTGGTAACACTCTACAGGCAACATTTTGCATCCAATCTTCATGAAAGTTTATCAGAACATACATCTTCATCAAATCTTAGACAAGTTTGAAACTGGGTCATGTGGGGTCAAAAACTAGGTCACTAGGTCAAATTGAACTTGGGTCGATAAGTCAAATTGAAAGAAAATCTTGTTAAGACTTTGGAAGTCGCATTTTTAACTTGAGCATGTTGAAACTTTGTCAGAATGTTTGTCTTAATGATATCTAGGCTAAGTTTGAATATTGGTCTAGTCGGATCAAAAAATAGGTCACTAAGGCAAGTTTGAGAAAAATCTTGTTAACACTGTAGATATTGTAATTTTTACTTCAGCAACTTGAAACTTTGTAAGAATATTTGTCTTGATAATAGCTAAGCCAAGCATGAATATGGGTCATGTCAGGTCTAGATCTAGGTCACTAGGCCAACTTAAAGAAAAATCTTGTTAACATTTCTTGAGCCGTATCTTTTAATTGAGCATGTTGAAACTTTGTCAGAATGTTTGTCTTGATTATATCTAGGCCAAGGTTAAATATGAGTCATTTCTGGTCAAAAACAAGGTCACTTGGCCAAATTGAAGGACAATCTTGTTAACACTCTGGAAGCTGCATTTTTAACTTGAGCATGTTGAAACTTTTTAAGAATGTTTGTCTTGATGATATCTAGGCCAAACACAAATATGGGTCATGTCAGGTCAAAAACTAAGTCACTGGGCCAAATTTGAGAAAAAATCTATTTAACACTCGAGAGACTTCTGCAGCTTGAAACTTTGTCAGAATGTTTGTCTTGATGATATGGAGCGATACTTGCCCTCTTGTATAAGCTTACCTGACTGCAAAATGAGTAATTGTGGTTGGTATGACAAATAACATTGCATAACTCAGGTGAGTGATCAAGAGCCATCATGGCCCTCTTGTCCAAATACTGTATGAGAAGGTACATTTTTAGCTCACCGTCGCCAACAATTTCTTAAATCAACAACTCCTCCTAAACCACATAGCTAATTTCACTTAAATGTTCCTTACATGATCCCCTTTAAAACATTGTCCAAATAATTGTATTTCATACACAATTGTGGTTGCCATGGCAACGAAAAGGAAAACATTAAAATTCTTCTTGACAGAAACTACTGGCCTTATTTAAAAACAATTTCACATAATTGATCCTTGGGTGAAGCCATTGTGAGGCTGGGGATGGTTTTCCATATATGGTTATTGTAAAAAAATCTGCTCACCAGATTTCAATATGATTTGGCAGAAATGTTCCTTGGGTGACCTTCTACCAAGATTGTTCAAGCCGTTATGATTCGTCAAAAAGCATGGCCGCCAGGGGCGCCCGGCTGCACTTGATTTTCCATATTTGACAAAGTAAAAGTTGCCTATATTGTTTAACACTTTATTCCAGTATTTTTAGCACGAGTGTTTGAGAATAGTCTGAGATATTGCAGTCACCCTTTCGTTGGTGTACACAATTTGTCTAGCTTGTCCAGAACATAACTTTCTAAGTATTAAAGATATTCAAGTGAAATTTCATATATGAATATAGGCCAGTTTGAGGAAGTGCAGTGTACAAGAACCATAACTCTAGCATCAATAATGTTTGGATTATCCAACTTCTTTTATGTTAAAAATTGCTTGTCTGGGCCATAACCTTTTAAGTATTAAAGATATTCAAATGGCCAATGACAGGAAGTGCAGTGTGCAAGCAGAGTAACTCTAGCTTCAATAATCTTTTAGTTAATGCCCTTTTTGGCCGAATTGCAACATAAATGCGGTCTATGGATTAACGATTTCTGTCCATATATCAGTCCATCCATCTGGCGTCAACATTTTGTTAATCTTTGTGTTTAGGTCCATATCTCTACTTGTCACAGGTCAATGAGATTCAACATGTGACTTAACCTTGATGAGTCCTGCATGGTTATCTACTCTGTTAGAAAATCTTTATAAACTTTACTGCAATATGATATGTCACACAGTCATGATTTGTGTCAGGAACAGTCAACTTTAACCCTGTACTTCATAGATACTAATTATTTTGCACCAATGAAACATTGTTAGGTTAACTGACCGCAATATATAACTGCAAAATTGTACAAAAGGCATTAAACTCCATTCAATCAATTGACCTTTTTGTATTTCCTTTAAATAAATTTTATTTTTCAGTTGTTCATGGGTCTTCCAGTGCTGAAATTCCTCCTTCAGTCATCAGCGATTGTCATCACTATGAAGAGAGTGGTAACCATGTTAAAACCAAATTTCTCAGCAGAAGGAAGTAACGCCATTCAGTATGAAAAAGATGTTTACGGTCTTTTCATTAAGTACATGAGAGAAGTAACAGGTATCTTTTTAAGTCATAGAATACATTTGAAATATGTTTTACCAATGAAGGACACTTTCTATAAAAAGTCAAACCTGACTTAAGCAGCAATCGAAGGAAAGGCAAAATGTTGGCTGCTTAAGGCAGGTGGCTGAAATTGTCATTTTAGTAAATTATCAAGTGGCTGCTTAAACCAAGTTGTTGCTTAAACAAGGTGACTGTTATAGCTGGTTGGACAGTAAAAATTAAGTATGATGTTATCTCAATTACATTTCCCAGAGGACTGGGCTTGTTTTCCTTATATGTATATATATTGAAAACTAATTAAGAATCTTCTTGTCCAAAATTACTGGCCTGATTTAAAAAATAATTTGGCACAAATGTTCCTCTGGTGATCCTCTATCAAGATTGTTCAAATAATTCCAATCCGTTAAAAAACATGGCCGCCAGGGGGTGGGGCTTGTTTTCCTTTTATGTACAAATAGTAAATGTTTTAAAATACTTGTACAAAAGCACTGGCCTAATTTGAAAATAATTTGGCACAAATGCTCCTTGGATGACCCTTTACCAAGATTGTTCAAATTATTTTTATCAGTTGATAAACATGGCCATTGGGTGTGGCTCATTTTGCTTAAATGTATGAAGATTCAATTTTAAAAACTTTTAAAGTTTTATTAAATCAGGTGAGCGATATAGGACCATCATGGTCCTCTTGTTAAGTAATTTTCAGAAATTTAGCAGTTTGATAATGGGCCATTGATCAGGTGATAGATTTATGGCCATCTTGTCCCTCTTATTTGTGTCAAGGTCCTATGCATATTACACACTCAACTCTTGTTTATTTTTGCAAAACTAATTTTAAACACTTGCTCTGATCTAAACTTCAGCTGGAAGAAGAGGCAACATAACACTGTCCAGTATGCTGCAGTTTGTTACAAGCACAGACGAAGAACCAGTTCTTGGGTTTAAGATACAGCCATCTATACAGTTTTGTGAAGTCATTGATGGATTTTTGCCAACTGCTAGTACTTGTGTGAATTCTTTGACAATACCTTGACCTACTCAAAATATCAGATTGCCCGAACGTGAACAAGTATTCAATCTGTATGACTATGCCTTTTCGAATACATTTTATGGGTTACATTAACAAGGATGATAGTAACTAACTTATGTACGGATACAAAGAAACCTGCAAAAGAAGAAGAGTGAAAGGATATTGTCACTGTGATCATAATAACCCTCTTGTAACTTAACTGTTTTCATTATAGAATACTTATACATACTTCTGGAGAGCAGAGATAGTATTTAGTTGTAAAGCTACATTTCTGAATTATGATGTCTCATTTATTTTGCATTTTCCTGCCTCTGCAGCAGATATTGAAAAGATTAAGTAAAAAAGAGCTATTGCTTATAAACAACAGTTTGCTTGTATGTCCCTATCTTGGGGGAGGGGCACATATACTTGCTCTTGTCTGTATGTATGTATGTATGTACGAGGGTTGTTTTAAAAAATTCCAGAAAAGTGCCATATCACTTTTAATAATTAATATTAAATATTAAATGCATCTCTTTATGTTTATGTATTACAAACATCGCACATTTTATAATCGAAGAAGCAATGTCATTTTAATGTGAGTGGGGCAGCTACAAATAACACATAAATGTTTTACTTAAAAAGCCACACACCAGTTGTTGTTGGAAAACTACCTCATAATTGAATCTTCTCAAAATACTATCCTGCATTCGTAACACAATTTTCCCATTTATGTACCCATGATTTATAACAAGTTCTGAAATGTATAGTGGGTATTTTCTGTATGTATTTGTCCACTATCATAAAAGCGAAGATGCTTGGATCAAAGTTTGATGACGTTGACAACCTGCCCATGGTAGTGCACAAATGCATACGGAAAATTCTTACTAAGCATTTTAGAACTTGTTATAAACCATGGGTACATAAATGGGAAAATGTGTTATTTGTAGCTGCCCCGCTCACATTGACATGACATTGCTACTTTGATTATAGAATGTGCAATATTTGTAATACATAAACATAAAGAGATGCATTTAATAAAATATACTTGAAAGTCATTACTGTCAACATTTCCTTAAAAATATTGATTATTAGATATTTAAAAGTGATATGGCACTTTTCTGGTAACTTTTAAAACACCACTTGTATGTATGTTTGAAATATTGCATGTTTTTCACACAGAGAACAATTACTAAACTATAAAAGTTGTTGTAGTTTTGAAGTGTTACATGTTTTTCACAAAGACACAATTACCAAACCGTAAAAAGTGTTGTAGTTTTGAAGTATTACATTTTTTTCACACATAGAGCAATTACCCAACTATAAAAGTTGTTGTAGTTTTGAAGTATTACATTTTGTTCACACACAGCAATTACCAAACTATAAAAGTTGTTGTAGTTTTAAAGTATTACATGTTTTGCACACAGAGAGCAATTACCAAACTATGAAAGTTGTTGTAGTTTTGAAGTATTACATATTTTGCACTCAGAGCAATTACCAACCTATAAAAGTTGTTGTAGTTTTTAAGTGTTACATGTTTTTCACACATAGAGCAATTACCAAACTAAGTTGTTGTAGTTTTGAAGTGTTATATGTTTTGCACACAGAGAGCAATATCCAAACTATAAAAGTTGTTGTAGTTTTGAAGTGTTACATGTTTTGCACACAGACAGCAATAACCAAAATTTAAAAGTTGTTGTAGTTTTGAAGTGTTACATTTTTTGCACACAGAGAGCAATTACCAAACTATAAAAGTTGTTGTAGTTTTGAAGTGTTACATGTTTTGCACACAGAGAGCAATATCCAAACTATAAAAGTTGTTGTAGTTTTGAAGTGTTACATGTTTTGCACACAGAGAGCAATTACCAAACTACAAAAGTTGTTGTAGTTTTGAAGAGTTACATGTTTTGCACACAGAGAGCAATTACCAAACTACAAAAGTTGTTGTAGTTTTGAAGTGTTACATGTTTTGCACACAGAGAGCAATTTCCAAACTACAAAAGTTGTTGTAGTTTTGAAGAGTTACATGTTTTGCACACAGAGAGCAATTACCAAACTACAAACGTTGTTGTAGTTTTGAAGTGTTACATGTTTTGCACACATAGAGAAATTACCAAACTACAAAAGTTGTTGTAGTTTTAGAAGAGTTACATATTTTTCACACAGAGAGCAATTACCAAACTATAAAAGTTGTTGTAGTTTTGAAGTGTTACATGTTTTGCACACAGAGAGCAATTACCAAACTACAAAAGTTGTTGTAGTTTTGAAGTGTTACATGTTTTGCACACAGAGAGCAATTTCCAAACTACAAAAGCTGTTGTATTTTTGAAGTGTTACATGTTTTGCACACAGAGAGCAATTACTATAAAAGTTGTTGTAGTTTTAGAAGAGTTACATATTTTTCACACCTAGAGCAATTATCAAACTATAAAAGTTGTTGTGGTTTTGAAGTATTACATTTTGTTCACACATAGAGAAATTACCAAACTATAAAAGCTGTTGTAGTTTTAAAGTGTTACATGTTCTGCACACATAGAGAAATATCCAAACTATAAAAGTTGTTGTAGTTTTGAAGTGTTATATGTTTTGCACACAGAGAGCAATTACCAAACTATAAAAGTTGTTGTAGTTTTGAAGTGTTACATGTTTTGCACACATAGAGAAATATCCAAACTATAAAAGTTGTTGTAGTTTTGAAGTGTTACATGCTCACAGAGAGCAATTACCAAACTATAAAAGTTGTTGTAGTTTTGAAGTGTTACATGCTCACAGAGAGCAATTACCAAACTATAAAAGTTGTTGTAGTTTTGAAGTGTTACATGCTCACAGAGAGCAATTACCAAACTATAAAAGCTGTTGTAGTTTTGAAGTGTTACATGTTCTGCACACATAGAGAAATATCCAAACTATAAAAGTTGTTGTAGTTTTGAAGTGTTACATGTTCTGCACACATAGAGAAATATCCAAACTATAAAAGTTGTTGTAGTTTTGAAGTGTTACATGTTTTGCACACAGAGAGCAATTACCAAATTACAAAAGTTGTTGTAGTTTTGAAGTGTTACATGTTCTGCACACATAGAGAAATATCCAAACTATAAAAGTTGTTGTAGTTTTGAAGTGTTATATGTTTTGCACACAGAGAGCAATTACCAAACTACAAAAGTTGTTGTAGTTTTGAAGTGTTACATGCTCACAGAGAGCAATTACCAGACTATAAAAGCTGTTGTAGTTTTGAAGTGTTACATGTTCTGCACACATTGAGAAATATCCAAACTATAAAAGTTGTTGTAGTTTTGAAGTGTTACATGCTCACAGAGAGCAATTACCAAACTATAAAAGTTGTTGTAGTTTTGAAGTGTTACATGTTTTTCACACATAGAGAAATATCCAAACTATAAAAGTTGTTGTAGTTTTGAAGTGTTACATGTTTTGCACACATAGAGAAATATCCAAACTATAAAAGTTGTTGTAGTTTTGAAGTGTTACATGTTTTGCACACAGAGAGCAATTACCAAACTATAAAAGTTGTTGTAGTTTTGAAGTATTACATTTTGTTCACATATAGAGAAATTACCAAACTATAAAACTTGTTGTAGTTTTGAAGTGTTACATGTTCTGCACACAGAGAGCAATTACCAAACTATAAAAGTCGTTGTAGTTTTGAAATATTACATGTTTTGCACACAGAGAGCAATTACCAAACTATAAAAGTTGTTGTAGTTTTGAAATATTACATGTTTTGCACACAGAGAGCAATTACCAAACTATAAAACTTGTTGTAGTTTTGAAGTATTACATTTTGTTCACATATAGATAAATAACCAAACTATAAAACTTGTTGTAGTTTTGAAGTGTTACATGTTTTGCACACAGAGAGCAATTACCAAACTATAAAAGTTGTTGTAGTTTTGAAATATTACATGTTTTGCACACAGAGAGCAATTACCAAACTATAAAAGTTGTTGTAGTTTTGAAGTGTTACATGTTTTGCACACAGAGAGCAATTACTATAAAAGTTGTTGTAGTTTTAGAAGAGTTACATATTTTTCACACAAAGAGCAATTATCAAACTATAAAAGTTGTTGTAGTTTTGAAGTATTACATTTTGTTTACACATAGAGAAATTACCAAACTATAAAAGTTGTTGTAGTTTTAGAAGAGTTACATATTTTTCACACAGAGAGCAATTATCAAACTATAAAAGTTGTTGTAGTTTTGAAGTATTACATTTTGTTCACACATAGAGCAATTACCAAACTATAAAAGTTGTTGTAGTTTTGAAGTGTTATATGTTTTACACACAGAGAGCAATTATGAAACTATAAAAGTTGTTGTAGTTTTGAAGTGTTACATGCTCACAGAGAGCAATTACCAAACTATAAAAGTTGTTGTAGTTTTGAAGTGTTACATGCTCACAGAGAGCAATTACCAAACTATAAAAGCTGTTGTAGTTTTGAAGTGTTACATGTTCTGCACACAGAGAGCAATTACCAAACTATAAATTGTTGTAGTTTTGAAGTGTTACATGTTTTGCACACAGAGAGCAATTACTATAAAAGTTGTTGTAGTTTAAGGGTGACAAGAGAAATGTAAAAGAAGTGGTCATTTTAAGCACCGGTATCACAACATGGAGTAAGTTGTCTGAGATAAAAGTGTGAAAAGCTTGTATTCCAAACTTGTGTGTGCATAGGCTTATTATTTTGGACTGATTGACAGTTATGTTTACAAGATCATGTATTATGAAATATTTCTTTCCCATTTTTGAAATGGCTTTAAGCTCACCATAGCATGAAGTGGTCAAGGTGGGTTATTGTGATCGTCTTGCGTCCGGCGTCCTGGGGACGGGGCTATTTTACCTCATATGGCTATAGTGAAAACTATAAAAACCTTCTCCGACGAAAATGTCAGGCCGATTTCCAAATAATTTTGTAGAAATGTTCCTAGGATGACCCTCCATCAGATTTCACCAAGCCATGTTGATTGGTCTTAAAATATGGCTGCCAGGGGGGTGGGGCTATTAGCCTTATATTAGCTTTAGTGAAAACTTTAAAAATCTTCTCCCAAACTATTTTGCTGAATTTCAAATAATTTTGCAGAAATGTTCCTTGGGTGACACTCTACTAGATTCCTTTGATTTAATTATGCCTAATGGCAGTAGAGCGATACTGGTACTCTTGGGCCTCTTGTATTAACTGACCTCACCACAACATGAGTTACTTTGGTTGACTGTGTGGTAGGCATGATAAATCACATTGCATAAGTCAGGTGAGCGATCCAGGGTTATCATGGCCGTCATCCGTTTGTCAACATCTTCTCCTCAGTAACCAGTGGGTCAATTGGGATGAAACTCCATGCAGAATTCTGGTTTCTATGGCAACCAAATAAACTTTAAAATTCTTCTTCTCCCAAACCAGTTTGCTGATTTTCAAATACTTTCGTAGAAATTTTTCTTGGATGACCTTCTATCAGATTCCCTCAAGCCATGTTGATTGGTAAAAGAACCATGGCTACCAGGGGATGGGGCTGTTTTGCCTAATATGGCTATAGTGAAAACTTTAAAATCTTCTCCTCCCTAAGTGTCTAGCCGATTTTCAAATAATTTTGTAGAAATGTTCCTAGGGTGACACTGTATCAGATTTCTTTAAGCCATGTTGATTGTTTGAAAAACATGGCCGCCAGGGGGCGGGGCTACTTTGCCTTATATGGCTATAGTGAAAACTTAAAAAATCTTCACGATGAAATTTGTGGCAGATTTTCAAATAATTTTGTAGAAGTGTTCCTTGGGTGACCCTCTATCATATTTTTCAAGCCATGTTGATTGGTCGAAAATCATGGCCGCCAGGGGGCAGGCCTGTTTTGCCTTATATGGATACAGTGAAAACTTAAAGAAATCTTCTCCAACAGTGTCGGCCGATTTTCAAGTACTTTTGTAGAAATGTTCTTAGGGTAACCAACTATCAGATTCCTTCAAGGCATGTTGATTGGTCGAAAACTATGGCCACCAGGGGGCGGGCTATTTTGCATTAAATGCATAAAAGTAAAAATCTTCTCCTCCGAAAGTGCCGGGCCGATTCCTTCAAACCATGTTGATTGGTTAAAAAACATGGCTGCCAAGGTCAGGGCTGTTTTGCCCTCCCTATATGGCTAAAGTGAAAACTTAAAAATCTTCTCTGACAAAAGTTTCGGCTGATTTTGATAAAATGTTGTAGAAATGTTTCTTGGGTGACTCTCTATCAGATTCCTCCAAGCCATGTTGATTGGTTTTAAAATATGGCTGCTAGGGGGGGTGGGGTTGTTAGTATTATATTGGTTTTAGTGAACACTTTAAAAATCTCTGATTTTCAAATAATTTTGCGGAAATATTCATTGGGTGAGAATCTACAAGATTCCTTCAAGCCATGTTCATTGGGGCTGGGGCTGTTTGATTATTAGTCCCCTACCAGTCGAAGACCAGTTTGGGGACTATAGGTTTGGTCTATTTCGTCTGTCCGTCTGTCTGTGTGTCAGTCCCACCAAATCTTGTCCGGTCCACATATTAACCATGCATCATAGGATTTCCAAGAAACTTAGCACAAAAGTTCACCATGATGAGGTGGGGTGTCATGCTCAAAACCCAGGCCTGTACCTCAAATGTCAAGGTCACACTTAGAGGTCAAAGGTCAAAATGAGTAATATTTGATAGGACTACCTTGTCCTGCCCACATTTCAACCATGCAGGCGTGTCGCACTTTGTGACTTAGAGGTCAAAGGTCAAAATGAGTACTGTTTAATAGGACTACCTTGTCCGGCTCACATCTCAACCATGCATCATTGGTTTCCCTAGTTACTAGGCACACATGTTCACCTCAAATGTTAAGGTATCACTTAGAGGTCAAAGGTCAAAATGATTACTGTTTGATAGGACTATTACTTGTCCGACCCGCATCTAAACCATGCATTATAGGATTTCCATGAAACTTGGCACAAACGTTCACTATGATGAGGCAGCATGTCGCTCTCAAGACCAAGGCCTGTACCTCAAATGTCAAGGTCACAATTAATAGGTCAAAATGAGTACTGTTTGATAAGACTACCTTATCCGGCCCTCATCTCAACCATGCATGATGCATCATAGGATTCCCAAGTAATTAGGCACACATCTTCACCACCATAAGGTGGCGTGTCACGCACAAGACCCAGGACTGAACCTCAAATGTCAAGGTTGCACTTGGAGGTCAAAGTTCAAAATGAGAACTGTTTGATAGGACTGTACCTTGTCCGGCCCGCATCTCAACCATGCATCATGGGCTTCCCAAGTTACTAGGCAATCTTGTTCACTATAATAAGGTGGCGTGTCGCGCACAATACCCAGGCCTGTACCTCAAATGTCAAGGTCACACTTGGAGGTCAAAAGACACAATGTGCTGTCCTTGTCTGGTAGGGGACTTTTGTATTGCTTGCAATACGACATTAACTTGTTTAATTTTTGCCTAATGGCAGTGTAGCGATACTGGCCCTCTTGGGCCTCTTGTATTGGCAACCGTTTGGTTCTTATGTCAAATCACATAAATCAGGTGAGCGATCCAAGGCCATCATGGCCCTCTTGTTCATTATATCTTTGCTTTATGGTAAAAGCGAGTTACTGTTTCTAATGTTTCTAATGTTTCTAATGTTTGGTTTTTAGATCACTTGAGCAGAAGGCTCAATGTGATCTATTGGGATCTCTATCCCTCTGTTGTCCATTGTTCACTTTTTGCTTCAAATAACATCTCTGAAACCCCTTGATGAAGTTCATGAAATTGGCATGGATGTTTCTTGCATATTCCCCTTTGAAAAATTGTTTGAAGAATTCCATTCAATGCACAACTTGAAATGATGTCACAGAATTGTTCCTTGGGTGACCCTCTACCATAATCAGGTCATCATGATTGAGATTCTTACAAAACTATGGCTGCCAGTGGTTTTCCCTATAGACTATATATTCTATATTAAAAACTTTAAAAATATTCTTGTCTGAAACTACTGGCCCAATTTTGAAATACTTTAAGTTTAGAAGAATAATTAGGCAATACTCAGTGATTGATTTCAAATGGAAAATCCATTTTGAAAATTAAAGGATTTTAAAAGTATAATAGTTTGATAATGGACGATTAAGGACCAATTTGACCCTCTTGTAGGGCATCTCAGGTTCTCTTTAGTCACTTTATATTATAATTCTGTCAGGCAGACACAATTCCATTTTAATTATGTATTGTTTGCCCAAGTTGGGTTTGTTAATTCTTAATTTACATTGATTGATTTATTATAGGCCTTTTTTAGCTCACCTATGCACGAAGTGTAAGGTGAGCTATTGTGATCACATTTTGTCCGGCGTCCATCCGCCGTGTGTCGTCAACATTTCATCTTGTTAACACTCTACAGGCTACATTTTGCATCCAATCTTCATGAAAGTGTATCAGAACATTCATCTTCATAAAATCTTGGACAAGTTCGAAACCGAGCCATATGAGGTCAAAAACGAGGTCACTAGGTCAAATTGAAGCGAAATCTTGTTAACACTCTCGAGGCCACATTTTCAACTTGAGCATGTTGAAACTTTATCAGAATGTTTGTCTTGATGATATGTAGGTCAAGTTCGAACATGTGTCATGTTGGGTCAAACAGTAGGTCACTAGGTCAAATTGAAGGAAAATCTTGTTAACACTCCAGATGCCACAATTTTTGCTTCAGCAGTTTGAAATTTTGTCAGAATGTTTTTCTTAAAAATATCTAGGTCAAGTTCGAATATGGGTCATATTGGGTCAGAAACTAGGTCACTAGGCTAAATTGAAGGGTAATCTTGTTAACACTGAAGAGGCCACATTTTCAACTTGAGCATGTTGAAATCGTGTTAACTCTGTAGAAGCCGCATGTTTTGCTTCAGCAGCTTGAAATTTGGTCAGAATGTTGAGCTAAATGATATCTAAGTCAAGTTTGAAGTCACTAGGCCAAATTGAAGGAAAATCGTGTAAACACTTTGGATGAACTTTGGTCAGAATGTTTGTCTGAATTATATCTACGTCAAGTTCGAATATGGGTCATATTGGGTCAGAAACAATGTCAATAAAGGAAAATATTGTTCAAACTCCGGAGGCCGCATTTTTACTTTGAGCAAGTTGAAAATTTGTCAGAATGTTGTCTTGATGATATCTAGTCCATGTTGGAATATGGGTCATATCAGGTAAAACAAATATAGATCACTAGGCCAAATGAAGGAAAATCTTGTTAACACTGTGGAGGTTGCATTCAGAATAATTGTCTTGATATGTTTTGCATTGCAGTACATTGTATAATTAAGGTGAGCGATCCAGGGCCATCATGGCCCTCTTGTTTGAAAAAACGGGACGTATTATAGTTTTACCTGCGGCGTCCAGTATGTTGTCTGCCCAATAACTTTAGAAGCCTTTGTCCAATCGTAACCAAATTTGGTCATAATGTGTATTATTGTTTGATAACTAGCCATATCGCTCTAGTCACGCTAGAGTCATCGCCCTTTAATTATAAAAATTACCTCAAATTGGTCTTGTCCGATCAATAACTTTCAAAGCCTTTATCCAATCATCACCAAATTTAGTCAGAATGTGTATGGGCATAATATCTCGGACATGTGCTATAATCAGCCATATCGCTCTGGTCATTTTATTTGATCATCACCAAATTTAGACAATATGTTGATGGGCAGAATATCTTGGTCAGGTTCGATAACTAACCACGTTATCTTAGTCACTCCACACTTATGTCCCTCGAAATGGCCAAAACTGTATTAACAGTGGCCGCTTTCTAAAGTTGCCTGACGTACAACCATTTATCACTAAACTTGGTCTCCAAAAAACAGGACGGGCGTATTTTATGACAGTTGGCGCTCTTGTTATTTATTTATTATACATGCACTACATGTATAGGCAATTTTAATAAAGTGTATTGATATATCTTTGTATTTGTGAAGTTTTATCCAAACCAATAAGGGCCAGTTTTCCTACTACTTATTTGTTACTGAAAGTCGAATGCATTACTCTTAACATGTGTTCATCTTTGGTCCTATATAGAAACTTCCATGTTCATGCAAGTTCTAAATGCACACCATGTTCCGCCATGATATATTAATTAGATAAATATACTGAACCAAAAAAGAAACGTTCCGTAGTTACTTTAAACACGGACCTATATGTATATAGGTCCTTGGTTTAAACTTATTCATTTTACATGGATTGGAAAGCAAGTTTTTACAACTTGTTAGCTCACCTGAGCATGGTCATCAATCATTGTCTGGCATGCAGCGTCCCTAGGCAATCCCCTTCAAAAACAGCTAAAAGAATTACATTCCATCCAGAACTGGTTGCCATGGCAACGGAAAGGAAATTCTTTAAGTGACATCTATACCATTGGGCTAATTTCAACTAAACTTTTAAGGAATGTTTCCTAGGTGGTACCCTAGCTAAAAGAATGTTCCCTAGTAATACCCTATTAAAACAGCTAAAATAATTCCACGGCAGCGGAAAGAAAACAAAGAAAATTCTTTAAACGACATCTCCTATACCATTGGGTCAATTTCGACCAAGCTTTGCAGGAAGGTAGTCCCCTTTAAAAATTACTAAAGAATTCCATTCAATCTAGAAGTCTGGTTGCTATGGCAACGGAAAGAGAAAAGTATTTAATAATGTTCCCTGTTCAATCGGGCCAATACAATTTTAAAGGAATGTTGCCTAAGTGGTCACCTTTAGAAACGGCTAAACAATATTCATCCCCTGCAGAGCTCTGGTTGCCATGGCAACGGAAAGAAAAAAGTTCGAAAAATCTTTAATCATCATCTTATCCTATGCCACTGGGCTAATTTCAACCATATTTTACAGGAATGTTTTCTAGGTTACTCATGTCATCAGATGAGCGATATAGGCCCATTTTGCCCTCTTGTATTAATTCCTTTCGACAACTCCCTGGGTAGAACCAGTAATAAAATCGTGATAAATGTTCACCCCCGGGGATTAAAGCCCACGACTTTTGGATCCGGAGTCCGAAACTTTGGATCCGAAGGTCGTGGTTTCCATTGTTATGCTGGGTTTTCCCATAGGAGTAATTCAGTTCAGTAACACTTTTTTGAAAGTCATTCTAGCAAAATAATTTTGTTTTCAGAATGCACAACACATTTTCAAAGGCGCCATATAGCTGGTTCTACACAGGAAGACGCCGAGAGGAATTAATATAAGTTGTAAAAACTTGCTTTCCAATCGACCTAAAATAAATATGTTTAAACCACGGACCTATATACACATGGATTGGAAACTTCCAATCATTATCGGTGACCATCTAAGTAACAACATTTTACCCACTGTTATAGACTGGAACGCCTTACCACCAGACATAGTAGAGGCGGGCACCCTGGACGCCTTCAAGGTCCGAGAGCAAACCATCTGATCCAAACTGAAGATGTTTTTAATTGTGTTTTTAAATTAGACAGTAAATAGCTCTGCCCAGTGGTATAGGAAATGTGTTTTAAAGAAATGGTTGCCGACGGACGATGGACACTTAATGACCAAAATAGCTCACGTTGAGTACCGCACAAGTTCACCTATCCATGTTGGCTTGGGGGTTGCTATTTCTTAGGTTGCGGAAATGTGCCTCGCTCAATGACTCTCCTGCAATACCTGGAGCAGCATTCTAACCGAATGACGGAGTAAATGACAACATTGCTTTTCCATTTTTATGGCCAATATCGTGGTTATGTAAACCCCATAGCACGGTATTTGCTCACATACTGATTTATTTGTTCAGTATCCATAATATGCATGCTTATAAAGTCAATAGTACAACTTAAGTAAAGTTCATGTTTTATTTGTACTTTGGAACATAATCTCATAGGTTTAACGGGTAACTATTCCGTAACAATACTTAAAGCTTTTAAATACATGTTAATACCGAAGTTTGGACAAATCCAGTTCCTAGGGCACTCTATGGATAATCTATGTAAACGATCATCACTCATTTCTGGATGATCTGGTTGATAAATGGGTCTTTCGTTAGTTGGTGGATTGAATTCTCTATCATATTGGTGATGGACAAAGTCCACTGTGTCTAATCCACCGTTTAGAACTCCAGATGTCCACAGGCGCAACGGGGATGTGCCAACTGTTCGAAGTCTATGCGATGCCCATGCCCCTCTCCAGATGTCAAGTTTATTATTTATTTTATGCTTGTAAACATAATGTAAAGAAAATATATGTAAGGGGTTCAATATGTCCAAAATATGTTCGTCTTCCATAAAGGAAAATATACCATAATAGTGTATAAGAACACCGTCATATACGTCACGCCAGAGTCGTTCGATTCTCTGATTGTGCGTGCTTTTTCCAGTGAGTATGCCATTAGAGCCTCTTTTTTCAAACATAAATTCTGCAATTTTAGCATTTTCCATGCCCATATCAGTTCTAACACGATGCGGCGTACCAAATGTTTCCGTTGCTCGTTCGAATATCTCAAATAGTGAATCTGCTCGATTATTGTCTAAACAATGTAACACAGTCACCAGTCTACTAAACCCATCAATGGCACCTGTTATGACAAATCCCCACCTTATAAGTTTATGATTTGTGTCTACATGCCACATTTCGTTAGGACATTGTACATGATAAATGCGACGGTGAAGCCGACCCAGTGTTCTCTCGGCTATCCCCGCTTCATCATGCAAGTGAAGAATGTCCCTCAGTCGGTATCTTGGAATCTACACAAATAGAAAGAGGCACTTAAAAATTGGCATTAAGATCACATGACTTTGTATTAATATTCCGAAACTCATTTTTATGTTCAACCTATTCATATAGTGTGACATTTAAAGGTTGAAACTTACACTTACAGAGACACGTGTGTAGGTCCAACCAACACGGTGCTACGTTTGTGCCATACACCGAAGAAAGGAAAAAATAGCATATACTGATACCATTCTTATCACATGCATATACTGATACCATCTTTTCACATACATATACTGATATCATTGTTATCAGTTGCATATGCTGATATCAGTCTTATCACTTGCATATGCTGATACCATTCTTATCACTTGTATATACTGATATCAGTCCTATCATTTATATATACTGATATCAGTCGTATCACTAGTATATACTGATATCAGTCGTATCACTAGTATATACTGATATCAGTCGTATCACTAGTATATACTAATATACTGGTTCGAGTCCCGTGATGAGCGGGTCCTGACATTGGGATTTTTCCACACAATCGGCGCGAGTATTGGTTACGTATCCAGGAAGCAGACATCGAGCGTGATTAATATAAGCTTAAAGCTTGTTTCGCAATCGATTTAAAATAAATAAGTCTTATCACTTGCGAATTATTATATCATTCTTAGCACTTGCATACACTGATATCATTCTTATCAATGCATACATGTACACTGATATCATTCTTATCACTTGATTACACTGATATCATTCTTATCATTCTTATCACTTGAGTACACTGATATCAGTTTTATCACTTGCATACACTGATATCGGTCTAATCACTTGCATACACTGATATCAGTCTTATCACTTGCATATTATTATATCATTCTTAGCACTTGCATACACTGATATCATTCTTATCACTGCATACACTGATATCATTCTTATCACTGACACTTGCATGCAGTGATATAATTTATATCACTATGCCACTTGCATACACTGATATCAGTCTTATCACTTGCGTATTAATATATCATTCTTAACACTTGCATACACTGATATCATTCTTATCAATGCATACACTGATATCATTCTTATCACTTGATTACACTGATATCATTCTTATCACTTGATTACACTGATATCAGTTTTATCACTTAATACACTGATATCAGTCTTATCACTTGCATACACTGATATCAGTCTTATCACTGCATACACTGATATCATTCTTATTACTTGCATACACTGATATCAGTATTATCACTGCATACACTGATATCATTCTTATCACTGCATACACTGATATCATTCTTATCAATGTATATAATAATATCAGTCTGATCACTTGTATATTATTATATCATTCTTAGCACTTGCATACACTGATATCATTTTTATTATTATGGCACTTTCCTACAGTGGTATCATTTTTATCACTATGTCACTTGCATACACTGATATCATTCGTATCACTTGCATGCACTGATATCATTCTTATCACTGCATACACTGATATCATTATTACCACTGCATACACTGATATCAGTCTTATCACTTGCATATTATTATATCATTCTTATCACTATGTCACTTGCATACACTGATATCATTCTTAGCATGTGCATCACTGATGTCATTTTAATCACTGCATACATTGATATCATTATAATCACTTGCATACACTTATATCAGTCTTATCACTGAATACCCTGATATCATTCTTACCACTTGCATACACTGATATTATTCTTATCACTGCATACACTTCTATCATTCTTATCACTGCATACACTGATATCATTCTTATCACTGCATACACTTATATCATTCTTATCACTGCATACACTTCTATCATTCTTATCACTGCATAAACTTATATAATTATTATCACTGCATACACTTATATCATTCTTATCAATGCATACACTGATATCATTCTTATCACTTGCATACACTGATATCATTTGTATCATTTGTATACAATGATATCATTCTTATGACTTGCATACACTGATATCAGTCGTATCACTGCATACACTGATATCATTCTTATCAATGCATACCCTGATATCAGTCTTATCACTTAAAACACTGATATCAGTCTTATCACTGCATACACTTATATCATTCTTATCACTACATACACTGATATCATTCTTATCACTGCATACACTTTTATAATTATTATCACTGCATACACTTATATCATTCTTATCACTGCATACACATATATCATTTGTATCACTTGCATACACTGATATCATTCTTATCAATGCATATATGTATATCATTCTTATCAATTGCTTATACTGATTCTTATCACTTTCATACACTGATATCAGTCTTATCACTGCATACACTGATATCAGTCTTATCACTGCATACACAGATATCATTTGTATCACTTGCATACACTGATATCATTCTTATCAATGCATATATTTATATCATTATTTTCACTTGCTTATACTGATATTATCAATGCATATACTGATAGCATTGTTATCACTTGCATACACTGATATCATTCTTATTAATGCATACCCTGATATCATTCTTAGCACTTGCATACACTGATATCATTCTTATCAATGCATATACTGATATCATTATTATCACTTGCATACACTGATATCAGTCTTATCACTGCATACACTGATATCATTCTTATCACTGCGTACACTGATATCATTCGTATCACTGCATACACTGATATCATTATTATCACTTTCCTACACTGATATCAGTAGTATCACTGCATACACTGATGTCATTCTTATCACTTGCATATATATATTGATATCATTCTTATCAATGTATATACACTGATATCATTCTTATCAATTAAATACGTGTATATTTTTTCACGTTTTAGAATGCTTTTTAGGTTTTGTAAATGAGACTAAGCCAGAAGAACACTGTGAACACATTTACAGTATATATATAAAAGAAAGAAAACACATTAGTGAAAAACAAATCACCGGAACGGATAAATGAGCCTACTGTCAACATATGCAATATTTCTACTATTAGATTTTTTAAATAATCACATTAACTTTTGCTCTATAAACATTTTCGTATGCTCTTCCAAATTGTAAGCATGAATTCAACATTTATCAGTAATCAGTAAAAGGCGTTTCTATATTGGTGCAGGAAAGTACTCGTACGTGTCTACGGAGCAAAGCGTTAAGAACGTGCCCTTTGTCGCGTAATAACATCTTTCTCATTTTCAAAAGGAATCGAGCTATCAGTGATACAAACAAGCTTTTGTATTTATACGCAAAGTCTGACGTCATGCAGCTCAATATGCTTTACGGACGTAAAAGCTTATACTTACAGTGATCTTTTTCTGGTGAAGAATCTCAATCAACATCCGTTCTCCACATTTTGGGAATTCTTGTAATGTCTGTTTAACTGTAATAGTTAGTTCCTCATCGGTAATATCAGCGAATTGGACTTTCCTCAATCCAAACATGCGCATACGTCTGTAGACCGTGCTCTCAGAAACACCGAGTAATTGAGCCATTTCATCTATTCTAAATCCTATACTAATAAGAGTTTCTAGACTTTCTTTTGGTATCTGATACGACGGTGCTCCACCAAAACTACTTTTTTGAGAGATGGGTTTTGTCGACCCATATAAAAGACATGCTGTTCTTAATTTCATAATTTCATTTCTATCATTAAGTCCTACACAACGCATATCATACAAAGACATTTTGCACACAATATCCGGAGTAATCTTTTCCTTTTTGAATGCATCAATTAGGCGTTCCAACCCCATCTTTTTCAAAACAGATTCCATCTTGGATTGTGGTCACGCATCATTAAATGTTCGTCAACAACATAACGTCTAGTGAAGATAATCACATACTCATTTAACATGATGGTACAGTCAGAGAACAACATTAACGTTTGACATAAAAACACGTCTTATTGACAAGATACCATGACGCTTTGACATAATAACACGCCACATTGACATAATACCATTAATGTTTGACAAGATAGTATGACGTTTTAACATAATAACAAGTCACATTGACAAGATAGCTTGAAACTTTGACATAATAACATGATCGTTTAACATAATACCACGTCACATTGACAAGATATCATGGCTTTTTGACATAATAACATGACCGTTTCACATAATACCATGTAGTCTTGACAAGATACCATGCCCGTTTGACATAATAACACACCATCTTGACAAGATACCATGACGCTTTGACATAATAACACTTCATCTTGACAAGATACCATGACGTTTTGACATAATAACACGTCATATTTACAAGATAGCATGGAACTTTGACATAATAAGATGAGCGTTTGACATAACAACAAGTAATATTGACAAGATAGCATGGCAATTTGACATAATAACATGAGTGTTTGACATAATAACATGTCATATTGACAAGATACCATGCACGTTTGACATAATAACACGTCATATTGACAAGATAGTATGACACTTTGACATAATAACATGAGGGTTTGACATAATAACACGTCATATTGACAAGATATCATGACACTTTGACATAATAACATGAGGGTTTGACATATTAACACCTCATATTGACAAGATATCATGACACTTTGACATAATAACATGAGGGTTTGACATAATAACACGTCATATTGACAAGATATCATGACACTTTGACATAATAACATGAGGGTTTGACATAATAACACGTCATATTGACAAGATAGCATGACACTTTGACATAATAACATGAGGGTTTGACATAATAACACGTCATATTGACAAGATATCATGACACTTTGACATAATAACATGAGGGTTTGACATAATAACACGTCAAATTGACAAGATAGCATGACACTTTAACATAATAACATGAGGGTTTGACATAATGACACGTCATATTGACAAGATAGCATGACACTTTGACATAATAACATGAGTGTTTGACATAATAACACGTGATATTGACAAGATAGTATGGCACTTTGACAAAATAACAGAAGCGTTTGACATAATAATACGTCATATTGACAAGATATCATGATACTTTGACATAATAACATGAGGGTTTGACATAATGACACGTCATATTGACAAGATAGCATGACACTTTGACATAATAACATGAGGGTTTGACATAATAACACGTCATATTGACAAGATAGTATGGCAATTTGACATAATAACAGAAGCGTTTGACATAATAATACGTTATATTGACACCACCAGTGTTTGACATAATAACACGTCTAATTGACAAGATAACATGACATTGTGACATAATGACATGATCGTTTGACATAATCACACGTCATATTGACAAGATAACATAGCATGTTAACATAATAGGATGAGCGTTTGACATAATAACACGTCACATTGACAAGATACCATGACAGTTTGACATAATAACACGTCATATTGACAAAATCACATGAGCGATTGACATAATAACACCTCATGTTGACAAGATACCATGACACTTTGACATAATAACATGAACGTTTGACATAATAACATGTTATATTGACAAGATAGCATGGCACTTTAACAAAATAACATGAGATGTCTCAACATAAGACAGCTACGGCGTTCCATACATTACGATTGTTTGCGGCTGTGGGAAAGAAAACGAGTATTGACTAATGCGTTTCAAGTCTCACCGCCTCTTTGCTGTGAACTTTCTGTGGGAAATACGTCTGTGCTTTGACAGGCTATATGGGGGGCCTGTGCATAAGAAAATGTACAAGTTGGCATTTCTGAACAGTTTAGGTTAAGATCAGCCTGTACATCTGCGGTCACCTCAGAATATACACACACGTTGACACAATATTCTTTTATGTAATTATTGACTAATGTGTTTTAAGTCTCACCGCCTCTTTGCTGTGAACTTTCTGTGGGAAATACGTCTGTGCTTTGACAGGCTATATTGGGGGCCTGTGCATAAGAAAATGTACGAGTTGGCATTTCTGAACAGTTAAGGTTAAGATCAGTCTGTACATCTGCGGTCACCTCAGAATATACACACGTTGACACAATATTCTTTTATGTAATTATTGACTAATGCGTTTTAAGTCTCACCGCCTCTTTGCTGTGAACTTTCTGTGGGAAATACGTCTATGCTTTGACAGGCTATATGGGGGCCTGTGCATAAGAAAAGGTACACTTTGGCATTTCTGAACAGTTTCGGTTGAGATCAGCCTGTACATCCGCAGTCATCTCAGAATATACACACGTTGACACAATATTCTTTAATGTAATTATTGACTAATTCATTTCAAGTATCACCGCCTCTTTGCTGTGAACTGTGCTTTGACAGGCTATAATGGGGGCCTGTGCATAAGAAAAGGTACACGTTGGCATTTCTGAACAGTTTAGGTTAAGATCAGCCTGTACATCTTCGGTCATCTATGAATATACACACGTTGACACAATATTCTTTTATGTAATTATTGACTAATTCATTTCAAGTATCACCGCCTCTTTGCTGTGAACTGTGCTTTGACAGGCTATAATGGGGGCCTGTGCATAAGAAAAGGTACACGTTAGCATTTCTGAACAGTTTAGGTTAATATCAGCCTGTACATCTGCAGTCATCTCAGAATACAAACAAGTTGACATAATTTTATTTTATGTAATTACTATGGAAACATTGTAGATCTTGAGCGGACCGTGTGGATCCACAGGCTGATCTGATTCTACGCTTTTCACGAAAAGCATGAAATCCGCCGTGGTCGAGTGGTTAGCGTCGGGTATTTCGAAACCGGGTTTCCCGGGTTCGATCCCCAGTCGCGGCACTACGGTCATGGTGGAGTACCCTTGGGCAAGACACATTTTCTAGCCTAGTACTGGTTTGTTTACCCAGGGATCATGAATAAGTGAACTGTCGCCGTGATATAACTGAAATAATGTTAAAAGCGGCGTTAAACCCCAATAAATAAATAAATAAATAAATTCACAAAAAGCATATCAGTACGTTTTCTCATAACTAGCTTATACGCGACGACCCTAAGCACGAGGTAAATAACGTGAGTGCACTTTGGTCGAACTACTTTCGCGCCTTAATTAGCACTCGTGCGAACTGTCAGACCAATGCACAGCAGTTGTCGATAACAATCATTGCTTATATCTACAGAATGCATACTACTATGTATATGTTGGCGGTCGAACTACTTTCGCGCCTTTATTAGCACTCGTGCGAACTGTCAGACCAATGCACAGCAGTTGTCGATAACAATCATTGCTTATATCTACATAATGCACTAATACTACTATGTATATGTTGGCGTATTCACAGTTGACCCTTACCCCTCATACCGATGCGTATGGACGCCTCTGCAGCAGATAACTTTTGAAAATATTGTGACAAAAGGAGAAATTGCTCATGATGAGCAATTTCCCCTTTTATCACAATGTTTTTTCAATTTCTGATAGCAGTTCTTTTATTTATAAATATTTTTTAAAATATTTTGGTAAAAGGAGAAATTGCCCATGATGGAGATGGGTTGAAATGCGTCTGTATTTATACCTTCCACGCATACAACTAAAATGCAACAGACGACTTTGAAATAATCTAGGCAAATATAAGAGAAATCTCTGTAGATTAAAGTTTTATAATCAAATTGAGTTATTGTGACAAAATGTTAAATTGCTCATAATTTGCCATTTATCATTTGACAACAACGTTTTCAACTCTTACTTAATAGTTGTACTTTCATATGAATACATACATCTTTGTTCAAAGTTGTGACGGTCTAGATGTGTTCAAAGTCGTCGGATGCAGATTTGTCATAAGTGGGAAAAGGGTTAAGAGCATTAAGTTCGTCATGTACATGGAGCTCTGCAATGGGCAGGTATCTTCCACTATTTCTAGATTAAACATTAATTTTACATTGTTGGGAAATTGGAAAGTTTTCGTTTCAAGTATATAAACGGGCGTATTCCATTTGTCCAAGCTGTTTTTAAAAGGAATCTGCTACTTTAAACGTGATAATATGTCATGTCAGGGGAAGCGTTTACCCTTTCTCACATACAAACGCTTTCTGACGTCTCTCTAGCAGATGACTTTTATAACAAAAAAATGGGGCAAAAGGTGAAATTGCTCATTATGAGCAATTTCTACTTTTGGCATAATGTTTTCAACTCTATTCGGTGAATACAATTTAATTTAAAGAGAATTTCCATATGTTTGCCTAGATGTTTTCAACGTCGTTTGTTGCAGATGTGTTGTTATGCTGTACGGGAAAGGGATAAACGATATTATGTTATTTGATTAATTCTCTCGATCGTGTTGCTACATGACCGAAGAAATTGTGAAGACGTGAGTGAGATATTTGAATGAGTCTAGATTAATAAACACTTCATTTAAAACGAACTGGTATGAACTGGTATGAACTGACATGAACTTTTGGGTCGTGTGCTTTTTAAGAACCATGTGATTCGTGTTGTGTTTTTTATATTTTGTTTATGCCACTTTCAACGATGTTTCAGTTATATCACGGTGTTCCTAGGTAACTTACCAGTACTACTTCTAGAGAGATATCTCTCTTATTTTGAGCATGTTTGAGAGATATGTCAATTACTGACAGAGATATTTCGATAACTTACAGAGATTTCTCGATAACTTACAGAGATTTCTTGATAACTTACAGAGATTTCTTGATATCTTACAGAGATTTCTCTATATCTTACAGAGATTTCTCGATAACTTAGAGAGATTTCTCGATATCTTACAGAGATTTCTCGATAACTTAGAGAGATTTCTCGATATCTTACAGGGATATCTCGATAACTTACAGGGATTTCTCGATATCTTACAGGGATATCTCGATAACTTACAGGGATTTCTCGATATCTTACAGAGATTTTTCGATATCTTACAGAGATTTCTCGATATCTTACAGAGATTTCTCGATATCTTACAGAGATTTCTCGATAACTTAGAGAGATATCTCTTTAACCCTTTCCCTCATATAGACGCTTTCTGACGCCTCTGCAGCAGACGGCTTTTTAAAAACATAGTGACAAAAGAAGAAATTGCACAGAACGTGCAATTTCTCCTTTTGCCACAATGTTTTCCACTTTTTGTCATAGGTTATCCATTCAATTATGGAGATTTTCTATGTTTTGACAAAATACGTTCAAAGTCGTCTGCTGCAGAATTGTCGTATGAGGGAAAGGGTTAACATTGTGTTCAACATCCTTTAAGTCATATCACGTCGGGCCACATACCTATCTATGTGTTTCCTGGTTTTCTCATGGTTTTACTCAACGTAAAAGTCTTACCAAGCAACTGCCGGACAGTCCACATTATACTGTGAGACCAATGGTGGAAAACGAATGGCGCAGTTGGCATTGACTTGTGTCAAACGTCGGTAAGCATATTTGCCGAGCTTGGGTTCGAACTCACAACCTCTTGATTGAAAGCCCCCGTCGCTACTGACTGAGCTACATGTGTTGCCAATGTCAGACATAAAGGACATTATTTTTTTTCATTGTTGTCAGACTGGTTTAAAAAAGTAATTCGCAGCTTATACGTCTGAATGTGGGAACAGATTAAAGTTTAAATATTCAGGATGCTATTTACGTTTATTTTGGCTTATAGATACTTGAAAGCAGACGATTCTATAAATAGCATAACATGTGTTACTTTGAGAAAATTTCATTAATCACTCCTGGGAAAATAAAGTCATGCGCCCAACACTATTTTATCCGGGGCTTAATCTGGAATTTAAAAAAGATAAATCGATTGTCACGCTTGATTTAAACGATTTATACAATCCCTTTGTAATGTATTACTAAAATGACCTCACGTTGTACTTCAAGCTAGCGTATTTGACCCGATTTTAGGATAAACGAACTTTTAATTTTATGTTACAGCTTCTAAAGGCCGGTGCGAACCAATTAAACTCCTTACATAAGCCCTGCAGAGAAGATACCATCCTTTAAAACTTTACAACATGTAAAGACCAAGATCAGCCTACGTATTCATGACGTTGCTGTCGTACCATTTAATTATTAATGAGCCTCGATGAAAAATTGTTGAAGGCGGTTTAAAACATCATGCACAACAAACAACCAATGAAACATGAGCCTCGTTGAGAATGATTATGATCTCAAGAATAAACACGTCTATAACGGATATGATTCGTTATATACGCCGCGTCATACCAACTTGGGATCTTCACTATTTCCTTCATACAGACGCTTTCTGACTCCTATGCAGCAGACGACTTTTCTCAAAACATTAAGGAAAACTGAGGAGCTACAATGTTTTCATCTCCTTTCAATAGTAATACATTAATTTATAGAAATGTTCCATACTTTTGTCTATATTTTCAAAGTCGTCTGCTGCAAAATGTTGTACGTGGGAAAGGTGACCTGGCATCATTTCAAGTGTTATTGGCGCTCAACTACGGTGGGCTACACCTCTAACTTGTTGTCAGAATAACAATATGTTCGCTTCTAGAGATGTGTTCAAAGTCGTCTGCTGCAGATGTGTTGTATGTGGGAGAGGTTTAATGATTCTCAGACCTGACATCATTTCAAGTGTTATTGGCGCTCAACTACGAGGGGGGGGGGGGCTACACCTCTAACTTGTTGTCAGAATAACAATATGTTCGCCTCTAGAGATGTGTTCAAAGTCGTCTGCTGCAGATATGTTGTATGTGGGAAAGGTTTAATGATACTCAGACTTGGCATCATTTCAAGTGTTATTGGCGCTCAACTAAGGGGGGGCTACACCTCTAACTTGTTGTCAGATTAACAATATGTTCGCTTCTAGAGATGTGTTCAAAGTCGTCTGCTCCAGATGTGTTGTATGTGGGGACATCATTTCAAGTGTTATTGGCGCTCAACTACGAGGGGGGGGGGGGGCTACACCTCTAACTTGTTGTCAGAATAACAATATGTTCGCCCCTAGAGATGTTTTCAAAGTCGTCTGCTGCACTTGTGTTGTATGCGGAAAACTGTTAACTTACCTATGAGCAAATGATGCGTTTTGATGTTTTCACCAGAGAGCAATAAACTGTCTATTCATAGCCACACATTGCCTGGAAAACGATTAGAAATGATACGTTTTTATATTTTATTTGAGAATAATTATTTATCAATTGTGGAGGTCATTCACTACAGCACCTTGAAATGATGGCGGGTGCGTTGTTGTCTGGGAGTTTCGGTGCGGGAAAGCCAGTTTCCGTAAGTCTAAAACTATATTCTGTTCCCAGCCTGACTTTGTGGTCAAGTATCTGATTGGTCAGAAACCAATTAGTTATCCAAATGGACCAATCAGAAGTCGTCATAGGAGCAAGGAGTTTATTTCTGAGCGCAGAGAACGTTTTCAATTTGTTTAAGTTTCGGGGTCCAGTTAACACTTGGGGGAAACAGAATGGTGGACCGCTGTGCTATGTCCAAAATACCGTTAATAACGCCTTTAACTCCTTATTGGTAAATCAGCAAATTAATTAATTAATTAATTGACTGGAACAATGATGGAGAATATGTTAAAAGTCTTTCAACGTCTATGTACATATTGAAGTCCACAGGAGGCGAAAAGTGTTTAGACTGATCCGGGTCGATACTTTTCGTAGAGTCCACACTGTTGGTTTTCTCGTTGAACGACTCATATATCTAGTAGATATTTGTTGATACCTGTGCTCAAGAAAAGGATGTTAGAAGGACTAGAAGGTGAACAGACAGCGGGGAATACCCTGATCAGACAGCACGTATGCGCAGGCGAATACGTATCTTCTCTGGTCGTAAAGTCAGTTTGTCGTGCCCTCTGGCTCATTTATTAACGCACTCGGAAGACTTTGGCTTTTATCCTTGTTGAACCCATTACCAAATATGCTTTTTTATATATATATATATTTAGATTAAAAAGGATGAAGCCATAAAAATAATTGAAATTACAGACAATTGAGATCACGGTATCAGGTAGAAAAAACTAGTTTCGAAATACCTTGTGATTAACCCTTTGCCCCATTCAACAAGTATTCTAGACTTGGAAAATATCTAGGCAAAATCACGAGAAATCTCTATGAAGAAAAGGATAAATATTGAAAAGATTTGTAAATATTGTGGCAAAAGGGGGACACTGCTCATGTTTAGCAATGTCTCGTTTTGCCAAAATGTTTTCAAAAGCCGATCGCTACAGAGGCGTCAGCCTGAAAGCGTTTGTATGTGGCAAAGGGTTAATTGTGTTTTTGTATACAGTTATATTGTTGTCATTTGATGTTTGCACCTGGATCCACCTTTTTTCGAGTACCTTTGGGCTATTGAGTTATTTTGGGAACGGCCGATTTTTTTGTCATATAGACAAACAACCTCTTATTCACGACATACGAAAACAGGCCTTCGAGATGTTATGCATCAAGGGCTCACGGATTGAACACTTGTATGTGAAACTTTCCCGAGGCTGTAACATTTGAATCCATATTACGTTCCATGGAGATACCTGTTTGTGTCTAGATGCCGGAAATAGACGACCGTGTACGAAGATACAGGTCATCTGAACTCAGTCCAAAAACATGATCACAGATTTGTTATAATACTACCATTAAAAGTTTTCTTCTTCATTTCTAAAGAAGGTTTCCATGAGTCTTCCAACAATCATTTCAGGTTCTGAGAGATGTCTCGATTTTAGCAGAGTTTATAAAATGTTAATTCACGTACCTCTAAAAGAGTTGAACAAATAGACATTCGGAAAGCCCACGAACAACATTGATCTTTTGTCTGGTGATGTCTGACGGCAATACCCGAGCCTGTTACCAGCCTTTATGGCGCAATGTAATCTAGCACATAGGTATGTCATAATGGATTTCCCTTGGGCAAGTCACATTTTCACAGCCTCATACTGGTTGGGGTTACCTTGGCGTTATGAAACAGTGAACTGTCGTCGTAATGTAACTGAAATAATGTTGTAAACGGCGTACACGCAAAAAACCCACAAATAACGCAAAGACACCAATAACGCAAAGACACCAATAACGCAAAAACACCAATAACGCAAACACACAAATAACGCAAAAACACAAATAACGCAAAAACACAAATAACGCAAAGACACCAATAACGCAAAGACACTAATAACGCAAAGACACCAATAACGCAAAAACACCAATAACGCAAAGACACCAATAACGCAAAAACACCAATAACGCAAAAACACCAATAACGCAAAGACACCAATAACGCAAAAACACCAATAATGCAAAGACACCAATAACGCAAAAACACCAATAACGCAAAAATCCACACGAAGTGGCTCAGGTAACAAAGCTTTGAGTGTCAATGGGTGAGACTTTCGATCTCAAATTCCAGATCAACATTAATGTATCGACCCGAATCCGGACAGACACTTTTCGCCACCTGTGGATTTTCCGTTTCAGGACTTGTTACTCTATACCTCATTCCCCCCTGAGACCATCCCCGGTACCCAGGCTATTCATAAAATATATGATATATTTTATGAGTAGCCTGGGTACCGAGGATGCCTGAGACGGAATGTGTCGGCCCGGATTAGCCTGTGCGGAATGCGCAGGCTGGTCTGGGCCGATATATCACGCAGAGACAATTATGTTGCGTTTTCTCGTTACTCTATACCTCTTCCCCCCTGAGATCATCCCCGATACCCGTTCTATTCATAAAATATATGATATATTGTATGAATAGCCTGGGTACCGAGGATGCCTGAGACGGAATGTGTCGGCCCGTATTAGCCTGTGCGAAATGCGCAGGCTGGTCTGGGCCGATATATCACGCAGAGACAATAATGTTGGTTTTCTCGTGTAACGGTTCATTTATACCTTTTCCACATACAGACGCCTTTGTAAAGGAGAATAGGCTCATAATGTATGATCGAACTCTATTAGGTTATCAAACTTTAATTTATAGAGAGTTCCTTTATATTGTTGTCAAAGTTGTCTCCTTAGATGTGTTGTTTGTGAGAAAGGGGGCGTAAACAAAAGGTGTAAAAAGTTTTAAGGTTGATTTTCGTATAGCGAATGTATTGAATTATTGAACCTTATGAACGGACTAACCCTAGACCGAGAACCATCAAAATGTAATAAATAACATATACTTGGTCTTCAGACGAAAGGTTCATCCTAGACAAAACCATTAGCATTATCATTCACACTTGGGACACATCTTATTTGAATTTGTATTGGTTTAAAGCCCTTTCCCACCTTCAACGAATCTTCGTTAGACCACTTTGAAAACATCTAGGCTATAATATCAAAAATCTTTAATTTTAAAATTTAAAAAAATGACAGCATAATTATTGAAAACAGTGTGGTAAAAAGGAGAAATTGCTAATTATGAGTCATTTCTCCTTTTTCAACAATGTTTTCAAACGTCGTCTGCTGTAGATGTTATACGAATGAAGGAAAGGGTCAAGGTTAACTGTTTACTTGATGTGATAGATCAGTGTCGTCTGCTATGGAGATGGTCCCCAGAACACGATGTAGCATTCTGAACGATTGAGAGTTTACCTTTGAGATTTGAAATTGGATATAATGTTGGAAATGGAATTAATGAATGTATATTGTTTTATGGCGCTTCGACAGCTAAGGTCATTTAGCGCGCAATTAAATTTAATTATTCATGATACCTGGGTAAACAAACCAGTACTAGGCTAGAAAATGTGCCTTGCCCAAGGGCACTCCACCATGACCGTAGTGCCGCGACTGGGGATCGAACCCGTTGGAAATGGAGAACATGCTTATAAGAAGGCATCGAGCACGTCAGGTTCTTGTTTAACCCTTTCCCGATAACATACGCCTTTTGACGCATCAGTAGCAAACGAAATTTTGAAAAACACTGTGGCAAATGGAGAAATTACCCATGATGCGCCAACTTCTCCTTTGTCACAATGTTTGCAACTTTATTCAATGAATTCACTTTCATTTAAAAAAGATTATCCATAGTTTTGCCTAGATGTTTTCACAATCGTCTGCTGCAGTTTTCAGTGATGTATGTGGGAAAGGGTTCAAGGTTTTGTGCGACAAGTACAAATATATTCAGATCAACCCACGCATCCGCGCATTCTAGTCTTGATCTGCACTGTTGGCCAGTAAGTCAATGAAAGCCTCAGAAAGCCTCTGTCAAGCATTGCCTATTGGAATCCGTCAAACTGGTTGGGTAGGTAGATATATTTGAGCCGTCCCGCAAGAAAATATTATGGCCTCTACGTAATGTATCGACCTCGATCAGCCTGCGCAGTTCGCGCAGACTGATCCGGGCCGACACATTCCGTCTAAGGGGGATAGAGGTAGTAGCGATTAATGATTCCCGAAACAGAAAATCCACAGGAGGCGAAAAGTGTCTGTCTGGGTAAGCCTGCACGGCATGATTATGCTGATCCGGATCGAGACTTTACGCAGTGAGTCCACAGTGTTGGTTTTCTCGCGGGACGGCTTATTTGTTTGTTGCAAGCATTACAGTTACGCTTACTAAAACCACTGTCCATATACATCAAACACACAGCAGACGACTTTGAAAACATCTAGTCAAAAGTATGGAAACTCTATATAAATGAAAGAATGAGTATTGAAAGAAATTGTGGCAAACGGAGAAATGAATCATCATGAACAATTTTCTATTTTCGACTCAATGTTCTATAAAGTCGTCTGCTGCAGAGGTGTCAGAATGAGTATTGAAAGAAATTGTGGCAAACGGAGAAATAAATCATCATGAACAATTTTCTATTTTCGACTCATTGTTCTATAAAGTCGTCTGCTGCAGAGGTGTCAGAATGAGTATTGAAAGAAATTGTGGCAAACGGTGAAATTAATCACATCATCATGAACAATTTTCTATTTTCGACTCAATGTTCTATAAAGTCGTCTGCTGCAGAGGTGTCAGAATGAGTATTGAAAGAAATTGTGGCAAACGGTGAAATTAATCACATCATGAACAATTTTCTATTTTCGACTAAATTTTCTATAAAGTCGTCTGCTGCAGCGTCTTCATTTTGGAAAGAAGGCTAACGTTGTTTATTCCTGAATATACAAATCGACATTTCCCTTCTGCCTTCTTGCCAAAAACTCTGGAAACTGAAAAGTATATAATTCTTTTTAAATGGTCATGCTAGTCTAAATCGTTTAAACCCTTTCCCTCATATAGACGCTTGCTGACGCCTCTGCAGCAGACGTCTTTTTGAAAACATAGTGACAAAAGAAGAAATTGAACAAAACGTGCAATTTCTCCTTTTGACACAATGTTTTCCACTTTTTGTCATAGGTTATCCATTCAATTATAGAGATTTTCTATGTTTTGATAAAATATGTTCAAAGTCGTCTGTTGCAGAATTGTCGTATGAGGGAAAGGGTTAATGCTGTCTACAAATGGGGCCAATTTATTTCAGGGAAAAAAGCAATTGACCCTACCCACCAAATGTGATATATTTCATTTATTATTCCAATCGTAGTATTAGACCAAATGAGTCCAAACGTTAATACGTTCATACCTTTGAACAAATTTGATATATTGTAATTAACCCTTTCCCTCATACGACAATTCTGCAGCAGACGACTTCGAACATATTTTGTCAAAAAATGGAAAATCTCTATAATTGAGTGGATAACCTATGACTAAACGTTGTAAAACATTGTGGCAAAAGGAGAAATTGCTCGTTAGAGCAATTTCTTCTTTTGTCACTATGTTTTTTAAAAAGCCGTCTGCTGCAGAGGCGTCAGAACGCGTCTATATCAAGGGAAAGGGCTAATTATTCCAATCGCAGTATTAGACCAATGAGGCCAAACGTTCATACGTTCTTCATACCTTTGAACAAATGTGATAAACATTTTAATACGAGATGCGATTGCAAATTAATTACGAATGCGACGAGTGATTTGGTTCCGAAATGACAAATTAATGCAAATGGACCTGACTCGAAGGGTCCCTTGGTACAGGAGGGTTGTGTTAGCGCATCGTGTGTGTCTTACATAAGTTACGAAGTGCAGAAAAGTAATCCATCACGTATGACAGTGTTTCTTCTGAAAATATTATTTCTGGAAAGTCTACGAATATCCCAGAAAAAAACAAACCGGCTTATGATAAAAAAAAAAAAAGCGTCTATAACCCTTTTCCGTCATTTGTCAAATATCATGCAGTAGACGACTATTTAAAAATCATGGCGAAAATGAGAATTTTCACTATAAAAAGTTGAAAACTTTTTGGCTAAAAAGGAGGTTTTGCTCATTATTAGCAGTTTCTCCTTTTGTCACAATGATTTCAAAAGTCGTCTGCTGCAAAGACGTCATAAAGTGTCGTCTGTATGTGTGGATAAGGGATAATGCGCCTGAGTATTGTCATCCAATAAAGGGTCTTGCTGTATATGTACATCAAACACAAGACTATATGTCATGTAATGTGCAAGTGTTAGAACTGATATCATGTCGCTATGGTCAGACGTTCTTTACGTTTGTTCTAATACACCTCAGCTAGAATATGTTTAAAGCGAATAATACCAAAAAAAATCGCATAAATAGGTATTTTCCTTTCCTAGGTAACACGCGGGAAAAACAACATCCATAACAAATGAAACTGTCTGAAATGACCCCAATGCATGCCCCATGATGGAGGCTGCCATTTTAGATATGTATGAAATAGAGGTCATGCAAAAAATACGAATTCAAAGTTACCGTCGTCTAGTCAATTATTTTTAAAATCGATATTAATTTTATGGATATGGAAATGAGTTTTAATTTGTGTTCACTTAAATTCTCACGAAATGAATTTAACAAAAAACTGGCTTTGAAGTTATAAATGATTATGTATATGTATAATTATTTTCCTTACTTCATAATAAACGACAGCAATACGAATTCCAAATATATACTGGTCATGCAAAAATCGAATTGGACTTTATCATTGTCTAGACAATCATTTTGAGTATCTATATTTCTGGTCATAGTAGCACTATGCTGTATTATAGTATTCATTAAACATTTATTTGTAACAGTTTATTTGTTGTAGATATGTAGCACCTATAGATATATTAAAGCTCCATTCTCACTGTCCCGGTTGGTTTAAGGCATTGTGCCGGACATGCCCGGATCACGCCAGTTCTGGATATTTCTTCCGGTGTCCCCCAGTGTCTACCGGTTGTTTAAAACATTTTAAAACCTCCTTGACGGTCTGCCGGATCGAGCCGGTACGACAGGTTTTTTTTACGGATTATCCCGATATTCTAAGGAGCCACCGCGGTTATCTTCCCGGATTGACCAGGTTTCTCCCGATCCATCACCCGGGACGTACCGGGGTGCCAATCCGGGACAGTGAGGATTGGGCTTCAGATTGGGAGGTTTTGATAACAGTTTTCTGTCACGTGTTCAAACCTTTGTCGTCTTTAGTGTGTAGTTGTATATCCATCTACAGAAAGGACTGATGGTCGCTTGGTCCGGTTTTTCAAGGTCATAAAGAATAAATGTTTTATAATGGTTTCCATGTTTTAGTGTTCTTCTTCCTTGGTGCTCATTGTTGCTGATAAAAGAATACATACTATGTTCAACTGCTATGCCGATGCCAGGTTAAGATGCATCATAACAAATAAATATAATATATAAATGTATATAGAAGCAGCAAACCACTTTGAAGACATTGAAAAAACACTGAAAACAGTTGAAAACATTGTGGTATAATGAGATATTGCCCAGTATACACAATTTCCCTATTTCCTGCAATGGTTTCAACTTTATATAATAATGTTTCTTTTAATTAAAAATAGTTTCGATATCTTTAAATTCGTCTTCAGAACAAATTTGACAATTTTTCTTATCCCACAAGACTGTCGACTTGTTGCCTGTATCAGGAAAGAGTTAACCCTTTCCGGCATACGACAATTATGCAGCAGACGACTTTGAACATATTTTGTCAAAAAATAGAAAATCTCTATAATTGAATGGATAACCTATGACAAAAAGTGGAAAATATTGTGTCAAAAGGAGAAATTGCTCGATTCGAGCAATTTCTTCTTTTATCACTATATTTTCAAAAAGCCGTCTGCTGCAGAAAGCGTCATAAAGCGTCTATATGAGGTCGGAAAGGGTAACACACCAAAGCGAGGGCGTTACACGTGAAACTGTTTCATAACATGCATACGCATTTTCGAAGTATGAATAATTTCAGACAACAACAAAAACGCCGTCAAAACTTCCGTCATATCACCATTACCCTTTAACCCCATATAATATTTTAACAGTCGTCTGCTTCAAAAAACAAAAACAAAAACAGAAACAGAAACAGAAACAGCACGTGAAGATTGAGTGACATGTGGCAGAAAGAAGTTGTGGTGGGGTTTTTTAAACTCGGAATTGAAAACATTGTTGGAACACTTGTATTTCATTCAGGTTTTTTTCCCGCAATATTTTCATCGGTCGTCTGCTGTGATGGCAACAGATGTCGTCTTTATCTGTATCAGGGAAACACGTTGTTTAAACGGGAAAACAAACTCTTTTTTTTGACGGAAAAACACGTGTAAGACAAGGTAATTTTTTGCTTAAATATCTACGTTGGCGACAAGTTTGGGCGCGTCATTTAAGAAATGTGCAAATGCTCAAAGTCCGAGTATAGACCTGAGACTCTTTTTGACGCCTCTGTAGTAGATGAATTTTGGAAACATTGTGGTGATCAATTTTTTTTTATCTCACTTTCTAACAATGTTTTCATTTATTTTTGATAACCATTCTTTTATTTAGAGAGCTATGCTTACTTTTATTTCAATTTATTTTCTCTGCTGCAGAATTGTTGTATGTGGGATATGGGGGGGTTAAAATTTTAATTCCTAACAGATATCTGTGCCGCACGAAATTCGACCTTCCTTGGGTTTGAGAGTAATGGTTATTTCAAGCATGTTGCATACTTGTACAGGTTTTTAGTTATCAAACCTCTTGTGTTCTCCTTTTGCCACAATGTTTTCAACTCTTTCTAATAATTACTGCTTTATTTAATAGACATTTTCCAGTTTTTTTCTCGGATTTTTCAAAGTCGTCTGCTGCGGATTGAGTGTACGTGGGGAAGGGTTAATGACGCACAGTGAAGAAATATTGCAAGAAAGGTGTAGCCTGATTTAGTTTCTCTCTTGTCATGGTGCAATCCCGGGGGGTCAGTTTCCCATGACATGCATCAACCTCTCCCCCACATACAACCAATCTGTAACGGAATACTTTGAAAACATCTACTCAAAAGTATGACTGAAAACTCTCCTTTAATGAAGGTATATTTTCCGGGGAAAAGATGAAAACGTTGTGACAATAGTAGAAATTTCTTATTTTGTCACAATGTTTTCAAATATCATCTGCTGCTGAAGCGGCAGAAAGCGTCTTAATGTTGATTAATAGCATGAATACAATTAATTAAATGGTAAACTTTTGTCAAGTCAAAATTATTGTACAAACACAATTATTAATTTGGCATGACACGGATGCAATGCAGTTTGTATGTAAGTCATTAAACATTCTATTTGTAGATAAAATGTTTCTATTTTTAGCTCCGAATGTCTTTCATATACTATGTAACAAATGTTCTACAGTTCTTTATATGTTTGATTATGTTTTTCCTTGTTGTCATTTTGCGGTTTTGAATTTATGACTAAGGTTGTTTTCGTTCTGAAAACAAAACTTGTTGGATGTTTTGACATTTACAACTTCAAAACAATAACATCCGTTTACTTATCACGGCTTAAAATGTGTCACAATGAAAAACATTTTGGGAATGTACGTATAGTTTACAAAACCAATTGGAATTGTATTCTATTGGTATTTAAAAAAAACATAATTGCAGACGAAGCATACCGTTTTTTTGTTTTTGTTTTGTGGGTGTGGGTGTGTGTGTGTTGTTTATTTGCGATTTGTTTTTCTTTCATTGTTTGCTTTATTTTATAACTGCTTCATAAATACAGTACCGTCTACGTGATGCCAATCTGACTAAAGTACACGATCTGACCAAATGTAAGCTATGCGTAGCGTTAATAAGAGATGATTTCAATGAGATTGAAGTGATGCCAGTCTGCTATAACGCCATTTCGTAAACATGTCATTTAATTGTACTCTTTTAATTCTGATATTCTTCCAGTTTTGTGTGTGTAGTAACTGGTTGACCGAGAAGTAGTGTTTTTACCCGATACAACGTCCAGTCACCAATGATAACCAAGGTTTATACGCATCGAATAAACCAGGATTACTTGTTGGCACTTAATAAACGATCCTTGGGTTCGATTGAGATAACAGAGGTCCAGATTGATTTATACCTATGTGAACGTTTATGAAACTGCATGTTTCCCACGACATTATGAGCTTATCTCTTTTTCGTTTCCATGGTATTTTACGCCGGTTTCAACATTTTTCTGTCATATCCCGGCGTTTCCTGGTCAATTTACCAGGACTCCTGGTATATTTATCCTGACAGCAGCGAGTCAGTCGTAATGCTAACCCAAACAAGCAAAATCATCAACGAGAGAAAACCCATCCTTCAAATTTTAAAAATCGTTGGTGTGTCACGGCTGGGGATCGAACCCGCGACCTCTCGCACCCAAGGCAGACACTCTACCACTACATCAGTGGACTAGATAAGGAGGGATAAACTAATCATCCCCACAATGTCTCTCTTATTACTCAAACAAAACCCTATGATGATCACGGAGACAATTCTTTTGAGTAACCTCAACATAAGGTTTCAGTGTCAAAAAAGAAGTTTAGAACATATAAAAAAACGCCCCTTATATAAATATCTCGGAACCGGAAATGGTCTCACTAACCATTTTAATACTATTACGCTTTTTGAAAGTTAAGTGCGATGCAAGGCGGTTGATACATACAGGGTATGTGGTCACGGTCTATACTGTCATTTATGACTAACTTTATGTATGTATTGTTTAACATTAGCACGATGATGACTAAGTTTGGATATTTAATATTTCCTGCATTCATTCCATCATACTCATTCATTGTGTGGTAAGTTATTTACCATCACCGTGTACAGCCCTCCTTTGCGCTCAGGGTTGCAGGATTAGCATTACGACTGACTGGTTGGTGATAGGATAAATGGACCAGTAGTACTGGTATCCCATCCAGGAAACGCCCTGCTATAACTGACAAATTGTTGAAATCGGCGTAAAACACCAGTCAGTCAATGTAGACTTATCTAGAGCTCTTAACCGGGAATTGTATCACTACCCATGATCATAGTATGAACCTTTTTGAAAGTCAAGTGCGATGCAATGCGGTTGAAACAGACAGTGTATGTGATCTCGGTCTATAATGTCATGTATGACTAAATGTATGTATGCATTGTTTAAAATTGCGTACATCATGATGATGATTAAGGTTGGTGAATTAATTTCCTATATTCATTCCGTCATATTAATTGTCTTTGTTGTAGTTATTTACCATTACCGTGCAGGGCCCGCTTCGGTTGTGCAGTGCAGGGCCCGCTTCGGTAAAGCGTCCGCCTCTTGTATACGGTAGGTCGTGGGTTCGATCGCCGGCCGGGTCATACTATAGACTGTAACCCTTTCCCTCATATAGACGCTTTCTGATGCCTCTGCAGCAGACGGCGTTTTGAAAACATAGTGACAAAAGAAGAAATTGCACAAAACGTGCAATTTCTCCTTTTGCCACAATGTTTTCTACTTTTTGTCGTAGGTTATCCATTCAATTATGGAGATTTTCTATGTTTTGACAAAATACGTTCAAAGTCGTCTGTTGCAGAATTGTCGTATGAGGGAAAAGGTTAAAATGTATTTATTTATTGATTTGGGTTTTACGCCGCTTTCAACATTATTTCAGTTATATCACGGGCGACAGTTCACTTATTCATGATCCCTGGGTAAACAAACCAGTACTAGACTAGAAAACGTGCCTTGCCCAAGGGAACTCCACCATGACCGTAGTTCCGTAGACTTTAAAAAAAAAGTGTAGTCATGGCTTTCCCTCCTTGGTGCTCAGGGTTGTGAGGTTAGCATTAGAATAAATGGATCAGTACTACCCCCAGAAATGCCGTGATATAACAATTGTTGAAAGTTGCGTAAAAAACACCGAAAGAATCAATCAATCAATTACCCTCACAGTGCATAATTAACCATTTTGGTGAGCAAGAGTAAGCTCTAGATCCGAGTCAGTGGTTGAGTGCGTGTATGGTCTAAGGGAACTAACTCGTATTGTAAATATTTTTATAAACGACTCGAAACCGTATTTGAACGTATCACAACGTTTTTCATATTTTCGTACTGAAAACGTCTTGTTATGAAATCTATATAAATCGATCGCAAACTTGAGACTTTGATATTATACTCTCGCAAACCAGTAAACGTGTTGATGATCGGATATATGTTTTAAGAATAGGAATTATAATTATTTGGATATAAATGTAAATTTCCTCACAATAAGTGTTGGAATAGAGTCGATATATGATATATATATGTCAAGCTGACTTTAAAGCAATTCGAAGTTTAAAGTTATTAATTATATGAAACAAACTGGATCCATCACTGCAATTCGATTCTACTATAAAGCAATGCTTTCTATTCACAATGGAGATACTAACAAAATACATTAATGATTTCCGATTCGAAATATAGGGCCTTAAAATGAGAAACTTTCAAACTGGTTGTTCGAAGATAGTTCATTATACTTGTACTGGCAAACAACTGTAACTTCCAGTTTAGAGCACACTAGATACCGTCTTATGGTTATTTATACGGTCTAGTCAAGAATATTCGTTTTTAAGAATACTGTTTGTGTTAAATACATTTTGAAACGCAATACTAGGTAAAACAATGTTGTTTTTTTTAGATGAAACCCCTCCCAAACAAAGTCATACCAGTTGAGACAAATAGTGCTGAAAACAGTGAAAACATGGCAGGGGATACTTCATCAATGTTAAATATAAACAGTGATTCAAATAGGGATTCAAACAGTGAAACAGTGGCGGAGAATTCTTTATCGATGTTAAGTATAAACAGTGATTCAAATAGTGATTCAAACAGTGAAACAATGGCGGCGAATTCTTCATCGATGTTAAGTATAAACAGTGATTCAAATAGTGATTCAAACAGTGAAACAATGGCGGAGAATTCTTCATCGGTGTTAAGTATAAACAGTGATTCAATTAGTGATTCAAACAGTGAAACAATGGCGGAGGATTCTTCATCGGTTTTAAATAAAGTCTCTGACTCAAATCTACAGACAGATGAAAATAGACTAAGTTTATTGTTCCAAGAAACTGTCAGTTTGACTTTACTTGTGGAGATGAAACATCAGCCAAAAGAGACGATCTCTTTACAGGACAACATCGCCAGTACACCAGCAATAGAAAATATATTTTCCATACCCAATGACATTTCAATATTTGACAGTAATATGTCAGATCGAATCTCGTTCTGGGACATATGGCAGGGTAAGACATTTCAATTTGAGATCTGTCGAAAGGTTTCACCGTGGAATGTAAACAGAGGTATTTCCAATGTTCCAAGGATCGCTCCACATTCCCTGATGAGATTCCCATATCTGGGCCACCGGGGTATACACTGCTTTTGTAATAAAGGGGGAAAACGAGTACCTCTGTACTTACGAAAGTCTTCGAAAGTACACTGATACCAGTCTGACAAATTGGGGGGTTATTTCGTGGCATCCCCATTGTTAACGAGGGGTTCATGAGAGTAGCATATTGGTTCCCGGCTTTTTATAGCTCTTCTCTACAAATAAACGTCTTTCGACACATCAGCATCAACAGACTTACAAAAACCTTGTTGCAAACGGAAAACTTACTAGTGAGGAGCAATTTGCCCCAGTGCCACAACGGTTTTAACTCTATTCGCTAACAATACTTTGAATTATAAAGGTTTTTTCCATGTTTTTGCCAAGAAAAAAGATCTCACTGTCGTCTGCAACATATTGTTTTTGCCTGGATGTGGTAATGGATAGGAAGAACAACCAGACACGAGTTACGTCTCTATAAAGCTGTCAAATTCATTGCACTGTTAGCATGTAATACGCATATCGAGCACTTGGCGTGAAACGGTTGTAACTAAAATTGGTATTATGTTTACCAAGGTTATTTACCTCGCCATAAAGTCTTAATAAGCGTTAAATCATTTTTCTTGGTAAACAATGGAAATTTAGGTGCCATTGCTCGTTCTGAGCAATGGCACCTAAATTTCCATTTTTTACAAACGGGTCAAAATTGCCGGTTTTCAAAAATAGGTTTTTAGTTACAACCGTTTCACGCCAAGCCCTCGATATGCATGTAGTCTTTGAAAGTACTACTGCACTGTATAATAGGGATCCACGTCACGTGATTTGAGGTTTTATTGAATCGTCGTTTCTCGCATCGTTCAATCCTTTCCCCCATACAACACATCTGCAGCCAGGGGGGCGTGGCTTGGCGATAATCAATGTGTAGGCCGTCTAGTGAGAACATCAACATTGTGGACTCTGCGTAAAAGTATCGACCCGGATCAGCCTAAGCATGCCACACAGGCGTACCCGGATAGACACTGTTCGCCTCCTGTGGATTTTCTGTTTAAGGGATAACTACTCTATACATATATATCCCCCTAAGACGGAATGTGTCGGCCGGATCAGTCTGCGCGGACAGCGCAGGCTGATCTGGTCGATACATTACGCAGATGTCTATCGTCGCAGCTGCATATTTGGTTCATTTTGAGAGAAAATGTGTAGGAACGTGCCTACAGTTGCCTACAGGGAGCTACGCCCCTGGCAGCAGACGACTTTAATTGATTGATTCAGTTAAAGGCCGTTTTAAAAAAAAAAAAAAATCATGCCACGGCGGTCAGTTCACACCTACGCTTGTTGTGTCTCCTGGCTTTCTCACACCAGCACTCCACACACAATACATTCAAAGCAACTGGCTGCTTTCTAGACTGTTAGCCCATTTGGTGGAAGACGAAAGTCGTTTGTCACAATGACTTTAGTCTAACGTCGGGAAGAATGTTGGCCGAGCTTGGGTTCGAAACTCAGAGCCACTGGGTTTACAGCCCGGGGTGCTACCGACTGAGCACCCCGGGATTCGGCAGACGACTTTTAAAAAAATCTTAATAAAAAGTTGGAAAACATCTTTAAATAAAGGTAAATATATTTAAAAGAGTTTATAAATCGTGGCAAAATGAGAAACTGTCCATTATGCCAGTTTTCTCTTTTTCTCACAACTTTTAAAATCAAACGTCTTCTGCTGCAAAGGCACCAACCAACGCGCGTCTGTTTGTGGTAAAAGCTTTACTTTACATTGGTTTTAAACTATTGAGATTACACTTCTAGAACTTTGTTATAAGATGAAGTAGGGTCCATGTTACATAAATATGAGCCGTTCCACGAGAAAACCAGAAAACCAACATTGTGGTATCGACCGGATCATTATAAGCATGCCGTGCAGGCTTACCCGGACAGACACTTTTTGCCTCCTGAACATTTTCTGTTTCAGGAATCATTACTCGATATCTCTAAACCCCCTAATACGGAATGTGTCGGCACGGATTCGCCTGCGCGGACTGCGCAGGCTGATCTGGATCGATACATTACGCAGAGTTTATAATGTCGGTTTTCTCATGGAACGGCTCATATATTTTCTGTTTCTGCATTATGTTTCAGTTTCGGACATTCAAGGAAGAACCAATTAACGAGAACTTCCTTGAGAAAGGGAAGTCTAACATATATATAGTGTTGAAATCATTGTGGAAGAAGGATTCATATGTTATTATTGAACGCTTATTTCCATTGACCACACTGCTTTACCAAAATACCGTTCATACCAGGGGGAAGAGTAAACGGTGTCACGTGTTAAAGATAACCTAGCGGTCAACGAGGAAGGACTTTATTAATAAACTCGAGCAAACAGTTCATTGTAATACTGAAGATATCTTCAAAGATGTGCAAAGTCCTAGGTAAATAGGACACGTACCATGTGAACACATTTCTCATTATCTCCGTCTCCATTCATTAATTAAGCTGCGCATTAGAAAATCAAACTGTTCGGGGGCATTTTACCAGGTATACTTAAAGTCAACCCTATTACCTATGTCTACACATCTGATAATATTTTTTTTCAGTGCCTGTCATTCAGCAATTTAAACGTTCATTAAGGTTAATGAAAGGTGTTATGGTCATTAATATTCGCTACAAGGATGCCTTCTGATCTGGATCTTCGTTAAGCTTTTAAAAAATCGTCCAAAGTTTGTTTTTCGTGTGACGTGGCTCAAATAAGTTTTGCATATTAAGTGTCCGTACCGGACGGCCCCGTTATCTACGTACCGTGTTGCAACCCGGTACCGGGTTCTTTGAACTCTTTACCTTATTTCAGCTGACCTTATTGATCCGTTATCACGATTGCTATTTCAGAGTCACCTGCTTTTAAAAATACAGTCAGACCTGTGATAAAGGCCACCTTTTGTTTAGCAATTCCCTGTCTAAAGCACGCACACTATAACTTTTTCCAATTAATCATGTTCTGCATACATCCTGTAATTAAAGACCACCTGTGACCAAAGACCAGATTGTTCTCTTCCCATGGATGAGTGAGCTTTAACCACAGGTTGGACTATACATGAAAACACAATTGTCTAATCTGGAAAAATAGAAGCTGGTTATCCTTTCTCCCACGATGTTTCTAAAAGGCATCTGTTGTTTTAACCCCTGTTAGCATAAAGCGAGTATAACCCTGTCCCACTTACAGACGTATTTTGCCCACAATGTTTTCAACTTTATTTAACAACTAACCTATCTTTTATGGAGATTTTTCAGATTGTTGTCATTATGTTTTCAAAGTCGTCTGCTGCAAATGTGTTGTATCTGGGAAAGGTTTAAGCCTTGGCACTTGTTTCAGCCTTTACTTTTTATTTCCGCATATCGTCGATGTTTATCGTTGTTTGGACATATAATTAACAATGCTCTTAAAATTAAATAAATATTGTTGGAAAAGAAGAAGCCGCTGTATCAAAATCTGGTTCCTTTCCAACAATATTTTCAATTCTTGTAAAAGTGTCGTAGACTATTTGTTATATATGAGCCGTCCCCCGAGAAAACCAACAATATGGACTCTGCGTAATGTATCGATCCAGATCAGCCTGCGCAGTCCGCGCAGACTGATCCGGGCCGACACATTCCGTCTAAGGGGGATAGAGGTATAGAGTAATGATTCCCGAGACAAAAAACCCACAGGATGCGAAAAGTGTCTGTCCGCGTAAGCCTGCGCGGTTGCTTAGGCTGTTCCGGTGCGATACTTTACGCATAGTCCACATTGTTGGTTTTCTCGTGGGACGGCTCAATTATCATCATTTAAAGGAACATTCATGATAACTGTTGAGTTAGTGTTACTCATAGTTCAACAAGGTTCAAGTGTTCTCTCTGTATGTTATTGACTTCATAACGCACAATTCAGAGGTAAATGCCACCTTATAAAAGCTTTATACATTTGAATTTCGAAACGCTTATTTACAGTTTCAAAGAAAGTACAACACTTATATGATCCTAAAATATCTAATAAAGTAACTGACACAATGCCTATGTTTTGCTGTTTTTACTGGAAATCTAATTTACAGCATTGTTATATAATATAAATCAAACACTATGCAATGACATTTGAACAGAACAAGTGTAAACCTATCTTTTAAATGAACTAACATCACTTTAAATAAACTTCGTATGAAATTGTTGGGGCTTCAATTCAAGCCTTTTCGGTACAATTTATATCTGTGCATTGTGTGCGGACTGTGCAGACCGATGAGACAGGCACGGGTTCGCCCGTGTCTTCCCCGTTCGCATGTTTATATACCACGTATATATGCTTGCTGACGTCACTGTAGCAGACAACTTTTGAAATCATTTTGACTAAATGAGACTTTGCTCACAATACGAGCAATGTCTCATGTTGCCACAATTTGTTCAACTCTTTTCAATATAACATATATAAAATTTCATATAGAGAGTTTTTAAATGTTTACCTAAATCTTTACAAAGTCGTCTGCTAAAGATTTAAGTAGCTTAAGCTTAAGAAATGAACACTTTGAGGAACCAGCTGTGATCAAGGCATTGCAGACCAAGGGTGGTATAGCAGGACAATATTAACCTGACCGTTCTTCAGTAATAATTGAGCGATTTGTAATTTAAATGAAGACTCGTGCGAGCTTTTGCATCCACACACGTTCAGCAGACGAGAAAGTAGTCAGTAGCTTCGAAAGAATGTTGTGTAAGTACTGGTGTGGGAAAGCCAGGAAAACATGGGTAGGTGCACTGACCGCCGTGATATGACCAAAGCTGTTGAAAGCGGCGTTAAACTCCAAACAAACAAACAAACAAACAAACAAACAAACAAACAAACGTTCAGCAGACGCTTCACAGTCCGTCTACATGTAATTGCGTTCTACCTTTTGACGTGAAACTAGAGCTGTAGCCCCATTAATTTTACACCAAATTTCTTGTTAGTATGATATGCTCAAATGTGGACGATCCGCTACCTTTCTACATATGCATATTTGTGTATCAATCTATCTTAATTAAATGATCTTAAATATTCAGAACATAACTACGACGTAAATACATGTAATGATTCAAACATGACCGCTTTCCACATGTAAACACTTTCGTGGCTTGTGATGTGTGCCAGGGGTTCAAACTCAAATCATTGTGACAGATAACATGGGTCCACCGTCCAAGTTCACTGCATGGTACAAACATTGAAAATAAAAATAAATGAATTCCATGATTTGTGTTCATTCAATTTTTATCTCACGACCTATTAGACCACATGACGTAAACAATGGATGTGACCTTAATCAAAGTTGAAAGTAGTCCCGGCTAAATCACGTGAAACAAAATGGCGGTGCACAGTGCCGGTCCGTACCATTTCGTTAGTAAACCCGTTGAACCAGGATGGGCCATCTGATATCAGGACACGATTGTTGTAACGTTTGAACTTTAGCCCTTTCCCACATTCGATAAATATGCACTAGACGACATTGAAAGCATATTTGCAAAAATATGAAAAAAAGTCTAGAAATAAGAAATATGATTATTTAATTAAAGATGATAACTTTGTGGCAAAATGAGAAATTGCTCGTCATAATGTCATAATGTTTTCAAAAGTTGTTTTGCTGAAGAGTTGTCAGAAAGCACCTTTATGCGGAAAGCGGTTAACGTTTGAACATTAGGCTATCAACCTAATTCGTGTTGTTATGAGCAGCGTCAAGCAAAATAAGCCGTCCCGCGAGAAAACCATCATTGTCAGATCTGCGTGAAGTATCGACCCGGATCAGCATAAGCATGCCGCGCAGGCTTAACCCCCCCCCCCCCCCCCCCCCCCCCCAATCCCCCACAAACACAAACACTCCCCTCGAAAACTAACTATGCAAGTATATTGTTGATCGTAAATACGATATATATGTAAAAGATAAACGCCGTGTTTAATATTGTTTTGTTTTGTTTTCATTTGTATCACAGCTATCAGTTTACATTACATAACGTCTGCTGGCTTTCTCGTACCAGTACGTACTCCATACAACAATCTCCCCATGCAACTGGCTATATACCTACACACGCTATATAGTCAATTAGTTGAAGACGAATGACATTTGTCACAATGACTTTTGTGTCAATCAATTGGTATGAATAAGTGACTGAGTCCGGGTTCAAACTCAGTACCCCATGATTAACAACGCTCTTCGTTACCGACTGACAGGGGGAGAACAAACGGAGATAATTCAATTCCTCCGAATGTCGGAATTTTGCATGACGTGACACATTCGACTTCGTGGTTTAAAAAAAGAAAAACATAAAACAGCTAATTTGTCCGATTGAATAACATTTCGAAACGTTGAAGTAAACAGTAAATAAGAATTTGGTTTAAGATGTTGTTCTATTTCTGATTTGTTTACCAAGTCATTAACCCTTATCCTGCTCAATCCCAACATCCGTAACAGCGACCCCCGAGATAAATATATATATATACATATATATAATAGTCAAGCCTGTGCTAAAGACCAGCATTGTGAAGGAATTCCCTGTCTATAGCAACCACACTTTAAATTTCCCAATGTGATCATTTTCTTCATAAATGACCCTGTAATCAGAGACCAACTGTCTATAGCAACCACACTTTAAATTGTCCAATGTTATCATTTTCTTCTTAAATGACCCTATAATCAAAGACCACCTGTCAACAAAGACTAGATTGTTCTCTTCCCATGAATGTGCAGGCTGATCTTGGTCTTCATTGTTCGCAATTGCAATTTAAAAATCGCAGGCAATTGTTGGTTGGTTAAATCCGCGTACAGCGAGACGAGGGTTGTCGTTAAGTGTTTGGGTACTTAAGGCAGTACGACAAAGGTTAAGGTCAATAATGCGTAAAATGTTTGATAACTACCGTAAACAAATCTGTTATCAATAAGTTTATAGGACGACGGAGCAAAGGTTTCGCGGTGAAACTGCGTTGTTAATTTGTTTATTCACTTATCTGACTAATCAATGTGGTCGATTTACTAGCTTGCAGGATGTTAAACCGTCTTTCAAAGGTCGATCCCCGCTGTTGCTCTCATATTTAATTTAGACAAGGGATCATTGCTAGCCATGTAATTGTAACTCACACATATATGATTGATAAATCCACTGTGGCCTTGATTGACTTAACTCTTTCAGCGCCAAAGGCAATATTGATGTTTTTGCAAACAATACTGATTCAGGTGAGTCAGCTCGTAACGAGCTGTCTCACCTGAAATCAGCATTGTTTGCCTTTTCGTTATCAAAATAGTCCAAATGTTTATTACATGAGAAATGAAGACGCCCGATTTTGAACATGGAAGAGTCTACTTTCAACAATTCGGCGCTGAAAGTGTTAAATACTTTGTAAAATGTCGTAAAACTTAAGTTATACAAAGACATACAACAAAAGATCCATATGTGTGTTGATGGTGGGTTTAATGCCATTTCGGAAGTTAAGTTTTGGTACGATATCGGTCAATGACTATGTTTTCTACAGCGTGAATTCGTTTAATCTCCTTACTTGCAGACGCATTTTGATGTATCTGCCACTGTTAATTTCTGTAAATATTGTGACTAAAGGAGAAATTGTTCATCTTTTTAAATACATGTCATTAATACTAAAATGTTTAGAGTTTTTCATATTTTGCCAATATGTTTTCAAAGTCGTCAGCTTCATATTTGTGGAATGATAGAAAGGAGGTTAAACGTATACGTTTGGTAACAGCACTATTACACTTAGCTTTATTGACAAAGTTATGGAGAAATCAGTTCTATATTTATATAGGCGATAACAGGGGATGGCCAATTACACGAAAAATGGCTATGTTCGTTTGAGGTGGCTTGCGAAATGTCACGAACTTAAGTTCAAAATTGAGTTGATGGAAAGTACAACGCATGTTGGTCCTTTTGATTCAAACGATGTCAGTTCTCGTGACCTTAAATAACCAAAGCACTGAAGTTGCCGACAGCAAGGGATTGACGGATTACATTTGGATTACCAAGGACACTTCACTGCAGCACAGTATTAGTTCCGTATATTGAATAATATTGAAATTGAACGCAAACTATTGAAGTCAGAATCGGCTTCTATAAATATACTGAGGTTTGACATGAGTGACTTATCTTAATTACGCTCGCCTGCTATCGTGTGTGTTCCCTGTTTAGCATGCCAACTGGTTAGCAATACATTTTAGCCATCATTTTGACGAAAATATCGATGCTTGATTTCATGATTTGGCTAAAACAATTTAGTTTTACGTATGAAGCATGGACTCTATGAGACCCAACTGCTAACAAGTTGTATACAGAACAGAACGTTTAATTAGTTTTATACAAAGTACACATGTAGTCGTTGTTGACAAACATAAATACGTATAACATATAAACAGCCACACACGGGTTTGACATGGGAAACCAAGTGAGGGAAAAAATCAGTAAATGAAAAAAATCAAGCAATATATTATAAGTTAGTAAGTAAAAAAAAAGCTGAACTTTGATAACAATTATGGAAACAATCATAATACTTTAACCCTTTCCCCTCATACGACAATTCTGCACCAGACGACATTGGACATATTTTGTCAAAAAATAGAAAAATCTCTATAATTGAATGGATAACCTATGACTAAAAGTGGAAAACATTGTGTCAAAAAAAGAAATTGCTCGTTTTGAGCAATTTCTCTTTTTTTTGGTCACTATGTTTTCAAAAAGCCGTCTGCTGTAGAGGCGTCAGAGAGCGTCTATATGAGGGAAAGGGTCAAAGAGATGATATGAATCATTTAAAGTAATGCTAGTATAATTATAGTGTTTGTTTTGTGTCTCAAATACCGCAACCGTCGACATACGTAGCCTGGATAGATGTTCTGAAATAAGCCG
>JASEVX010001429.1:0-16653 GCA_031761405.1 Serripes groenlandicus | reverse complement strand
CAGACAGACAGACAGACAGACAGACAGACAGACAGACAGACAGACAGACAGACAGACAGGCAGGCAGGCAGGCAGGCAGGCAGGCAGGCAGGCAGGCAGATATGAAGACTGAAATATGTACATCTTATTTAACTTTGAACAAAGTATTTACACTTGCACAAGGTTATTTATAACATGTCCATATGGAATGTAAGAACAACGCAACATGCTTATAAAAGTTATCATAGTTGCCGTGTAACTCATTGTCTACGATCGGGTTCAAACCGAACAAGGCAGCAACAAAATCATTGCCTTCCAATGGCACTAATAAGTTGGAAACAGATCCACCAAACTTTAAAAGGGTTCTGTTCTGAAAGGAAATAGTACATGACCGTACACTGGTACAGTTTATCAAGATATGCTCAGTAAGGCTCGTTCTAACATCGCTACATCCACAGCGTGTACACTGAGAACACTCAGTGTGAGCAGTGTACGCAATTAGCTGAGCGATGGAAAAGCAAACACGAAGCATATTCGGATTACGCTTAGCATAATCCCATACAGGACTGATTGCGAATCGTTTCTGTAATTGCCTATATAGAACAAACTGCGCGGTAGATGTTCTTTCATTCCATTTACCGATATAGTAATTTGATACTTTTGTATCAATACAATGTTTCCAAATAGTTTTGCTTGGGAATACACCATAATTAATGTAATCTTCTAAAACATTGTAAATGTTAAACTTGTTTAGAATATATGCAATATCAGAAACAAACCCGGTATCGGAATTACTATTTACGAAGGAAAGGAGCCGCAATAAAAAGAAACGTTTTGTTGCACAATCCCTCTCCAAACGGCAAAGTTGACCAAGAAAGGAGAGTTTTCTCTTCTCAATTTCAGCTTCAATAGGAAGAGCACAAATAAGACCAAGAACAATATCTGTTCTTGATCTTATTTGTAAACCCTGAATCTGCTTTAAACAAAGTCTATGCGACCTTTCCATTGCCAACATATCCCGATCAGACAGCGATTGTAACAATTCACATCCGAATAGAGCTCTCGGGATAACAATGGACAATGGAATTAGGCTACGTATTGCATAAGTATATTGACAATGTGCACAGCAAAACCCATCCAAATTTTAGAAAGCCGTGAATCTTACGTAATCTTTTCACACAAGAAAATGGATTTTCCAAAGCTATTATGTTTTTATCAGAAAAATTGATTAATAATTTACTAGATTTACAGATATGGGCTTCACAAAAAGATGAAAATAATACTAATTGATCATATTCAAGATACACCCCCCCCCCCCCCCCCCCCCCCCCCCCCCCCCCCTCCCAAAAAAAAACAAACTCAAAGCAAATGAACTAGTTATATGCATATACGTACACCACATTAAATAAAGCGATCTTACAAACTCTTATTTATAATTCATTATAGATACATAGTACGATTGATATTATCCTAACAGCGTGTAGTTATGCACGTGCATAATTTAAACTATTTATTATCTCGAAATTAAAAGGAAGCTTAAACGTTAATAAATGTGCATGGCTGCCTGTTTAGTTCGAATTCACCGTTCAGCATGTGTCTGCATGTCTGTCTGGTGTCGGTATATGATGTTATTTCTTCTATTTTTTCTTTTATTTAGTTAAATTAAGAAATTAAAGTACACAGTCCAGTACCAAAGCCTTCTGTGATTTGGAAACGAAAATGCACTTGTATCTGAATTAATGCCATATTTGTTTTCGAATATTCGATCACCTTGTCAATAATAATATTAATAATGTTAACATTTCGCATCCGTTTTATTCGATTTCCTTATGGATATATACATATTATGCAATTTTCCAAATATGACGTTACTTAAATTAAATCGATTCATTTTTCGCGAACACGTATTTATAAGGAGGTGCAACATGCGTCTGAATAAATGTGCAGATCCATCTTTGTCTACAGTAAACAAACCTGGACTGGCAAGTTTGTATCTTATTCTTGAATGTACTACTGTTTGTATGGAATGTCTTTGCCTGACTGGAATTTAAAACCAGCATCGATGTTATTTACTCATTCAATATCAAATCATTTAATATCAAGGACCATAGGGAACGACCGTATCACAGTTGTAAGAACTCAAGATCATACGAGTATGCCTGTTACGACAAAAGCGTAATATTGTTTTCGATACATATTGCTTTTATTGCTATAAATATTTAAACGTCTAAGACACTAGTGACTTTGAGAATATGAACCCAACATTAATCAATCAGCATAAACTGTACGTTTGCGATAGCCGAACCCCGGTAGCTCAGTCGGTACCAGCGCGGGCTGTCAGTCTAGGGGTTGTGAGTTGGAAACCCAGCTTGGCCAACATTTTTTCCGACGTTTGACAGAAGTCCCTGTGACAAGCGTCATTCGTTTTCCACCAATGGGCTAACAGTCTATGTGGAATAGGAACCAGTTGCTTGGAAGGAATGTTGTGTAGAGACCTGGTGTGAGATAGCCAGGAAACACAAGAGAAGTTGAACTGGCCGCCGTCATATGACTAATTGGTTTGTTTAAAACGGAGTTAAACCCCAATCAATCAATCACTCAACGTTTGCGATGCCAAACAATGGCTGTCCTTGAAGAAATTTGCATTGGCCAGTAAATGCAATTGTGCTTTCATGTGGAAACACCAGTAAAGACGTGAATCTTCGTGTTTACTGTTGTGTATTTATAAATATGTACATAGTGAAGTCATAAATCCTAATTGGATATAGTTTTCAATGTGAACTATATCTTCCTGAGTTATAATCAACGTCGTGTCACTCGCTTCACTTCATTTTGGGCACATTGGTACAAACTGGTGTAGATGTATTTCGTAATCCTATCCATGCATTTAGCTGTGACCAAATGAGGTATATTTGGGAATTAATGGAAACAAATGGATATGATTGAAGTCACGGTTGAAGGAAATTTTAAAGATAAAGTAACAGTGTGTTAAGTGTCGCTCAAATATATAGGCCTTAAAACTATAAAGCTTTAATGAAACTGATCTGTAACACCAATATCCATTATCGTTCTCCTATACACACTAAAAACTTTAAGTTGCATAAATATATGATGTTTTACATGATATAGGGCTTAGACTTCTAGTTATAAAATAAATTTAGTCATAAGTTTATTTTTTTAAAGCGATTGCGAAACAAGCTTTAAGCTTATATCAATCACGCTTGATGTCTGCTACCTGATGAGACATAACCAGTATTCGCGTCGTTTGTGTGGAAATATCCAAGATTGATTGATTGATTGATTGGGGTTGAACGCCATTTTTAACAATTTCTTAGTTATATCACGGCGGCCAGTTCACCTACTCATGCATTTCATGGTTTTCTCGCACCAGTACTCCACACAACAATCTTCCCAAGCAACTGGCTGCTTTTCCACATAGAAGTAGCCCATTGTTGGAAGACGAATGATGCATGTCACATTGACTTTTGTCAATCGTCGGAAAGAAAGTTGGCCGAGCCGGAATTCGAACTCACAACCCCTGGATTGACAGCCCGCTTCGATACCGACTGAGCGGAAAAACCTAGAGGCCGAATCCGCTCATCCTGGGTGTCGTACCCTTGGACATTGGTCTTCCAAATTTGATCATTGATTGATAACTTTAATAAATTCCCATAACCTTTCTTACTGTCGTACGATTAGTCTATGTTTAATCGCACATGGTCAATTGGATTCGAAATCATTATTCTACAATTGCAATTAAATACTTTCGGCTAAGTCGGTTAAGGATCGATGTAATAAAGTAACGAATGCATTAAATTACACAAATCGAAAGTAATCAGCAATGAACAGGTAGTTAGCATTATAGTGTCCCTGTCGGTAGCATGCAGAATTTGAGACGGGTGTCCCTGGTTCGAACCCTGCTCATGGCGGTCACGGTGTAAGCCACGTGTCATTACCTAGTAGTTCCTAGTCACCCCGATGATCATGAATAAATGGACTGTTGCCGTGATATAACTTGAAGACTGTTGAAACGACATTTAACCTCAATAGAATATGATAATTTATTGAACTATTTATGTACCATTTCGAGCAGTCATACACACACAAGCACACGTATGCATTCACACAGGCTCTAAATAAGACACATAAACTGGCGGTATTTCACAAAGAGTTCGTGGCATTATTAATACACCCGTTGTTCCAATTAAGACATAGCATGTCATATCAAATTCAAAGGAATACCGCTGCATAACAGTGAGAACTAGACCCAGCGTCCAATATTTTTTACCATCAGATCCCAAACTGTATCTTCATTTTCTGGTTATTGTTATTATAAAATAAATGGTGGCATTATTTTCGTGTCTTGTTTGAAATATATTATATAATACTTTTAAAATTAACAGATTTTATTAACAAAGGAATATTATTATTGTGCTGTTGTGTCTTACCTATTATAGAACAAAAATGAAATGCGCTTTAACTGGAGAATATTTTACAGTTAGCTACTTTAATACAAAATTGGAAATGCAACTGTTAGGGTCCGCCTGAAATAGATCTATAAATAGTCACAGCTGTCTCAAATAAAGCGAACTTTTTCTTATTTCATAGGTTTTCACAAAACATAGGTAAAACAATAAATGCAGAGCTTTTTAATTTGAATTTGAATGTTTATTTACAGTATCTTATCAAGTGTATAGAATATCTTTAACCTATATAATTGAAAACAGACCATTTTGCGTGTACTGGATCTGATGATATCGTATAAAATGTCGTCTCGAATTGACCCTACACATTTAAATAATTAAGTAGCAGGTGCTCGTTTTCGTCTAATGAAATCGTACAATACAACAAACGCTTGGTCCTGCAATCAAAATGGTTACTATACCATCGGAACACTCGACTTGCACATATTTCTATCTCGGTCATTGTTATAGGTCAACTCCCCTGCTGATACCTTACGATTTTGTAGGCCACTTTTGATTGGCTGACGAAATGTTTTTAAGATGAGCTGTAATTGGTAGCCATCAGATATATACGAGTGTTTGCTACTGCAGCGAAGTGTATTCCTTGTTTTAAATGAACAAGTAAATCATATTAAACATGGATATATTATTTTATATTATTAGGTCGCCGCAGGTCGCCGCCCTAGACCATCACGAGGCCACTGCTTACGAAAGGTTTGGCAGAATACGATCATGATTTTCCAACAGTGATTTTTATTTTCGCCAGATTTGTTATAATGAACAATGTGGGCGTAGATGTACCTACCAAAGGCGGTTCTTAACGCAGTTGTAGGCGTAGTTTAACTTTGTTTTAGGGCGGTGCTTATTGCATAATAAAGATGTGATACACATTATAACTGGCATTTATTTATTGACTGACAAATATTAACCGCTGACAATATCATAACAACAGAATTTGAGCGGTTCTCCGCGAAAACCAACCGTAATGCATTTACGATCAATGTAGATCTATATCAGCCAGCCTATCCAGACAGTTTAATCTGTCTCTACACTGTTCTCCATTTACTAATAGAAGTTTAATTTTATAAACATCCTATAAAGCAATATCCATTTCTATCCTTAACATGGAAACCAAGGCAGGTATTGTTCAACATGCGTAGAAAATACGTGTTGATTTGCGCAGAGCCTCGCGCATTCATGTTTCAATACAAATGTGATCTAGTAATTTGTTGAAGCAGGTTTTCTTAATCAAATAGAAGACGTTCTTAGGCACATATTGGGAGAGAACCTTAAAAATCGAGATTCCTGACGACTTTCGACACGTCTTCTTTTTATAATTGAGGGTTTGACGCCGTTTTCAACATTATTTCAGTTATATCACGGCGAAGGTTTACATATTCATGATTCCGCGGTAAACAAACCAGTACTAGTCTAGATAATGTGCCTTGCCAATGGGCACTGCCCCATGGCCGTCTAGCCGCGATATCAAATCCCCGACGCTAACCACTCGATCATGGCAGATTCCTGGCACTTCTTCTTTAACAGACAACGTTTTAAACTTTTGATGTCGGAAAAGACAAATTTATCATACTTATCAGTCACTCAGTTCTTAACTAACTTTCTGTTATAAAACAAAACAAAAAGAATTCACCAAGATGTGATAGTCAATCATGATTCACCCAGTGCAGATACGTTTTTTCTAAATATTTCGAAGTATCTTTTACCGAAGTTTCAGCTCTCCACATTTAAAGATAGAGAAATGGTTTGGGTTCTTAAAACACGTTTTTTTGCTAGCTGCATAACAACGACTATCTTGTAAAGGCTAGCATTTGGAAACATTGGTGTACATCAAAAATCGTAACGGATACGTTTTTTTTTAATATCACGAAGTGTCTATAACCGAAGTTTCAGTTCTTCACATTCAAAACTGTAGGAGAAGATAGAAAAATGATTCTTGCTCTTAAAACGCGTTGTTTTGCTAGCTGCATAGCAACAGTTTGGTCCTTAGCAACGAAACTCAAACGCGAACACCCTGAGCTCATTTGGCACCTGTTCACCAAGTTTCATTGGAATCGGCTTGTCGGGTTAGGCTGTGGAGCTGTGCTTTAGAAACATTTGGACAGAAACACAGACAGACGGGAAAGCCTGACAATAATGGATACCTAGCGAATCGCAACAAGCCGGTAGGCGACGTGGGATTCGCCTTTGCATATATATATATATATATGAAGAACTAGCGTGATAGGGTCACTATTGTGGTGACATGGTGAACACTGGTTAAAAGTGTGCAGCTTGTAAAAACACTCTCAGCCCTGTGTTCCATAGTCACCAAACCCAAAACCTGTTTTGCGAAACCTATATAGGTTTCGTCGATAATCCGTGCATTAGTCGGTAAACCAAACCTGTTTGACGGGAGTACATGCATAATACAGGTAGGTTTCGTTCCGCTCCATAGACAAACCGTGTTTACGTTGTGTTTACTATGGAACACAGGGCTGGTCAACCAACCGTGTTTTATCACCATGCCATGACGCATCTGTCTACACCAAACTTTAGTTATTTTCGCCTTTTCATATCAGTTGGAGGCGCTGATCGAAAACTCTTGAAGGTTCGCTTTCGTGTAATGTGATGAATTGAACGTCAACTCAAAACGCATATAGATATCCTTGCTATGTCCTAGTCCTTTGAATATTCCTTTGCTTTAGTTTAATCTTATTTAGTTTACATCGATAGCAAAACAAGTTTTCAGCTTATATTGCTCACGCTCGATGTCTGCTTCCTGGAAACATAACCAGTACTCGCTCCGTTTGTGTGGAAAAATCCCAAGGTCAGGACCCGCTCATCACGGGACTCGAACCTGGGACCTATGGTACATGTACGAGAGGCCGATGCGCTAACTTTGCACCACTGTCTTCCCGTCGCTTTGAAACATATTTACCCGAATGGTCGCTTAAAGTGATGGAATATACATGGGACTAGGTACGTCCCTATCAAGGAATGCTTTTTTGTGAAGAAGCTGTAAACATTTTAGGATTAATTGGTTTGAAACGGTGTTTGGTAATATTGTAACATGAACGGGTTATAGGTGTAAATATCACTTCTACGGCCTTGTCGTAAAAGCCGGCTTTTATAGCGACGTTGGTAGAATGGTTGACCTTTTCGTCAAGTTAAGCAACGTTCATCGCGGTAAGTACCTGGATGGGTGACCCGCGATGGCGTAACGCCGGTACACGTTACACTATCTTGTTTAGAAAATGTTCAATAAGGAAGTCACATTAATACAGTGAATCACCGACAGATCCTTGACCAATCCCCGAGTAAATTTATCGTGTAACGTATTATGTTTAGAAAGAAACCGCAGCGACCATAAAAGATCCACTTTCTTATTTCAACAGTCTTCCCTAGTAAAGTTCCCACATGTAGACGCATGTTGACGCATCTGCAGCAGACGACTATTGAAAACAATGTAACAAAAGGAGAAATTGCTCATAACGAGCAATTCCTCCTTTTGCCACAAGGTTTTCAACTTGTTTGAGTAATTATGCCTACAATTATAGAGATTTTACAGATTGTTTACTCGATATCTTTAAAGCTATCTGCTGCAGGTTTGTTGTATGTGGGAATGGGTTAGTAAATTTCCAATTTTCCCGACACCGATAAGTCCATAGTCACCAAACCCAAAACCTGTTTAGGTTTCGTCGATAATCCGTGCATTAGTCGGTAAACCAAACCTGTTTGACGGGAGTAGATGCATAATACAGGTAGGTTTCGTTCCGCTCCATAGACAAACCGTGTTTACGTTATGTTTACTATGGAACAGTTGTAATGCTATTCCAGCAACACAGAGCGGTATCAGCCCTGTGTTCCATAGTCACAAAACTCAAAACCTGTTTTGCGAAACCTATATAGGTTGTGTCGATATACCGTTCCTTAGTCGGTTAACCAAACATGTTCTACCTGTTTTCCATTCATAAAACAGGTAGGTTTCGTTCCGTTTGATAGGCATAGCTTAAACTGTTTATGTTGTGTTTACTATGGAACACACGGCTGTACTCATGATTAGCACGTGCTCTATTCAACGACGTAGTACAACGTAGTACGCTATTTATTATGGAATGTGTCTCATTGAACATTATGAGTTTTGTGATTATAGTATTTGAGTGTATGTGTATCGACAATCAAGCGTTTCCCCCATAACGCACAACGCAATGAACTGGACATTTGGATACTACAAAAATGTATTCATGTTTATAACTGAACATTTAATTCATAAACATTAACATTACACCGGAATCCTTTTTTAAGCATATCAATTGTATTTATAACCCCATATTGTATATTGTATACTTGGGTGTAATAAAGAGTAAGTTCTGTTCTGTTCTGTTCTGGTTAAGATGAAAGTCATTAGTACCCGTTTTAACGTCCCTGGTATGACTCGACCGGAGATCGAACCCTGGTCCGTCCGGTTACTGGTCAAGTCGACCTGTAACAAAATCGCCAAAATGTGCGTGAAAGGAGAAACCCTCTTTATTTAAGAAAGTATGAAGTGTCAAAATAAAATAATTATACAATTTACCTCCAACAACAACAAACAAGTCAATGCAAATCGAGGGCTTGGCTTGAAAGGGTTGTAACTAAAAACCTATTTCGAAAACCCTGGTTTAGGGGCAATTTTGACAGCTTTGTAAACAATGCAAAGTTATGTGCCATTGCTCAGAACGAGCATTGGCTCCTAAATTTCAATTGTTTACCAAGAAAAATGATTTAACGCTTTTAAAGACTTTATGGCGAGGTGATTAACTTTGGTAAAAAAATATCGATTTTAGCTACGACCGTTTCACGCCAAGCCCTCGAAATACTTCAGAGGCCGTCGAAAAAACCGGACACTACAAAAATACATATACAGTACATACCGAGTTGACCCGGATTCATTCGCCTGTATTGATAGATCAAAACGTGGATCTTATTAGTAATATGCGACCGTTGTAACATTAAATTCTGACCCCATTTAAAACTGACTTAAAAATCGACTACTGAACATTGAAAAGTATAATCTAGAGGCGATTGGCCATGTCAATCCCGGGTTCAGAATAATAACTTGCACCGTAGGAGGTAACGAATCCGGATCAACTCGGCCTCGAACCAATAACTTCAGTGTAGTAGGTAACATCATCACTAGATTATAAAGTTATTTTTTACGGAATGTGTTCTATGAATAATTTAACACCATGAGCGAGGTCCATGGTCTTTAAAATTACTTTTGAGTGTATAACTGTCCGTCCGTACGTCCGTGAATGCGTCCGTCTTCATACTTCTCAGGACGATTTGACTAAATAACGAGATGACCACAACGGTTTTATAGGCCACTGGGCCAAAGGTAAAATCGCTTTCTGCTCAATATATCAATGTCTCCTTTGAATCGGAGTCTTCAAAGTTCACAGGCTGATTAGTCTATGCGACCAGACGACCCCATGACTCTGAAATTGGGGAGACATGTGCTTCTTTCTTAAACTCACCTTCTTTTTTGATAATTAGAGAGATGTTAGTGTGGAACATACCATATTAATCATTGATACAATGTGTACAGTGCTTGCGATACATAGAGGTAGACAGCTATGAGTTGTTCAACGAAAAAAGCAACATTATGGACTCTGCGTAATGTATAGATCCCAGATTAGCATGCGCAGCAGTCCGCGAAGGCTAATCCGGCCGACACAATCCGTCACAGGGGGATAGAGGTATAAAGTAATGATTTCTGTAACAGAAAAACTAAAGGAGGCAAAAAGTGTTTGTCCGGGTTAGCCTGCGCGGCGTACATGGGCTGATCCGAGTTGATAAAAGCATCAGTATTTTTTTTATCAAATTTTCATCTTCCGAAATAAACACAATAAGAGTAAAAAGTTGAAGTAGAAGTATAAACCATCTTTCCCTCCTGGTTTGAGCCATTCTTTGTGATTTCTTTCATTGTTTTAATTTGATCATAAATGTGTAATGGAAAATAAATGTATTTATTTAGGTTTTAACACTTTTCAAGTTCTGAGAATAAAACTGCAACGACCCATCAGGGAAAGTGATTTATTGTAATGTAAATGGTAATCGCTGATTACCAGTGCTGATAAACCAGGGCTGATTAATTCATAGCAAATCGCCTTTGCATATTTTGTAAACCCAAGGCCGTAGGTCAATAACGTAAACTAACTGTTTGTAGCTCTTGAATAGCTCTATCAGATGGTGCAATACAATCGCTATGAAATACTACCACTGCAGCGCTAGGGGCGATTGAAGTCAACAACGACAGTAAAAATATACTCTTTATTTGAAAGGCTATTATTTGGAAACAAAGGCCTAAATCAAAAATCGTTACGGATACGGATTTTTTTAAATATCTCGAAGTCTCTATAACCGAAGTTTCAGCTCTATACATTCCAAAATGTAGGAGAAGATAGAAAAGTGGTTTGGTGTCTTAAAAAGTGTTTTTCGCTAGCTGCATAGCAACGAGTGGGTCCTTAGCAACGCAATGTTAAAGCGCAAACCCTAAAACCATATGGCACCACTTTTCATCAGAATCGGTGCTGCAGTTTTAGATTCGGAGCGTCGCTTTACAAACAAACAAACAAACAAGCCGGTAGGCGACGTGGGATTCGCCTTTGAATATATATATATGAATATCTAGTGTGATAGGGTCCCTATTGTGGTGATTTGGTGAACACTGGTGAAAAGTGTACACCTTGTAAAAGCACTCTCTGGTCAAACAGCCATGTTTGATCACCATGCCAAGACGCATCCGTTTCGCCTATCTGCTAGAGATGAGTTGCATGTGTGAATTGTGTTTTACCACGCAGAAAACCCCCCAGACTAATTGGCTTATACCTTTTCTTAAGTGTTTCAAAAGCCAGGTAAACTGGATATGTAGCTCTATGCAACTGATGCAAAACCGCGTAAATTCGCAGACAGATATATTTGTCATTTGTCTGACCTCACCTAGAAGACCAGCCGGGCATGCAATTGCAATGGAGCATGGCTTCGTTTTGCACATCAACCCTGCAGTTTATCGATCCGGTAATAAAAGTATTTATGAACCTTACCTCAAAACAAGTTGATAGACAATTTCCCCCATGCGGGTGTGTGCACGTATGTACAGCAGACGAATTCGATAACAACGTTGCAAAATGAAAGCGTTATTATAACTTTCAATTCCTGTTTTGATACAATGTTTTCAACTCTATCGAATTAACTATGAAAGTTGTCTGCTAGATATTTGCTGCATGTGGGACTGTGTTTTTCCACAAACAAAAAGCAGACTAATTGGCTTGTACAATTTAGCAAGCTAAAAACGCATCAAGTGTCAAAAAAGACACCATTCCTATAGTGTTTCGACAGTCAATGCCAATGGTGCTATGTCATATCTGAGTTTTCTTGGTGGCACCGTAATGCTAAGTACTGGTATAGTCTCATCGTTGAGTTCCTTGAAGATAATGATATTATTCAAACTTGTCTTCATATATCTGAGACAGGCGAGGCGATTAAGGGTGTTAATAGACCTACATTCAGTGACGACTTAGACGAGCCTGTACATATCACCATCAATGCCCATCTAAAGCAACAGTAATGATGCCAAGTCGAAGATTCATCCAGAATCCAAATCGCAGAAGTAGTTCATTCATATTACTTTTGGCTACATTAATTTTCATTTTATTAAATATATGTTTCGGTGAAAGCCACTACGTTGATTAAAATGCTTGCACACCGTTATGACATACCTTTGCTCAATGGTAAGACTCGGGTCAATGTTGTCCAGCATTCTATATGTATATACTATGTAGGTCCGTTTTTATGAGAGAGAGAGAGAGAGAGAGAGAGAGAGACGAGAGGAAGAAGGAGGAGAGAGAGAGAGAGAGAAGGAGATGAGAGAGAGAGAGAATAGGAGAGAGAGAGAGAGATGAGAGAGAGAGAGCGAGAGAGAGAGAGAGAGAGAGATGAGAGAGAGATGAGAGGAGAGAGGAGAGAGAGAAGAGAGAGGAGAGAGAGAGAGAAGAGAGAGAGACGAGGGAGGAGAGGTGAAGAGAGAGAGAGAGGAGATGAGAGAGAGGAGAATGAGAAGAGAGAGAGAGAGAAGAGAGAGGAGGAGAGAGAGTGAAGGAGAGAGTGAGTGAAGAGAGAGAGAGATGAGGTAGAGAGAGATATGGGGCCAGCACGTCATTTTTTTGTGAGTGTCACATGTTTTTCAAGTAAAATTACATGTTTACACAGAGTTTGATTTTGGTTTATAAACATTAATGTTCATCGAGGGATGAAATGAAAAGATGAATGAAGAGAGGACGTCATGTATACTAATATAATGATACTGTTAGAGCCGGGTTAATTCTGCCCCATTTATTGGAAGAATTTATTATTTAAGTCAAAACATCCAACAAATTACGAGCGTGTAAGATTAGTAAACAGATATATTTGTATATATCACAATATTCAATTCAACTATTTTGTGTTTTTCCGTGATTTGTGAAAATTCCCCATTTTAATGTGATCCATTTATGTTTAAGAATTGAAAATATGTTCTGAGGTTGACTTGAAATGATTTTTCCATTGACACATACGGCATTTTCGTTCCTTTTTACGGGTTTTGATTATGGAAATGTTTGTGTATACCTATTCATTTGCCATCAACTTTTCAATTTAAATACATACTGAATATATTTTAACGCTGCTATGATGTTATACACAAGACCGTGTGAAAAAATTTTTATATGCAATCATCTGCGAAAAAGTAAATTGAATAATATATAGCCCCCAACAAGGTGTTGAACATAGTCATAGAAAAACAAAGAGTCTCTATGAAATAAAAACCGTGTGATTCGGTTGAAATTGCGGATACAAAACATATTGTTTTGTGTCATTATTATTTAATAATAGATGTATAAATTGAGCGTTGCTTAACGAAAACAAACCTTCGTGCATTTCTAGTGCGAGCGTTAAAGAAAACAGATCAGCGTGCAAATTCATACAATTTAATTCGCATCTATGTGTTAGGTAGAACCCTTTGTTATACCTTTGGACAAACAGTATACACCTGGGCTCATGTGTGATGTTATTGTTCGGGTAGGATCGGTAGATCTTAATCTACACTTGTCGAAAGCATCATAGACAGTAGAAAACAGCATCATTATATTATGTACACAACATACCGACTCCAGTTAAACAGTGCTGTTAGTCCCTATATTGCTCACGTGATTTATCATGAAATCATTTCTCACCGTGTGTTGCACTTGCAGGAGTCTGACCTGGAAATATCGTTTGTTTCATTCTACATGTACATACATCAATCTGCATTTATGATGGAAGATATATAATATGTATATATCTGTTAAAGATGCGTGTTTCATCCTCAGAGGATTTTAATACATGCATCAGTCAGGATCGCAAAACCATAAAGTGATAGTATATCAGTGATACTGCTAATTCAGTGGCTATCTAGCTTTTGACAATGGATTAAGTTAATGGAGAAATGAATCTTATATCAAAATGGTTTGTATAAGATGACAAGAAGAATCATGGAATCACTGGTTTATGTTTTGTAAATATACCTGAAGCAACAAATGATTCCAGATATTTTCCTAGGACCTTTGTGAAAACGCAGTTTGATGAAAGGAGTCTTGACCAGTATGTTAGGTTTATGCTGTAAAATCCTGTGATTGTACTTTCAACGATACTTCTGTTACATACGGGTGATAAGATGTAGTCTTTACTATGAGGTTTTTTTTCTAGCAATAATTCAACCCATTATTCATTCTAGGCAACTAACTGTCTGTAAATGTAAAGGGTATTTTTATTTTTCATACAATGTAATCCCCGCCATGCAGCGGTGGTGTACACTATTTACATGATGCCAACATAATGAAAGATCTGCGGGTGGTTGTTATTTATTCTGCATCCAAATCAAGATGTTACATGGTACATGCCATAGGACATTAATGTAGAGTTATGCTATAGTATATACCATATGGTACTACCATCTTCATGCATATGTGACTAATGAATCCTGATAAGCTTATGCATTTGTTCAGTCTGGTCAGGATCGCCCATTCCATGCAGTTTTACATTCTTCCTGAGAGGAGTAAATTTGAAGGAAATGTTAAAAGCCAACTTAAGTATGAAAATTAAATGAAATCGGTATTGATTGAAAACCTCTGTAGTTCGGTTTGGTATTGCATGGCACATCGAGCGTGTGCCGTTATCTATTTATCCTAGCTGTCATGAATTGCAAAAATATTGCAGATATGAATAATTTATTGAGCAAAAACACACCTTAACATTTGGCTATCTATTTATCCCAGCTGTCATGAATGCAGATTAATGCAGAATCTGAATGATTACTTTGACAAAAACACACACCTGAACATGTTGTTATCTATTCATCCCAACTTGCCAATGTCTTCCCCACTGCGACGAACAAGGTGTTGTTTGATTTATAACAAATTTAGGCAAGATGTTCTTATCTGATTCATTTATAAAATAAGAGAAAATGATACAAATATCCGTCATTTGTTAAATTAAATTTACTTATATAACAAGGCATACTTCGATTGTGATGCAAGTACGTACAAACACAGGATACACCCGAGAGCGTTCAGTAGTACTATCCAAACAACAAACCAAGAGTACTAAGAGTGGTTTGACAATTGTCAATTGAGAATTGATATTGCACCGACAGGAACTCGGACACTGATCTCAGATCTTTATGAGGTCGCTATTAATCTCAAACCACACAGGTTTAAAGGAAATTGATATAAATTTGAAATAAGACCTCTGCTAAAACGATTACTTTAAAGAAAAGCCGAGTCTAAATATATGCAATTCATTTCCTTCAATATAGTAGATCTAGATTGAATTATATTTTCCGGATTTGTTCCTAAGATTTTTAAGCAATCGATGCACCCGGCGGCATTCAAATAATCATGTGGTTGCATGAATTATTGTTCGTAGTAGAAACAGGAAATAAGACTCCAACACCGATGTCATTCATGTACTTGTGTTTTTCAGCACGACCCTAACATCTTGTTCAAAACGCCGTGCTTATGCGCGCTGACACACTATTGCGTATCGTACTAGCGTATGCCAGCGTATGAAAAATACCACGCATACGCTGGTATACGCTGACATACGCTAGCCGTACGTTAGACATAGGTTGTATACGTTTCAAGCAACGGTCGCATACGCTGGCATACGGCTAGTATACGGCGAGGCAGTATATATATTTTTTAAGCATGCCTAAGAAAGTTGTGCGTATTCGGACGTTTGGTTTATACGCAAAAGCAGACGCAAGGCCTGAAAACGCTAGAGGTACGTTACTCATAGGGTCGTGTACGCTGACATATTCTGACATGAATGTGTACCGTACAGCTAGAGTTTGATGGCGCCCGCGTTACATACTTCTACGTATGTCTGACGTACCTGCAACGTATATATAGACATCTTGGCGTATGCCTGACGATTGAGTAACGTATACATAACGTACAACTAGCGCATGCTTGGGATCGTATGGCAAGCCGTATCCCCTGAGCATTGCCAGCGTTTTTGAATAAAGTGTATTTAGAGAGATCCCATTTTTAGATATTCTACAGTTCTTCTTGGACTTATATGGGCATTTTGTCACGTGATAGCGGTACGCTGGACATGCGCAGTTCATACGCTACTCATTCGCTAGACATTTGCAGACTACGCTGGTAATATGCTTTACATACGTTTTGCAATACGCTACTCATACGCTACTCATAGGTTCAATACGGTAAGTATACAAACAATTCTCAATTTTCAAGGGCTTTTTGTACGTATGAAAATAAATTTATGAATTTTCATACGCAACTAATACGTTTCTCTAAATACGCACGATATTGCGACAGGCCATTAAATTGCACCACCACCGATGTAGTACTGAGTACTGCTTTACAGTGTGAAGTTATACGTTGAATGACTTAAAATAGTACTCAAACCATTTTGATAAAATTAAGAATAACTTTGCTGTAAATGACGAAATCGTTTGAGCGTCGAACATAATCATAAAAATGACGTCGAAGTCATGTCAGCAATTAGTAACACACGTCTATTATTGACGTCCATAACCGCGTCAATATTTGTCATACGAAGTCCACATACATATATAATAAAAAAAAACTAGACACGTTGGACTATAATAACATGTAAAAATCCCAAAATC
>JASEVX010001428.1:0-16668 GCA_031761405.1 Serripes groenlandicus | reverse complement strand
GTTTGGGTTACCCTGACCGCCGCGACTGGTAATACGACCCGGGACACCCGGTTCCAAATCCCCGATGAATCTACCACTCGAATTCAAGAGATACACAACGAAAGTTCCTTTTGTCTTATATATGACTACATGCGTCATAACATATATTGTTAAACTGAAAAACGCTTACAAATAAAGCGTAACAAACACATATTGAACAATATATTGTGTGAACTATATGTGTGATGGTGGAGCGCATTTAGTTATTAATATATCGTAAATTAGATATTTTCACGGAGGCGGAATATGGCTTCTTTCACCTTCAACTAATAGTTTATTTTTCTATCTGTTTTCCTGTTACGGAATATTTCGTCTCTGCGTTCAATTTTCCTGAATTCTCAGTTATACCCGGTCAGCAGGCTCTCTGTCACCAGACATCTATACCAATGCTTTTCCTGGTATTGTCCTTCTTTCTTTTCTTGTTAAATATTTCCTGTTCTTGGTGATGATGCTAGTGGAAATCTCTGGTGCTACTTGTCAGTGAATATTGATGTTGGAAAATATTGTTGTTGTTTGTCTCGCTCTCTTTCATGGGTATGTGAAGCAATAGTGCTTTCTTTCACTTGACCAAGAGAATTTAAAGACTTGATAGTTGTGTGCTTGATAAACACAAGTATGTTCCCTTTTGACATACCCTTCAACGCACGTGCTCTGTTTTAAGCTCACCCGTGACAGAGACTTAGAGTGAGTTATTGTGACCGATCTTTCTCCATCGTCTGTCAACATTTTGTTTCATACGACATCTTCTCCTAAACTAATCGGCCAACTTTGATAAAACTTTACAGGGATGTTCCTTGGGTGGTCTGCATCAAAGTTGTTCAAATAATTGAATTCCATGCGGAACTCTGGTTGCCATGGCAATAGAAAGGAAACACTTAAAACAATATTCTTTTCGAAAACCACTGGCCAGTTTTAAAAAAGAAATGGCACTATTGTCTTTAGATGACCCTCTACCAAGAGTATTCCGATCCGTTGAAAAACATGGCCGCAAGTCCTTATATGTGTATAGTGCAAAATTAAAAAATCTTAAAAAGTAATAGCCAGATTTTAAAATAATTTGACAAAGATGGCCAAGCTTGTTCAACTTATTCTGATCCGTAGAAAAACATGGCCACCAGGGGGGCGGAGCTTGTTTTCCTTATATATATATAAATGGTGAAAACTTAAAAAAACTTAACACAGCTGTTCCTTGGGTGACCCTCCATCAAGATTGTTCAAATTATTCTGATCCGTTGAAAAATATGGCCACCAGGAGATGGAGCTTGTTATCCTTATATGTGTATAGTGAACATTTGAAAAATCGTTTTTGTCCAAAAGTCCTTGACCGATCTGAACATAATTTGGCACAGATGTTCAATGGGTGACCCCCTACAAAGGATTTTTTCCGATCCGTTGAAAAACATGGCTGACAGGGGGTGGGGCTTGTTTCCTTGTATGAATATATAGTGATAACTTTAAAAAGCTTCTTGTCAAAAGTAAAGGCCTGATTTTGAAATAACTTGGCACAAGTGTTCCTTGGGTGATCATTTACCAAGTTATATTAACTCAGGTGAGCGATCCAGGGACATAAATCCATGACCATTATGGCTCTCTTGTTTCAAGGTAGTATAAAGATCATCATATCTTTGGCTTCCATTACCTTACTCGGATTGCATTACATTAACAATATGCATATCCTGTGTATTACCTAACACCTTAATTGGTTCAAGCTTCATCGACGTTGAAACTGCAGCTAGATTCAATAGTAAAAGGTCTACCACCTAATTAATATTTGACAACTGATTTGTATTGCAGTGCTTTTTATTCATGTGCTCTTAAAAACCTTGACAAATGCTTTTTTGTTACAAAATGTGCTCAAATCTTTGCTTGCAATTCATAAATTACGAAATAGAGACTGAAGTATTTGTGAACATGTTTTGATGCTTTGTTTTACAAAGAGATCGAAAGTCAAATGAAAGTCAAATGAAGTACGAAAGTGCTGCGACAACCAATACATAGACATAGGCATATACATAGACATCTTGTATCTAGGCCACCGACCCATAATACAATATAGAGTGACATATAACAGAGAGTGACCATTATATAAACAAGCACATACAAATCATGATCTAACACCCATTTAAGTAAGGAACTTTTGACACCTTTGCAGCAGTTGAAGATATGGTTTCCCACTTTCCTTTTCTTAATTCGTCTTCAACTGTACATGCCAATAAAGTATTTAAAGCAGACGTAGATATGGTTTCCTACTTTCCTTTTCCTTCTTTGTCTTGAAAGTATGTTAAATAAATAAAAGTACCAGTCGTTTAACTTTCCGTTCATGTGTATGTGTACTAATCCAGGTTCAAAACATTTGCGGAGCAACTCAGAACCTATCCAATCCGAGTCCTACTCACCAACAAACAGCTTCGTCAAATCAACCCAAGAAATTAAGCAACCTACATTGGTTACGGTATTAATGGCGGCACGTAGCAACCAACTGTACCGAATGCAGCCATTATATAGTAGGTTGCAATTTTGTAACGAATACTGAAGGGACAATATATAATACTATAATAAATAGTTTATAATAAACCATTTGCTGTTTCCTTTCAAACTGTAATTGTAAATCGTAATTTAAGACTATGATGGCGTTTCAAGACAATCATAGACTAATCCAAACCGGGCATGTGGTCCTTAAATCTTGCATCCCTTCCATTATTATCCAGCATCACCGTATCACTGCTGTCAAATCTTGTGTCGCTCGTCTATCGATGCTTTACTCTTCTTTAAAGCGCAAAAGATAGTTTCAATAATTCTTAATTCTTCGTTTACAGGAAGCTGAAAGTTCAACATTCATTACAGTTGCTCATTTCCAGTTTCATTTACTACGGTTTATGTCTGCTCAAAAGTTAATAAATCAGAAGACTAATCCGCGATTTTTTTTCATATGACATATTTCACTTAACAAAACTAATAACTGTGCAGGTATATATTTGACCGTATTTGGTCAATATTTTTCGGATCGTGCTGAACATTTGAAGATATATTAAAGAGATATGCGTTGTCATAATTTATTCATTTCAAGTAAAACACTTTAAATTTGAACGCAAATAATGATAAGTTTAAGGTGATGAAAAATCCCAAACTTCAGTTCGTTGAAACAGATTATTGCGTGGATTGGAGAAGAGTCTTAATAGCGCGCGTGTGTCTAACCTGATTGTTAATAACTGATTGGTAACGCCACCGTATTGACTTGACGTAACGCTGAACATAAGTTTGTGGTATGTTACATTGCCAGTTGCTTTGTATTCCTGCATCATGTTCCGTATCGTGTGCCTATGAACTCACATTCGTCGCGCGACCTGCACATGCTATTGAAAACAATAAATTTACTTTAAACGATTATTTCAATCATAACTGATCGTAACCTACATTTATTTAACCATTTGCTTGAATAAGGGATTTTTGGATCTGACATCAGATTGGTTGACACAGGCGTTGACAAGTCCAACGGCTGCTCCGTGTTGCTCAATTGACAATCGCCCCATTTTGTATTTTTTTGATGTGCATATTGTTAAACTTTCTAAATTGATCACGTGTTAAAACATATTAACTTTCTAAATTGATCACGTTTTAAAATATTTGGTCTTTTTGTCGATTCTTGTTTTTTCGCGTCGTTCTTCATAAATCGGTTAATCTGACAAAATGGTCATCATTTAAACTATCTCAATTACCAATATTCAAAGCTTCGTGTAAAAATGTCAATGAATGACAAAAGTTATACTCAATCAAACTGTGCACATTTAAAGTTTTGTTAAGTGTATGTGTACGGCCTCGCACTAATTCGTACATATATTCTTAAACTGCGAACAAAATAATAATATAAACGTGTGCAAGCTTATTAATGTTTAAAACTCTTTATGCAAACCAAAGGTTACCAAATACTTGCAAATAAATATTCTGGGCACAGATTATAACAGGTACATATTGATATCATTTTTTGGCCAAAGGTATACACATTTTAAACAAATAATTTGATAAATATGAAACTAGACACTTATATATCTCATTAAGCGAAAAACAACAACAACACATGCTTAATGCTTACACGTGTCGTAGAGACCATTACATTAAGCTACGGATCGAGACATTCAGATGGGGTTGTGGGGAAGTGGGAAGCGAAGGACAATTGTGTACCGGCGGATGTCCACTTTGAAAGTTGGTGTTACTTATTCATTAAAATGATGCGCTTAACCAGCGCCGAATTGTTTAAAGTAGACTCTTCCATGTTCAAACTCGGACGACTCTATTTTCATGTTATAGGATTTTTGGAATATTTTTATAACTCACAGCCAAACAATGCAGCTTTCAACGGAGACAGCTCGTTACGAGCTGACTCACCTGAATCTGCATTGTTTGCAAAAAGCTCAATATTGCCTTTGGCCAATATCGCTGAAAGAGTTAAAATAGTTTGTGAATTTTAACCCTTCATTCAAGAGTTCTTTTCAATATCTTATAAATAATATATCACAATGTTAATTGACAATCTATCATTGTTCTTATCCATGTAACAGAAATGCCCAATACTAGACAATAAATAGTTTTTCAAATCATTTTTATGGCATAACATTAAGACATGTAATCCCTATAACAGATGTTTGACAGTTTCAATCCTTTGGAATCCCTACTTGCGAAGTCTGACACAATCGCACCAATGTTCACAATGTTCACATCCACGCCTCTATGTGCCTCTATGTGCAGACATTTAATGTTTAGACAGATGCCTGTTAGCCGTTTGTTACCCATTATTGATTTCTGTCGCATTTCACGATGCCAAGAGTGGAAATTCTTCGCTCGAACTCACATCTCGTCTCTGGAAATCTGGCGGCTATCTGGTCACCAATGGTAGTTGGTTAACGATCAGATGATCCGTTATACCGTTTAGTCCTGTATCACTACAGTTCAGCCTGGAGTGTCATTATACCGTTTAGTCCTGTATCACTACAGTTCAGCCTGGAGTGTCATTATACCGTTTAATCCTGTATCACTACAGTTCAGCATGGAGTGTCATTATACCGTTTAATCCTGTATCACTACAGTTCAGCCTGGAGTGTCATTATACCGTTTAATCCTCTATGACTCCATTTCAGCCTGGAGTGTCATTATACCGTTTAATCCTCTATGACTCCATTTCAGCATGGAATGTCATTATACCGTTTAATCCTGTATCACTCCAGTTCAGCCTGGAGTGTCATTATACCGTTTAATCCTCTATGACTTCATTTCAGCCTGGAGTGTCATTATACCGTTTAATCCTCTATGACTTCATTTCAGCCTGGAGTGTCATTATACCGTTTAATCCTCTATGACTCCATTTCAGCCTGGAGTGTCATTATACCGTTTTGATCCTGTATCACTCAAGTTCGGCCTGGGGTGTCATTATACCGTTTAATCCTGTATGATCCCATTTCAGCCTGGAGTGTCATTATACCGTTTAATCCTCTATGACTCCAGTTCGGCATGGGGTGTCATTATACCGTTTAATCCTGTATCACTCCAGTTCGGCCTGGGGTGTCATTATACCGTTTAATCCTGTATCACTCCCTTTCAGCCTGGAGTATCATTATACCGTTTAATCCTCTATGACTCCATTTCAGCCTGGAGTGTCATTATACCGTTTAATCCTCTATGACTCCATTTCATCATGGAGTGTCATTATACCGTTTAATCCTCTATGACTCCATTTCAACATGGAGTGTCATTATACCGTTTAATCCTCTATGACTCCATTTCAGCCTGGAGTGTCATTATACCGTTTAATCCTCTATCACTCCATTTCAGCCTGGAGTGTCATTATACCGTTTAATCCTGTATCACTCCAGTTCAGCCTGGCGTGTCATTATACCGTTTAATCCTCTATGACTCCATTTCAGCCTGGAGTGTCATTATACCGTTTAATCCTGTATCACTCTAGTTCAGCCTGGAGTGTCATTATACCGTTTAATCCTATATGACTCCATTTCAGCCTGGAGTGTCATTATACCGTTTAATCCTCTATGACTTCATTTCAGCCTGGAGTTTCATTATACCGTTTAATCCTCTATGACTCCATTTCAGCCTGGAGTGTCATTATACCGTTTAATCCTGTATCACTCCAGTTCGGCCTGGGGTGTCATTATACCGTTTAATCCTGTATGACTCCATTTCAGCCTGGAGTGTCATTATACCGTTTAATCCTCTATGACTCCAGTTCGGCCTGGGGTGTCATTATACCGTTTAATCCTGTATCACTCCAGTTCGGCCTGGGGTGTCATTATACCGTTTAATCCTGTATCACTCCCTTTCAGCCTGGAGTATCATTATACCGTTTAATCCTCTATGACTCCATTTCAGCCTGGAGTGTCATTATACCGTTTAATCCTCTATGACTCCATTTCAGCATGGAGTGTCATTATACCGTTTAATCCTCTATGACTCCATTTCAGCCTGGAGTGTCATTATACCGTTTAATCCTCTATCACTCCATTTCAGCCTGGAGTGTCATTATACCGTTTAATCCTGTATCACTCTAGTTCAGCCTGGAGTGTCATTATACCGTTTAATCCTCTATGACTTCATTTCAGCCTGGAGTTTCATTATACCGTTTAATCCTCTATGACTCCATTTCAGCCTGGAGTGTCATTATACCGTTTAATCCTCTATGACTTCATTTCAGCCTGGAGTTTCATTATACCGTTTAATCCTCTATGACTCCATTTCAGCCTGGAGTGTCATTATACCGTTTAATCCTGTATCACTCCAGTTCGGCCTGGGGTGTCATTATACCGTTTAATCCTGTATGACTCCATTTCAGCCTGGAGTGTCATTATACCGTTTAATCCTCTATGACTCCAGTTCGGCCTGGGGTGTCATTATACCGTTTAATCCTGTATCACTCCAGTTCGGCCTGGGGTGTCATTATACCGTTTAATCCTGTATCACTCCCTTTCAGCCTGGAGTATCATTATACCGTTTAATCCTCTATGACTCCATTTCAGCCTGGAGTGTCATTATACCGTTTAATCCTCTATGACTCCATTTCAGCATGGAGTGTCATTATACCGTTTAATCCTCTATGACTCCATTTCAGCCTGGAGTGTCATTATACCGTTTAATCCTCTATCACTCCATTTCAGCCTGAAGTGTCATTATACCGTTTAATCCTGTATCACTCCAGTTCAGCCTGGCGTGTCATTATACCGTTTAATCCTGTATCACTCCAGTTCAGCCTGGAGTGTCATTATACCGTTTAATCCTGTATCACTCCAGTTCAGCCTGGCGTGTCATTATACCGTTTAATCCTGTATCACTCCAGTTTAGCCTGGCGTGTCATTATACCGTTTAATCCTGTATCACTCCAGTTCAGCCTGGAGTGTCATTATACCGTTTAATCCTGTATCACTCCAGTTCAGCCTGGAGTGTCATTATACCGTTTAATCCTGTATCACTCCATTTCAGCCTGGAGTGTCTTCCGAAGACTAGTATGCCCTCAAGAACTCAATCGACTCTTTGTCAATAGCTAGATGAACTAGCGGTAACAGTAAGAAAGCCGAAGCATTCGGCTGCTGACGTGAAGTGAGGCGATTTAAGGAATTCTTTAGAGCATGCCAAGCTTATAAATCTCTAATAGAGTATCAGGAGGTTCTTGCTGCTCCGTTTCTGCCGGTCACACACACGGGTTATAAATGTCGCCATATGGAAAATTTCACCAATCGCAGCAGCCTTCCGAAACACATGGCTATGAAAGTCATCCGCCACCCGCTGCTAATCGTGGAGACCGTCTTCAGAACACAAACCACATCTTCAGGAAACGGACGCTTATCTTAACATTATTTTTCCCAAAGCTTAGGCTTAATTACATGCAATAATTTGCATCGACATATGAAAGGTCTATTTAAGGTTATTTCTAAAATATTAAAACGCTAGAATACTCAAATGAAATGAATGCAGGTATTGGGCGATGGGAAACGGTGTCGAAAACCTGGAACACTCATCTATACGTTAGCATATTCATTATATAGTGTAATAGTCAGAAGATATTGTGCTATTACTAAACTTAATGATGACAATTATTCTGATTTTACTAGAGTAGATAGCTTCAAAATTGTTATTAGCAACTTCAACAGTTTAATACACCGTAGAAATAAGACTCAAAGCAAAATCTTACCTAAAAGTTGACAGTCTTGTTTGCAGTAAAATGCGGCACAGACATTGAACATCTATGAGTGACCCCACGAGCCTAGCGCCTTAGGGCCAAAACATACCCCTTCATTTCCTCCTTTCAATTGCTCTGTCTAAACATGTGCGGTGTTATGATATACCAACAAATCTTAACGTTCAATCAATCAATTTACAGGCCGAATTGGCGAGCGGGACTCGGGCTCTACGTGCCGACACTGGCATTGATGGTCAAAGGGAGGCTATTCGGATCGGAGCGCCGATTTCAGATGAATCCATATGACTGAAGTGATCTCCCATTGGACAATAATGATTTTGTTGAATGTTGAAGTTGAATACTCTTTGACTGAATTGTAACCATAACAGTGTTTGCCTTTAGCTATATTGACAGCTTTAGAGCCATTTTCACATGTATTATCTGAAATTGAAAGTAAAATTCACTGACATTGATATGACGTCATTGCTAAGTTATTCTTTAATTGAATATCGTTTTCTGGGTTATTAGGAATGTTGGGTAGGAGCCATAGCCATAAATCGTTATAACGGTCACCTATGGAAAATGCGTTACTTCCATCTGACCTAAATTATGCTTAACACTATACAGTCCGCTAACTAAAAGTTATTTGTTGGTTTAATGCATAAAGCAGAAAAGGGAGATAACAGTCACATGTCAAATATAGAATATTTCACCAGACATCTACTCACCTTAGTTTTAACATTGAAATGAACTGACATTGTTATGTATTCATCATACGACAGTTTCATTTACGCAGAGAAGACTGGTGTTTTCAAAAATCAGTAATCTCTTTGTTGAAAGTAACAATGTTTTTTTTTCTTTCAAATTTAATGGTTTTCTATATCTTATTTTCTATTTTTCATAATACTTTGCCGGATCACGGATATGAACTACTATTAGATATGCATGTATTAACCCTTTTTCCTCCTATAGACGCTTTCTGACGCCTCTGCAGCAGACGGATTTTTGAAAACAGTGACAAAAGAAGAAGTTGCTCAAAACGAGCAATTTCTTCTTTTGCCACAATGTTTTCCCCTTTTAGTCATAAGTTATCCATTCAATTAAAGAGATTTTCCTTTTTTTTGACAAAATATGTCCAAAGTCGTCTGCTGCAGAATTGTCATATGAGGGAAAGGGTTAAAGGAAATACGGTTTACACTGTTCTTACAAAACCACATCGCATTTAACCGCAAATCTGTAACAACCGACTTTGAAGACATCAAGGAAAAATATAGAAAATCTCCATAAATGAAAATAATATTATTGAAAAGAGTTGAAATCTTTGTGCCAAATGGGGAAATTTCCCACAACGTTTTCAAATGTCGTCTACAGCAGAGGCGTCAGAAAACTTCTGTATGTGGGAAAGGGTTTAATATTGTGTATTTTCATGGTTTCCTTTGTTCTCAGACTGTTATTGTGCAATATTGTATGCATCAACAATATAATTTAAAACAAAGTTTGAAACGATTCCTATAAACGCGTACATATAAGGGAAGAATGTACATTGAATTTAGCCTAGTCTGGTACCTCGCATATTTTAGTAAAATAGTACGTCTTGCATGGACCAACAATGGTGACTATATGGGTCAAATCACCTCTTATATACCTCTATCGCATATATAGGGAATTAGTAAATATACAACTGATTTTCGTTAATTCTACAGTGGACCATTAAACCTTGATGTTTGAAATTAAATACGTAAATAATAAACGAAACTACTTTTAGAGATTGAAAATCAAACTTTCAGAGTCGGCGCTAATCCTTTCCGCCTAGAATTGTAGCCCTACCTGTTTCACGTTCATTGCACTAAATGTGATGAAACAATTCCCACTTGCATCTTACGCGATGTCGAAACATGGCTAAACACATCTTTGTTGTGTTTGCACTTCCGTCGAATACATCTGTTTTGTATCATGTATGCCTATTGTATTGACTACCAAAGTCTACATGCAGTTGAAACATTACTTATATTCAGCAAACGGCGCCTTTGAAAATATTGTGACAAAGCTTAGAACGATATTCATCAATTATTCTTTATCTAAACAAATTACTAAACTTCATCAATGACGGTTTTTAGTCATCTGTTGCAGGTAAGAAAGGTTTACGTGCTCCCAAATGCTGTTTGGAGCCGTTTTTCGTCTCTGTGCTACAATGGTACATAGTATGCAGGCAGACAATTAAGGATCACTTCTTCGTCGTAAATCCATCCGTCCGTTTAATTAAGTGGATTCATCTCAAACTTGCACCAGTGATACTTATTGATTTGTAATATACAGAATACATATCTCTAGCTTGTATAGTTCTCGAGCTTGGTCTCTTCCTTTTTGTCCGGCCACACATTCACCCATTTTCCAATGTAACATCTCCAAACTTGGTAATGTATATAGTTGGGGCCCTGCAGATGCACAGTGAACGAGAACCATCTCTTAAGTATGAATACTTTTGAAGTTACTTTTCTTCAGTTTTTCGACATGCTCTTACTTATTTTGCAAAGTATCAACTTCGTATTTGATACGGAGACAATTTGCCAACTTGAAGTATCTTACAACCAGCCATAAATCTAATTTCCCTATAATTCACAGTTTTATTGAGCTATTCCCCTTGCTGCTTTGTCATGTCCGTCCTTTATCGCACTTATTACTTTTCCGGCAGACAACACATGTGTTCCATGGAAGGTCCCATTTTAAATTCAAATCAAGGCTATCAACCTAGGGTTTGTCAGTTCGAACACCGGATCGAACATTCTTTTCCCGATAATTGACCAAAGTCAATCTGACTAGAATAATTCGTCATCATTCTCTGGTAAGAGTTTGGGTTGAGTACATGTACATATGCGAGAACGTCTGTAAACACACATGTTAGGTGAACTGGCCGCCGCGATATAACTGGTATATCGTTAAAGTCCTCCAGAAGAACACATCAAACTAAAATGCTCTTATTTGACATCCGGCTCCGGCATTTATTCTTTTCGGCTATTGACACACGTCATTGTGATTTTGCGCCATTTGTCCTCATCCACTTAAATAGTCTATGTAGGCTGGTAGCCTGGGAGCCTGGGAAGAACGTTGTGTGGCCTACATGAGCGAGACAGCAAGGAAACACTCTCACTGTTAACTGGCCATCGCGGTATAACTGGCATACCGTTGAGAACGGCGTTATATCGAGGTAATTGAAGGTGGTCGGTGATGGTACTTTCGAAGCTGCGATTTTAACCAAATCCTTTATTACGTGATGCGTCTCAAACAGACTTTTGTCCGTGTGGAATGTTTGGAGAAAAGACCGGAAATTAAACACGCACCTCTTTGAATACGTAAACACATTTTTTATTGCTTAACGCTTTCCCACATACAGATTATTTCTGACGACTATGCAGCAAACGACATTTAAAAACATTGTTGTAAATGGAGAACTTGATCAATTAAAAAGGAATTTCTCAATTTGCATCAAAGTTTTCAACTATATTTGATAATTTAACTATATTTTAAAAAGATTTTCAACATATTGCCAACATGTTTTTAATGTCGTCTGCTGCAGTTTTGTTGTATGTGGGAAAGGGAAAAAACAATAACTTGTCAAACACAATATTTGTTTGTCACGTGGTATAGCTGTGGTGCAGACTGTGTATTTATAATTAACCATTTCCCACTTACAACACATCTGCAGCAGAGGACTTTGAAAACATTTAGGCAAAAGTATAGACACTTTCTATAAATGAAAGAACTATTATTGAATTAAGTTATGAAATGTTTTAATTATGTGGCAACAGAAGAAATTTAACTTTTTGCAGCAATGTTTTCAAACGTTGTCTGCTGCCGAGGAGAAATGGTGTTAAGAAATAACACTGCGTCAACCAGGTTTGTCCGTCTGTCCGTCAGTCGTACTTCCTGTCCGGACCATAACTCAAAACTGTTGTCAGTGAAATCACTTGCAGCACGGGGAATTGGATGATGGTTATCTTTAAAGACTGTTTAGCGTCTTTTTATGCCCCCGGAATCACCGATCATACTTCACATGTGCATTCCTTGTGACATGACCTTTCTGTCAGTACCAACATGTTTGACCTTGCGACCTTGACCTTTGACCTAGATGTTGCCATTCGGGGGCATCAGTGTTTCACAAACACATCTTGTTTTTAAAATGTATTGTGCTACACCCCTTGTGTGATTGTTTTTCAGCCGTACATAAGACATACAGCCGTACATAAGACATACAGCCGTACATAAGACATACAGCCGTACATAAGACATACAGCCAAACCTATGCACAATACCACCTTGGAATAACGATATCCTATATACAGTAACCACAATGGTACTATCCCAATTACTCGTTTTCTGCATAAATGACCCTGCACTTAAAGACCACCTGTGAACAAAGACCATATGTCGAGGGCTTGGCGTGAAACGGTTGTAAATAAAGACATGTTTTGAAAACCCTGGTTTAGGGGCAATTTTGTTCCCTTTGTAAACAATGCAAATTTAGGTGCCATTGCTCAGAACGTTTCCTATTTCAATGAGGGACTATTCACATACGCCTTACGTATTGATATTTATTTGCCTCTGAGGAAATTAAAACAACTTTGCCTGATGACACTTTGCATAAAGATAACTGATTATCCACACTAGAGGTGATTATTTTTCTTAACATCACTTGGGAAAATAAGACGCATAAATGTGATGCGCCATACGTAAATCAACAATCGGAAATTTGCGATCAGCGGAGGTGAAGATCAGCCTATGCCTGCTGGAAACAATTGAAACAAATTCCGACTATAGATCATGCATCCGAATCGTAATTGCAATTACTTCGTATGGCTTTGGCATAAATCAAGACATTTCCTTTAGCCCTTTCCCACATACAACAAATCTGCAGCAGACGACTTTGAAATCATAGTGACACAAATCTGAAAAATCTCAATAAAAGGTATCTTAATTGTTAAATAAAGTTGGAAATATTGTGGCCACAGGAAACATTGCTCATTATGAGCAAATTTCATCTTTGGCCACACTGTTTTCATAAGTCGTCTGCTGCTATTGCATCAAAATGCGTCTGCATGTGGGAAAGGGTTAACAGTTTCTCGTATTTAACCTTGTACCACATACAGGCGTTTATTGACACATCTCGAGGGCTTGGCGTGAAACGGTTGTAACTAAAAACCTATATTGAAAACCCTGGTTAAGGGGCAATTTTGACCCCTTTGTAAACAATGCAAATTTAGGTGCCATTGCTCAGAACGAGCAATGGCACATAAATATCCATTGTTTACCAAGAAAAATTATTTAATGATTATAAAGTCTTTATGGCGAGGTGATTAACCTTGGTAAAAAAAATCACTCCAAACTCTCGATGTTGTGTCCGTGGGTGGTCTTTATACACAGTTCCCCTGTATAAGTATACATATTGAAATTAGTCAGGTGTCACCTTCACGACCATTACGTTTTAACGTCAGGCATAGACAAATAACTACGGCGCCCTTCAGAAATGGTGTGGCAAACACAAAGCTATAGAGATAACGTGTTGTGAACTAACCGGTTAACATTTCAAACATAATTTTGCTTTATTATAAGTGTTTTGAAATGGTCCAATGTAGATCTTTATTATAAGTGTTTTGAAATGGTCCAATGTAGTTCATGCCAGACATACTAATATACTATAGTACACCGGGTACCTCTAGATCGCAATGAAACGGGAGTTCAGTGCTCGGGAATGTGACACATATAGTTATGTTGGCTCATGCCAGACGTACTCATTTACTATAATACACCGGGTACCACTAGATCGCAATGAGACGGAGTGTAGAACACATCTCCTGCCTTGGCTGCGAGATACTTATGTATCAACGCTCTGTCCCTTTCACTTTCACTTAATGTCTTGGCAGGCGACACATGTGTTCCAACACCCTTGTTCTTGTTTCGTTATAAAATGATTCTGATTTGTTGTTCTTGTAACGTGTATCGAGCGGTTGATACGACGAAACACTAAAACATGGGCCGTAATACGCCGGATATCAAATGGCTTGAAACAGGGTCAGTTTCAAACAGCAACCTATGGTTGAAACTAGTTTCAAACGGTTTTATATAGAGCAAAGGTCGAAACCTGTTTGACACAGTTTCGGTTGAAACAGTGTATAAACCAAACGCTCGAAGTCTGAAACCAGTTCAGACAGTTCCGTGTGAAACAATGTTTGAAACTATGGTGTGAAACAGAAGTTGACAGAACAAGGAAAGTATAGACTCTGTAACAGAATAAGCCCTGCACGTTTGAGCATACGCTGCAAGTCTGAGGGACAACTGTCAGAGAGTACCAACAACCTTCGTCCTGCGTTTCCACTATTAACACAACTAACGATGTACTATTCTATAATAGCAATGCAATGTTATTATTGCGAGTTTATTTTGAGTTACCTCACAGCCAGAAAACGAACAACTGACCAAGAATAAATGAATACACCGCTTTCTATACTACAAATTTATCACGTGACCAATCATACTAAGCGCTCACATGACCAAGAACAACATTTAAAACTGCAAGCGTCTGCTCAAGATTCGAACTGTTTTATACTGTTTTCTTGGTAAATCCGAAATGACAGCTCTACAAGTTGCTATGGAACGATTAGAACTATAGAAACATTTAATCTACTCACATGATTCTAGTGATAGTATATTTAAAACGTTCGTATTCTCAATGAGTTTTAGGATAATTTGCTTGGTGATTTGTATAAACAGGAAATGGCATATAAATGTAAACTGAGACAAAGGAATCAAAATTACTGGAAAGGAATAATTTGAAATGAAAGTAAAAATCGTCACATTCTTTTCAAATTAAACGATAAAAACGTTTTGAATTAGCTTCAGCTAATATCCGATTCATTTTTTTTTTCTTCTTCATTTTTGACCTAAAATAATATGCTTATATATAAAGAAGGCACAGACATAGCCACGTTTTCAATAGATCAAGACTTTCATTTACTCACTAATTTACTTTTGTCAAACAAAATTACCAAACTGCAACGGAATAAATGTCTTTTACAAAAATAAAAATGGCTTAAACATATACACAAAATGTACTGTATTAAAAAGAGAAGACATTAAAGGATTGCATGTTATATTATAGGGAATGGCATTTTCTAAGTTGAGTGAACTTGTGGCCAGACCCTTTTGCCTATATGTCCTTGTTTAACATATGTATGCTTTTAAATATCACATTTTATTTTTGGCAATAGTATATGTCTAAACTAAAACATCATATACATGTACATGCAGAGTAGTTGTGTTGTTTATACAGCAGACAGCAAAGGCTCATTTTTGAAGTTGAAGTTCCACGTCCCAGACTTTGATATTCCAGATAAAAGAAAGTTCGCTATGTAAACGAAAGATTTCGGTCCGATATGTCAGTATTGTAGACACAGCGTTAATGAAACACCAATCTCCAAAATAAGCAAGCGGAGTCGTCTGCTTTGAACAAACTATGGATAAATATAGGGATAATACACATTTTCGAGGGCGTGAACATCTGCGGACGCCCGCAAAATGTGTTTATGCCCGAGTGCGAAGCACGAGGGCATAAACACATTTTAAGGGCGTCCGCAGATGTTCACGCCCGAGAAAATGTGTATTTTCGCTATTATTGCATAAAATAAGAGCAATCATCCAACATATAGTCCGCTGTAACGTTCAGTTGTACGATAACCGCCGATGAACATGACGCGATAAGGATTGACACAAGTAAACAAGTTATGTTTTATATATCCACGAACCGGTCCTACATCAAGGTTGCCATCGCTGACTCGAATGGTTTTGGATTATGTTATGCTCTTTAACTGTGAGTCTATTGCACGTTACCGATTATCGAGTTAAAGAAGCTGATGTTATTGTTAACCCAACAATTTCTCCTATTCTAGGGGAGATGGAGCGTCCATGTTTTGTTTACTAACGGTGCCCGGGTAATGCATATGTAAAACATCTAACCGGTCTGAAACGGCACGTACGCGCGAGAATCGCTTTGTTTATACACGATTTCTCGCCGTTTACGCCCGGCTTTTGCAATGTTTCTGTATCCCTTAAGCGGGCGTAAAACATAGATTTTATGCAATAATAAATATAAATATTATTGCATAAAATCTATGTTTTACGCCCGCTTAAGGGATACAGAAACATGCTAACCTCGTAACCCTGAACGCCAACAAATGTAGCCATTACTACCATTTTAAAAGTATTTTGTATGACCCGACCGGGAACGAACCCGCGACCTCCAGTACCCAAGCTGTACGCTCTACCACTACACCCCGAGGCGGTCGCAACGAAAAGGGTTACATGTAACTACATCACTGTGACATTTAAAGGTTGGACACACAAACTTGGAATACAAATTGAACTGAATTAATCAGAGCATCGTGTCCCGCAGTTTTAAGTCG
>JASEVX010001427.1:0-16714 GCA_031761405.1 Serripes groenlandicus | reverse complement strand
CGGACTGACTGACCATACACCGACCAGTCCTTCGGTTTCCATATTGGGCCGTCGATCCATGTCTGGAGAACATAGTTGAACAACTCTTCAACCTGTACGATACCAGTGATCTTTCTCCTTTGGTTTTCAAATGCCGCTTGTATATGTGTTTCAGGGAGAAGTGGCATGGCTAACAGTCTTCTGATTACCTTGTGTGTACCAGTATCGTCTCTATAGTTTGTTGCGAGTCCAAGGGCCTGTAAACATAAATAATAAACTGGTTGGCGGGTTAAGTACTGATAGTATTGTAATGGCGTTGTAAGAATGAAGTAAAAATCGAGAGATAGACAAGGAGCGAAAGAGATAGAGATAATGTATACAATTAGTTATTGGTCGTAAACAATGTAAACACAGGTATATTGAACTCATAATTGATTAATAGTGCACTGATGAAATTATTACTTTTCCCTCATCTTATATACCTAAGAATCACTCTAATTAATAAATAAGTATTTAATTACGCAGCCAATCAAGCAAACTGACAAATGCAATTAAAACAATTAGTCAGACATTTCGATTAAATATTCTTGTTTTTCACAAACTGTTATTACATAAATCGGCAACTTTAATTTATAAAAGGCCGCTCGTCATCTCAATTATCTAGGATTATCACACCTCTCACATCAAATAGGATATTTTTTATTGTAATAAGAACAAAGAATAGGATAAATAAATATATTATTATTTATCCGATAGAAGTAAAAATTATACAAAGACAAGTTACGAAATATTTTATTCAACAAAAGTATCATATAAAACAATATATCGAATGTTTTTCAATAGGTTACGAACTCACTTATACAAGGTTACAAATTCACTGACCATAGGTTACGAATTCACCGAAATATACAGGTTACGAACTGGTCAGGGTACGAACTCACTGGCACCCGGCAACTCCACCTGTACACCTGTTATCTGGTTAAAATATCACATATAGAAGTAAAATTATCCAAATTTTCACATTTTGTAGCAAATATAACTTTGAAGTCACATTTGGCACATGAAGAAAACATACATATTTTGAAAGCTTAACATTTCAACTAAAGTTAGGGATACAATGAACAACTGGAATTTCTTTGTATTTTGAACACAGACTGGTTTAAAAGACACAGATATTGGGATTTCTGAATTTTTATTAGTTTTTTCCCAAAATCAATAGACTGACATTTTTCATAAGGATAACATGTTATCAAAACTTGTAATATATTAAAATATTTTTATCTACTGCAATAGAATAATGTTTAAACTTCAAGAATTTTTATTTTTTATTTTCATATTTTGAATATTTTTTTAGTTTTACTTGCTATAAATGTCGGCAAGGGTGGTATTTTAGTATACAGTTTAGTTACCTATCCCTCTTATCTACGTCCCTGATAAAACCAATAGGTCTATATGTACCAAACAATCTTAGACTGAACTACAACTTTATCCAAATGTGAGCGACATGCAACATAAAATGTTAGGTGAGATCAGCAGCATGTCTACAAAATTATTTGAAAATCGGCCTGACACTTTCGAAAGAGAAGATTTTTTAAGTTTTTACTATAGACATATAAGGCAAAATAGCCCCGCGCCCCTGACGGCCATGTTTTTCGACCAATCAACTTGGCTTGAAGGAATCTGATAAAGAGTCGCCCAAGGAACATTTCTATAAAATTATTTGGAAATCGGCCAGATACTTTCGGAGAAGTTTTTAAGTTTACACTATTCTTTTTCTTTTGGTTGCCATGGAAACCCCAATTTTGCATGGATCCAAAAAATGTGAAGGAATTCAGTAGAGGATGCTTCCTATGAAGTTTCATCCTAATTGACCAAGTTGTTATGGAGGAGAAGTCGTTTGAAGCAAAAATTTAACGCACACGTCGGACCATTTGTCATGACATAAGCTCTCAGCCAGTGGAGCTAAAAACAAGCATTTGCGAATAAAATCCTTGTGACCAGTGTTTAGGGTAACCATTTAGCTACATGCTTTATTCAATCGTATTATTTTATTATGTATCAGACCAAAAAGGCTGTGGATGCCATGTTTTTTCAACCAATCAACATGGCTTGAAGAAATCAGATAGAGGGTCAACCAAGGATCATTTCTACAAAATTATTTGAAAATCGGCTTTACACTTTTGGAGAAGAAGATTTTTTAAGTTTTCACTATAGCCATATAAGGCAGAAAAGCCCCACCCCCCTGGCGGCCATGTTGATTGACCAATCAACATGACTTGTAGGAATCTGATATAGAGGGTCACTCAAGGAACATTTCTAAAAATTATTTGAAAATCGGCCAATCAGTTTGGGAGAAGAAGAATTTTTAAGTTTTTAGCTCTACTGGCCAAAGGCCAGAAGGGCTTATGTCGTGGCGATTTGTCCGTCGTGCGTGCGTGCGTGCGTCCGTAAACAATTTCTTGTTAACACGATACAGTCTTTACTTTTGATTGTATCTCAACCAAACTTATACAGTAGTTAGATATCCATGAGAGCTCGGTTCCTTTCGAAAACCAGCCAGATCCGCCCATGTATGACTGGATTATGGCCCTTGAAATGGTCAAAATTGCTATAAAAGAGCTTGTTAACATGATACAGTCTTCACTTTTGATTGTATCTCAACCAAACTTATACAGTAGTTAGATATTCATGAGAGCTCGATTCCTTTCGAAAACCAGCCAGATCCGCCCATGCATGACTGGATTATGGCCCTTGAAATGGTCAAAATTGCTATAAAAAAGCTTGTTAACACGATACAGTCTTCACTTTTGATTGTATCTCAACCAAACTTATACAGTAGTTAGATATCCATGAGAGCTCGGTTCCTTTCGAAAACCAGCCAGATCCCATGCAAGACTGGATTATGGCCCTTGAAATTGTCCAAATTGCTATAATTGAGCATGTGAACAGAATAGAGGCTCCATTTACTATCTGATCTTCACCAAACTTAGATAGTAGTTAAATACTGATTAGAGCTTGGTTCCTTTTGAAAACCAGCCAGATCCGCCAATGCAAGACTGGATTATGGCCCATGAAATTGTAAAAATTACTATAATACAGCTTGTGAAAACAAAAAGAGCCCCCATTTACTATCCGATCTTCACCATACATACATGCTCTGGATTGAAAATGACCAAAGAACCATACCAGTAGAGCATAGGCCCTCATGGGCCTCTTGTTTAGCTCTACTGGCCAAAGGCCAGAAGGGCTTATGTCGTGGCGATTTGTCCGTCGTCCGTGCGTCCGTAAACAATTTCTTGTTAACACGATACAGTCTTCACTTTTGATTGTATCTCAACTAAACTTATACAGTAGTTAGATATCCATGAGAGCTCGGTTCCTTTCGAAAACCAGCCAGATCCGCCCATGCATGACTGGATTATGGCCCTTGAAATGGTCAAAATTGCTATAAAAGAGCTTGTTAACACGATACAGTCTTCACTTTTGATTGTATCTCAACCAAACTTATACAGTAGTTAGATATCTATGTGAGCTCGGTTCCTTTCGAAAACCAGCCAGATCCGCCCATGCATGACTGGATTATGGCCCTTGAAATGGTCAAAATTGCTATAAAAGAGCTTGTTAACACGATACAGTCTTCACTTTTGATTGTATCTCAACCAAACTTATACAGTAGTTAGATATCCATAAGAGCTCAGTTCCTTTCGTAAACCAGCCAGATCCGCCCATGCAAGACTGGATTATGGCCCTTGAAATTGTGCAAATTGCTATAATTGAGCATGTGAACACAATAGAGGCTCCATTTACTATCTGATCTTCACCAAACTTAGATAGTAGTTAAATATTGATGAGAGCTTGGTTCCTTTTGAAAATCAGCCAGATCCGCCCATGCAAGATTGGATTATGGTCCATGAAATTGTAAAAATTGCTATAATACAGCTTGTGAACACAAAAGAGCCTCCATTTACCATACATACATGCTCTGGATTGAAAATGACCAAAGAACCATACCAGTAGAGCATAGGCCCTCATGGGCCTCTTGTTTCTTTTGGTTGCCATGGAAACCAGAATTATGCATTGATCCCAACAATTTGAAGGAATTCTGGTGAAAGAGAGGATGCTTTCTGTGACAAGATGCGATCAGATTGAGCACTTCGTGCTCAGCTGAGCTAAAAAGGGAATGTAAGTGACCCAAATAATTACAGGGGCATTGCTTTAATGGATATACATGTACTATGCCAAGTTTACATATATATCCACTTTCCATCCTAACAAAACGGTTAATTTTCTATGTTGAAGCATATATTCATTAGTCTCAAAGTATTTGAATATGAAAATTAGATAACTTTATGTCGCTTTTGTAAACTTTGTAAAGGCCTTTGACTCTGTTAGCTGATCTATAATATATAATGTATTACACAAAAATGGTGTTCAATGTAACCCGTTTAGAGCTATACAAGCTATATGTAGTAGTGTCAAGGTATGTGTTTTAATCAGATGAAGGTATAAGTCAGGCGATCCGCCCCCAGTAGGGGTAAAGGTGATTCTGTTTAAAGTAGCTGGGTAAAGGGGCTTTAGTAGTCGGATAATTTACCCGGCTACCAGGTCATTTTGAAACCCCTAATAAGTATTGTTTTCTCTTGCCCGATTGACCTTAGACAGGGTTGTTCTTAAGCCCTATACTGTTTTCATTATTTATCAATGAGCCATATGATGTAATGAAAAGCAGTGACGTAAAAGGCATTAAGCTATTTCCAGATTTAACTGCAATCCATCTACAGTTGAACAGCTAATATGTACACATTTTCAAAAACTTGTGTGATTAAAAGTTTCTTACATTTATTTTTTAACTTTGTGGATTATGTGATAATGAAGACTACGATTGGTATACAGTTATATGGAAGCTAATCTTCATCTACAACAATTTACCGGTACATATAAATTCCCAAAGGAAATTTAAAATCAAGCATGTTGTAGAACTTTAAGTTTTATTCAACCCTCTAATTGAGGGTCTTCTAGATCCAACATACCATTTTATCACTACAAATAACAAACATGCTGCCATCCAAAAATTCCCAAAGGAAATTTAAAATCAAGCATGTTGTAGAACTTTAAGTTTTATTCAACCCTCTAATTGAGGGTCTTCTAGATCCAACATACCATTTTATCACTACAAATAACAAACATGCTGCCATCCAAATTACAACACTTATCAGGGACGTATCTGTCAGAAATGGCCGATGTGTTTTCGGGTACGAAACAGCCAATTGATTTTTCGGGTACGAAACAGCCGGGATTTTTTGGGTACGAAACAGCTGATATAGTTTGGTTACGAAACAGCCGATATAATTTCTATTAAGAAACAGCCAATATATTTTTGGGTGAGAAACAGCCAATATATTTTCAGGTACGAAATGGCCGATTTATATTGGTAAGCCTTTATATTCGGGTATGAACCAAACAATTTATACGGGTAAACAAATCGACGGCGAAGCCGGGGATGTTTCCCGTCAATAGGTAATGTGTATGAACTTTGCAAAACTTTGCTATACCGTCTTTCCAAAAATTGTGTCCAGAGTGGATTTTTTTCGATACAGTCACGATTCTGCTACGTTTTGATTGGATGAAAAGAAAATATCGAAACAAAAAAAACTTCTAGAGGAAATAATTAAATATGATAATACATACTCGATAAAGGAACGGACTCAAGTTATTTTATGTGAGATAATTTCCGTTTAATAACCCTCGTCGTCTATTTCTAAAACGAGTTCAAATAAAACTCATAAGGGTTTTTTGACCTTTGACATTCTGGAAGTTATAAATCCAAATTCCTGTTATATGACGTCATTCTATTAGTGGTGCAGATGTAGAGCGTCGGCCTCTTGTATCAAAGGTCCCTGGTTCGAGTCCCGTGATGAGCGGGTCCTGACTTTTTTGTTTTTGTTTGTTTCACAATCGATGTAAAATAAATAAGTTTTAAACTAAATGAACCGAAAGGAAAACGCCAGAAATTATAGGAAACGTTAGTTTGGCTTGTCACAAATGTAGTTCCGTGAATTATGGAATCGTTTTATTTGAAGTACTTTATGAAGGGCAAGTTGATTATTTGTTGTACCTGTCATCATATTTTCATGGATGTAAAATCTTGGCTATATTTTAAAGTTAAATATAAGCTTAACCTGATGATGATTTTTATTTTCTTTGCTTAGGTCGGTAGGACTCGTAATTGACGTAAATAACTGATCGTGCTGCAAGCAAGGGGCTAACTGCAGTTCGCGGGGAATTATTCACCGATCACAACATATAATAAATGTTTACCCGAAAATAGGTAGCACCTATACTCATATTATTCGGGTATGAACCAAACAATTTATATTCGGGTATGAACCAAACAATTTATTTTCAGATACTGAACAGCCGTTTAATTTTGGGGTACAAAACAGTATCAGTTACAAAACGTTTTCCGGAAACAAAAGGGTTTGGTTACAAAGCATTCAAATTTTTTCAGTTACCAAACAAGCAAACGACAAGTTACGAAACGACTCTACTTCAACGCCAAGGAGGGCAGCTGCTACTATCATTTTTAAAGTCTTAAGGAAAAGGACTAGGAAGCTTCACATTCAATGCAAAGGATTAACAAAATCACTCAAACTGTTTGAAAATGATATTGCCTGATAAATCAAGTGCTAAATAAATACGTTTGTGAAACAACTCGAATTTAACTTGAAGTTTAAGAAAAAATAACCATGTTGCATAATCTCACGAAATCTAATGACAATTGTCAAAAGATAGAACAATTATAACCTTTTTATTAAGGCCCTCGTAGTTAATGTTCGTCTTAGTCAGGCGCGTAGCTAGGCTTACGCACGTACGCATGTGTGTAAGAAATATTTTGAGAGTTCCAAAAATGAAAATGAAAATGAAACAAATGCGAAAAATGCAATAAAAACTGGACCCTAAGGAGGGTAATGATGAAAACGGACAAATCAGAACAATACAGACATGATCAAATTGTCACATAAATAATCTATATTTATTGATAATATTATATGTCCTATGTAGTTTGTATACAGTCATATAGTATTTTCATATTGTACATGGGAGTACGATATTCGAAGTCTATTGTTGGAGCGAATTGTGGTTCGTGCCATTTATTTGGATCTGAGAAGAGATCGCTAGTGTCGCAACATGCAACAATCAACCGACCCAAGCAATCTTGGCAAGGTCATCACCGCTCACATTAAGTGCAAGACACGTGCTCATTCGATTGAAGCGGCTGAAAATTTCACTGCAGTTATGTCTGGAATTAAGAAAAGCATTGCCCAATCAGTTTCCTATGCCTAGCAAGAATATACATGTATTACAAGGCATAATTGATACAGTTATATCCTTTGTTGTAAACACAATCTAGCTATACGTGGTCATGAGGATACAAATAATAACTTTAAAGAACTTTTAGAAAACCAAGCCAAATATAACCCTGTGCTGCGTGATCATTTGAAGAACAGTGACGCGATACACTTCATTCGCTATACAAAATGAAGTCATCACGGTATGCGGGGATCAAATCAGAGAGGAAATTTTGCGCAAATGCAAAAGTGTTCTGTTCTTTGGGTTTATGACAGACGAAGCCACTGACGTCTACTATGGAGCAAGTGGCGCTCTGTTTGAGGTACTTCGACCATGCAACCAAGTCGGTTAGGCTACGATGGAGCATCCAACATGTCCGGAAAGTTCCGTGGTGTTCGAGCGAGTTCGGCAGATAACTCCCGACGCAGTGTACAACCACTGCAAAGCTCACTGTCTAAACCTTGCTCTATCATGCGTCCGATGAGCCACTTGCCAGAAACATGATAAAGACCGTTCAAGAAGTGGCGTTCCTGTTTTACTTCACGGGCATACGGTTGTTGCATTTTCATGACTATGACATAAAACACATGGAAAATCGGACTAAATTACACTCGCACTTAACACTTACAAATGCTCGTATATGACGGTCGTTGACAGCTTAGATGACATCTTCCTTAACTATGGTGATGCCAAAGCCGGGGCATATAAACTTCGATTTCTTCGAGGTTTCACTTTTGTTGAAGTGCCAGTCAATGTTGGTAAAAATAAATTCCGAATGCTGCAAACGTTTTAAGGGTATTGTGTGTAGATATGCCATACATAAGGGTATCAAGCAGGCTCATTTAGATATTGTGAAATATACGCCAGAAGTCACCTGAGCCCATATAGACTCTAGAATGGTGCGTAGTCCATAAATCGACCCAGCTACGCGCCTGTTAGTTGATGATAGCTGTTGCAACCTTAACCAGTATAATCGTTCATATCGTTCGGTTGACAGAAGGAATTTTATAATCTTTTCGTTCAATAACCTTTCTGAAGTAAATCTTATATTATGTAATTTGTACGACAAACACAGTTTATTCTACGGCACTCGAATTGATATAAGCTAATACAATATCGATATAAAAACACATTTGAGTGTCTGGATACACTTTTAATGATAAAGCTTATGTGTTATGTTATTATAAGGCATTATCAAAGCATGATGGAAGGAAAACAAAAAAAGATTTTGAACGAAAAAAGTTAAGGCCTTTTTCGGCCCATGATTTTAAATATATCCGAATGTTTACAATTTGCTAATCTAAATAAGAATTACAAAACATTTAAGAAATGACGATACATTATATGTATATAATGGGAAATAATGTGTGCATTTTTAAAAACACCCCATTCAGCTTATTTTAACGACTGAAATGATTACAACTTCAAAGAAACAAATCAATAAATCATCCAAACTTACAGGTCGAAAATCCCGCAAGAGCGGGCTCTTTGAATCAAAACAATAATAATGGACGATCCTAAACGACAGGAACATAACTAGAAAATTGTTTATCAGGTAGTTTAACGTAAACCAGAAATGTATGGCCAAATAAATACGCGAAAAAATAAGAAAGGAAAACGGGCACGCATAAATACAGCAGCAGATTATCCTATTCACTATTGCCCATTTGTCCTCATTTTGTTTCGACCCCTCAACCATATGACGAGTCGGTTGATGGAGTCCTAAAAATACAAATTGTTAAAATCAGATCAATCTATGTTCAATTCATGGACTGCTTTTTTCGTCAAAATAATAAAAGAAAACAAATGTTTGTTTTTTCATTATAGTTTTTACATCGATTTTGCTGTTCTTTGAAATGTAACGGTGGAAAACGTTGAATGTCTAAAACGTCAAATTAATAAAACAGAACAAAACGGGAGTGGAAACGTCGAAAATGAAAATGTATAGCCTATATATAATTGTATTGTTTGTAGCTAATTGAAGTGATATTTGTAATTTTCAGTTAGTCGTGCAATTAAATTAAAAGAATAAAGTGAGTTTGAATTTGTTGCAGCTTTTAAAACAAATTGTTGTACCATTTATGATTTTAATATGTGTTATAAGTTGTTCTTTATATTGTCACATTCACATTGTTTGTGTTTAAAGATCCAAAAGACAGTACCTGCTCATCACATGATTTGAGAATCAGCACCTTTGGTAGGAGAGGCTTATGCTCGAATCAGGGTCAGAAAGGTCCAAAACCAAAAAGGACCAGACCAAAAAGGCTGACACTGTCTGGAACCTATATTCAATTTCATATTTTAGTATTAGTTTTACTATATGTGTATATTGGGGTTTAAAAGTGTGCCTTTTTGGATCAGGCCTTTTTGACCTGTTATCCTGATGCTCTGTCTGAATTTGATTGTATCGCAGTCTGTAATAGTTACAACCTACTAGTCATTTCAGAACCCCGCAATCTTGGTATAATGGTAACCATATTGTTAGTCATATATTAACCTTTTGAAAATCTATAAGTCATATCCTAACAACAAGTGAATTTATCAGATAAGCAGCGTATTTGTGTGACAACTCTGTTCATAATGGTCAAATACGCAATTTATTTCAAATCAATGGGTATTCTTCAAAAACTTATGTCCTGACCAACTCTGACTTAGTTCTTCATAAAAGGAAGTTTTGAGGATTTTTTTTTCTAATTTGAGGGAAATTTTATTCAACAAACCTGTTTTTAGCTTGACTATTCGAAGAATATGAGAGCTATACTACTCACTCTGGCGTCGGCAAGGTTTTGCATGCAAGTACTTAAATACTACATGTATTGCATTGAAACTTTCTACAACCTTACCCAACTATCATATACATATGATGCAAATTGTTGCCCTATTTTTACTTAGAAAGAATGGTTAAAGTTTTGCGTGCAAATACATTACGAGTCCATATATCTTAGTAACTAATTCATGCATTCCATTGGAATGTTGTACGACCCTACCTAACCATCACACCTATGAACATAATCAAGTTAGATAACTCTATCCTGCATATAAAGAATATTATCGCCCTTTAATTCTATCCTGCATTTTATGCGAGTTATTGCCCTTTTTTTACTTAGAAATTCTGGTTAAAGTTCTTCGTGCAACTAAATTAAGAGTCCATATCTCAGTATTTACTTGATGCATTGCATTGAAACTTTTACAACCCTACCCAAGCATCACACCTATGTAGATTATCAAGTTAGATAACTATCCTGCATTTAATGCGAGTTATGGCCCTTTTTTATGCCCCCGGAATCTCCGATTCGGTGGGCATATAGTTTTTGGCCTGTCTGTTGGTTGGTTGGTCTGTTGGTCTGTCTGTCTGTCTGCACAAAAAAACTTTAACCTTGACCACTACTTTTGAACCATAACAGGTACGGCTACCATATTTCACATGTGTATTCCTTGTGACATGACCTTTCTGTCAGTACCAACATTTTTGACCTTGCGACCTTGACCTTTGACCTAGAGGTTGCCATTCTCGAAAAAAACTTTAACCTTGGCCATTACTTTTGAACCATAACAGATACGGCTACCATATTTCACATGTGTATTCCTTGTGACATGACCTTTCTGTCAGTACCAACATTTTTGACCTTGCGACCTTGACATTTGACCTAGATGTTGCCATACTAAAAAAAAACTTTAACCTTGGCCATTTCTTTTGAACCATAACAGGTACGGCTACCATATTTCACATGTGTATTCCTTGTGACATGACCTTTCTGTCAGTACCAACATTTTTGTCCTTGCGACCTTGACCTTTGACCTAGATGTTGCCATTCTCGAAAAAAACTTTAACCTTGGCCATTACTTTTGAACCATAACAGATACGGCTACCATATTTCACATGTGTATTCCTTGTGACATGACCTTTCTGTCAGTACCAACATTTTTCACCTTGCGACCTTGACCTTGACCTAGATGTTGCCATTCTCGAAAAAAACTTTAACCTTGGCCATTTCTTTTGAACCATAACAGGTATGGCTACCATATTTCACATGTGTATTCCTTGTGACATGACCTTTCTGTCAGTACCTTGCGACCTTGACCTTGACCTAGATGTTGCCATTCTCGAAAAAAACTTTAACCTTGGCCATTACTTTTGAACCATAACAGGTATGGCTACCATATTTTACATGTCAGTACCAACATTTTTGACCTTGCGACCTTGACCTTTGACCTAGATGTTGCCATTCTCGAAAAAAACTTTAACCTTGGCCATTACTTTTGAACCATAACAGATACGGCTACCATATTTCACATGTGTATTCCTTGTGACATGACCTTTCTGTCAGTACCAACATTTTTGACCTTGCGACCTTTACCTTTGACCTAGATGTTGTCATTCTCAATTTTTTTTTAACCTTCCCCACTACTTTTGAACAATAACAGGTAATGCTACCATATTTCACATGTGTATACCTTGCGACCTTGACCTTTGACCTAGATGTTGCCATTGGGGGGCATCAGTGTTTCACAAACACATCTTGTTTACTTAGAAATTTGGGTTAAAGTTTTGCGTGCATCTAAATTAAGAGTCCATATCTCTGTATTTACCTGATGCATTGCATTGAAACTTTCTACAACCCTACCCAACTATCACACCTATGTAGATTATCAAGTTAGATAACTATCCTGCATTTAATGCGAGTTATGGCCCTTTTTTTACTTAGAAATTCTGGTTAAAGTTTTGTGTGCATCTAAATTAAGAGTCCATATCTCAGTATTTTCTTGATGCATTGAATTGAAACTTTATACAATCCTACCCAAGCACCACACCTATGTAGATAATCAAGTAAGATAACTCTATCCTGCATTTTATGCAAGTTATGGCCCTTTTATTACTTAGAAATTCTGGTTAAAGTTTTTCGTGCAACTAAATTAAGAGACAATATCTCAGTATTTACTTTACTTGATGCATTGCATTGAAACTTCTACAACCCTACCCAAGCATCAAACCTATGTAGATTATCAAGTAAGATAACTAACCTGCATTTAATGCGAGTTATGGCCCTTTTTTTACTTAGAAATTCGGGTTAAAGTTTTGCGTGCAACTAAATTAAGAGTCCAAATCTCTGTATTTACCTGATGCATTGCATTGAAACTTTCTACAACCCTACCCAACTATCACACATGAGTAGATTATCAAGTTAGATAACCCTATCCTGCATTTTAGAAATTCTGGTTAAAGTTTTGCATACAACTACATTAAGAGACCATCTCTTAGTAACTACTTGATGCATTGCATTGAAACTGTATACAACCCTTCCCAACCATCACACCTATGAAAACAATAAAGTACGATAATTCTATTCAGTATATTTTTCAATTAATGGCCCTTTTTATGCCCCCACGGAATCTCCGATTCGGGGGGCATATAGTTTTTGGCCTGTCTGTTGGTCTGTCTGTTGGTCTGTCTGTCTGCACAAAAAAAACTTTAACCTTGGCCATTACTTTTGAACCATAACAGGTACGGCTACCATATTTCACATGTGTATTCCTTGTGACATGAACTTTCTGTCAGTACCAACATTTTTGACCTTGCGACCTTGACCTTTGACCTAGAGGTTGCCATTCTCGAAAAAAACTTTAACCTTGGCCATTTCTTTTGAACCATAACAGATACGGCTACCATATTTCACATGTGTATTCCTTGTGACATGACCTTTCTGTCAGTACCAACATTTTTGACCTTGCGACCTTGACCTTTGACCTAGATGTTGCCATACTAAAAAAAAACTTTAACCTTGGCCATTTCTTTTGAACCATAACAGGTACGGCTACCATATTTCACATGGGTATTCCTTGTGACATGACCTTTCTGTCAGTACCAACATTTTTGACCTTGCGACCTTGACCTTTGACCTAGATGTTGCCATTCTCGAAAAAAAACTTTAACCTTGGCCATTACTTTTGAACCATAACAGATACGGCTACCATATTTCACATGTGTATTCCTTGTGACATGACCTTTCTGTCAGTACCAACATTTTTCACCTTGCGACCTTGACCTTGACCTAGATGTTGCCATTCTCGAAAAAAACTTTAACCTTGGCCATTTCTTTTGAACCATAACAGGTATGGCTACCATATTTCACATGTGTATTCCTTGTGACATGACCTTTCTGTCAGTACCTTGCGACCTTGACCTTGACCTAGATGTTGCCATTCTCGAAAAAAACTTTAACCTTGGCCATTACTTTTGAACCATAACAGGTATGGCTACCATATTTCACATGTCAGTACCAACATTTTTGACCTTGCGACCTTGACCTTTGACCTAGATGTTGCCATTCTCGAAAAAAACTTTAACCTTGGCCATTACTTTTGAACCATAACAGATACGGCTACCATATTTCACATGTGTATTCCTTGTGACATGACCTTTCTGTCAGTACCAACATTTTTGACCTTGCGACCTTTACCTTTGACCTAGATGTTGCCATTCTCAATTTTTTTTTTAACCTTCCCCACTACTTTTGAACAATAACAGGTAATGCTACCATATTTCACATGTGTATACCTTGCGACCTTGACCTTTGACCTAGATGTTGCCATTGGGGGGCATCAGTGTTTCACAAACACATCTTGTTTTAACTAGAAATTTGGTTAAAGTTTTGCATGCAACTACATTAAGAGTCTATATTCTAGTATTTACTTCATGCATTGCTTTGAAACTTTATGCAACCCTATCCAACTATCACACTTACGATGATTTTCAAGTTAAATAACTGGATCCTGCATTTTATTCAAGTTATGGCCCTTTTTGGACTTATATATATTGGTTAAAGTTTTGCATGCAACTACATTAAGACTCACTAGAGACCTACTTCATGCATTGCATTGAAACTATATACAGCCCTTCCCAATCATCACACCTATGTAAACAATCAAGTATGATAACTCTTTCCTGCATTTTATGCAAGTTATGGCCCTTTTTGGAGTTTAGAAATTCTGGATTAAGTTTTGCAACAACATTTAGAGTGTAATCTCATTTACAACTTGAAGCATTGTATTGAAACATTATACAACTTTTCCCAATTTCACAACTATAAACACAACCAATTAAGATAACTCTATCCTGCATACGGTGCAAATTGTTGCCGTTTTTAGCTCGACTATTCGAAGAATATGAGAGCTATACTACTCACCCTGGCGTCGGCGTCGGCGTCCACATCACACTTTGTTAAGGTTTTGCATGCAAGTTCTTGAATACTACATGTATTGCATTGAAACCTTCTACAACCCTACCAAACTATCACACCAATGTGTATTATCAAGTTAGATAACTATGTACTGCATTTTATGCAAGTTATGGCCCTTTTTTTCTTAGAAATTCTGGTTAAAGTTTTGCGTGCAACTAAAGTAAGAGTCCATATCTCAGTATTGACTCAATGCATTGCATTGAAACTTTCTACAACCCTACCCAACTATCCCACCTGTGTAGATTATCAAGTAAGATAACTCTATCCTGCATTTTATGCAAGTTATGGCCCTTTTTATGCCCCCCCCCCCCGGAATCTCTGATTCGGGGGGCATATAGTTTTTGGTCTGTCTGTCTGTCTGCTGTCTGTCTGCACAAAAAAAACTTTAACCTTGACCACTTCTTTTGAACCATAACAGGTACGGCTACCATATTTCACATGTGTATTCCTTGTGACATGACCTTTCTGTCAGTACCAAAATGTTTGACCTTGCGACCTTGACCTTTGACCTAGATGTAGTTTTTGGCCTGTCTGCACGAAAAAAACTTTAACCTTGACCACTACTTTTGAACCATAACAGGTACGGCTACCATATTTCACATGTGTATTCCTTGTGACATGACCTTTCTGTCAGTACCAACATTTTTGACCTTGCGACCTTGACCTTTGACCTACATGTTGCCATTCTAAAAAAAAACTTTAACCTTCACCACTACTTTTGAACCATAACAGGTAAGGCTACCATATTTCACATGTGTATACCTTGTGACATGACCTTTCTGTCAGTACCAACATTTTTCACCTTGCGACCTTGACCTTTGACCTAGATGTTGCCATTCTCGATATAAACTTTAACCTTGACGACTACTTTTGAACCATAACAGGTACGGCTACCATATTTCACATGTGTATACCTTGTGACATGACCTTTCTGTCAGTACCAAAATGTTTGACCTTGCGACCTTGACCTTTGACCTAGATGTTGCCATTCTCGAAAAAAACTTTAACCTTGGCCATTACTTTTGAACTATAACAGGTACGGCTACCATATTTCACATGTGTATTCCTTGTGACATGACCTTTCTGTCAGTACCAACATTTTTGACCTTGCGACCTTGACCTTTGACCTAGATGTTGCCATTCTCGAAAAAAACTTTAACCTTGGCCATTACTTTTGAACCATAACAGATACGGCTACCATATTTCACATGTGTATTCCTTGTGACATGATCTTTCTGTCAGTACCAACATTTTTGACCTTGCGACCTTGACCTTTGACCTAGATGTTGCCATTCTCAATTTTTTTTTTAACCTTCCCCACTACTTTTGAACCATAACAGGTAAGGCTACCATATTTCACATGTGTATACCTTGTGACATGACCTTTCTGTCAGTACCAACATTTTTCACCTTGCGACCTTGACCTTTGACCTAGATGTTGCCATTCTCGAAAAAAACTTTATCCTTGACCACTACTTTTGAACCATAACAGGTACGGCTACCATATTTCACATGTGTATTCCTTGTGACATGACCTTTCTGTCAGTACCAACATTTTTGACTTGGCGACCTTGACCTTTGACCTAGATGTTGCCATTGGGGGGCATCAGTGTTTCACAAACACATCTTGTTTTACTTAGAAATTCTGGTTAAAGTTTTGCGTGCAACTAAATTAAGAGTCCATATCTCAGTATTTACTTGATGCAGTGCATTGAACCTTTTTACAACCCTACCCAACTATCACACCTGTGTAGATTATTAAGTAAGATAACTCTATCCTGCATTTTATGCAAGTTATGGCCCTTTTTATGCCCCCCCGGAATCTCCGATTCGGGGGGCATATAGTTTTTGGTCTGTCTGTTGGTCTGCACGTCTGTCTGTCTGCTGTCTGTCTGCACAAAAAAAACTTTAACCTTGACCACTTCTTTTGAACCATAACAGGTACGGCTACCATATTTCACATGTGTATTCCTTGTGACATGACCTTTCTGTCAGTACCAACATTTTTGACCTTGCGACCTTGACCTTTGACCTAGATGTAGTTTTTGGCCTGTCTGCACGAAAAAAACTTTAACCTTGACCACTACTTTTGAACCATAACAGGTACGGCTACCATATTTCACATGTGTATTCCTTGTGACATTACC
>JASEVX010001426.1:0-16724 GCA_031761405.1 Serripes groenlandicus | reverse complement strand
TTATTACGTTAAGGTTGGTTACCGCAGCACTTGGACTTATTACGTTAAGGTTGGTTACCGCAGCACGTGGACTTATTACGTTATGGTTGGTGACCGCAGCACGTTGACTTATTACGTTAAGGTTGGTGACCGCAGCACGTGGACTTATTACGTTAAGGTTGGTTACCGCAGCACGTTGACTTATTACGTTAAGGTTGGTTACCGCAGCATTTGGACTTATTACGTTAAGGTTGGTTACCGCAGCACGTGGACTTATTACGTTAAGGTTGGTTACCGCAGCACGTGGACTTATTACGTTAAAGTTGGTGACCGCAGCACGTGTGCTAATTACGTTAATGCTGGTTACCGCAGCACGTGTAATAATTACGTTAAGGTTGGTAGCCGCAGCACGTGTACTAATTACGTTAAGGTTTTTTACCGCAGCACGTGTACTAATTACGTTAAGGTTGCTTACCTCTGTAATAATTACGTTTATACTGTTCACCGCAGCACGTGTACTAATTACGTTAAGGCTGGTTACCGCAGCACGTGTCATAATAACGTTCAGGTAGTTTACCCCAGAGCAACGCTCATATACTCTAAAACAGCTTTCCCACATAAAACAAATCTGTAGCATTTAAATTATCTACGTAAATATATATGTTAATTGTCTAAAAATAAAATAATAATTACATAATATATGTGTAAACATTGTGACAAAAGAAGAAATGTTTGCTTTTGCCACAACGTTAACAAAAGCCGTCCGCTGCAGATGTGTTAAAATCTACGGGGGACAAGTTTAAGTGGACACTTAATTAACGATGTAGGTGTGACTGTCTTTTTAGATAAGTGCACACGGTTTGACTGTCGCAGCTGCGTCAAAGGGCGCCTGTGAAAGAGTTGAACTAACCTAACTAAGTATGTCAATATACCTTTTCGTCTCTCACAATGTCGTCATCTTCAAATCTATTGATTCCGTAGCGATTCCCTGAACACGTGTCCGTGTTAAAGCTCGGTCCATTGGCCGCCACGGACTTCCGCCGGGAAAGCTGGTTCATCATCATCACCTCCTGTCCGAACATTGTCTTGGCGGATATTCGTTTGCAATCAGAGGAACAATTACATGTATGGTGACCCAACGTTATCTTGGCGGAAATTTGTTTTGTATCAATGTCAACATTACATGTATGGTGACCCAACGTTATCTTGATGGATATTCGTTTTGTATCAATGTTACTATTACATGTATGATGACCCAATGTTATCTTGGCGGAAATTCGTTTTGTACCAATGTCCACATTACATGTTTGATGACCCAATGTTATCTTTGCAGATATTCGTTTTGTATCAATGTCCACAATACATGTATGGTGACCCAACGTTATCTTGGCGGAAATTCGTTTTGTATCAATGTTACAGTTACATGTATGATGACCAAATGTTATCTTGTCGGATATTCGTTTTGTATCAATGTCCACATTACATGTATGGTGACCCAATGTTATCTTGGCGTATATTCGTTTTTTATCAATGTTACCATTACATGTATGATGACCCAATGTTATCTTGGCGGAAATTCGTTTTGTATCAACGTTACAATTACATGTATGGTGACCCAATGTTATCTTGATGGATATTCGTTTTATATCAATGTTACAGTTACATGTATGATGACCAAATGTTATCTTGTCGGATATTCGTTTTGTATCAATGTAACAATTACATGTATGGTGACCCAATGGTATCTTGGCGTATATTCGTTTTGTAGCAATGGTACCATTACATGTATGATGACCCAATGTTATCTTGGCGGAAATTCGTTTTGTATCAATGTTACAATTACATGTATGGTGACCCAATGTTATCTTGACGGATATTCGTTTTGTATCAATGTTACTATTACATGTATGATGAACCAATGTTATCTTGACGGATATTTGTTTTGTAGCAATGTCACCATTACATGTATGGTGACCCAATGTTATCTTTGCGGATATTCGTTTTGTAGCAATGGTACCAGTACATGTATGATGACCCAATGTTATCTTGGCGGAAATTCGTTTTGTATCAATGTTACAATTACATGTATGGTGACCCAATGTTATTTTGACGGATATTCGTTTTGTATCAATGTTACTATTACATGTATTATGACCCAATGTTATCTTGACGGATATTTGTTTTGTAGCAATGTTACCATTACTTGTTATTTATCCCTTTGCTATATTGGCTGAGATTAGTTTTGTATCAATGTTAAAATAACATGTATGATAGCCCAACTTTATTTCGAACTATAGTCGCTATTCCTCTCTTTATAATAACTATAAGTTATCCCGTTAGTCTTGTCAATAGTTATTTCATTATAATGACCCAACGATATCTTGATGTTTTGTCGCAACTGCTGTTTTAGAATGACTAATCGATTTTCTTCCTAAATCATTTTATTATAATGACCCAACGTTATCTTGATATTTGTTCACTACTTTAGAATGACCCAATGCTATCTTGATGTACTGCCACTATCAATATATTATAATGAATCAACTTTATCTTGATATTGTGTCACTACTGCTGTTTTAGAATGACTAATCAATGTACTTCCAAAATCATTTCATTATAACGACTCTACGTTACCTTGATATTGTGTCACTACTGCTGTTTTAGGATGACTAATCAATGTACTTCCGAAATCATTATTATTACAACGACTCTACGTTACCTTGATATTGTGTCACTACTGCTGTTTTAGAATGACCCAATGCTATCTTGATGTTCTGCCACTATCAATCTATTATAATGATCCAACGTTATCTTGATATTGTGTCACTAATACTTTTTAAGAATGACCCAATGGTATTATGATGTTTTGTTATTATGCATCTTCTAAAATGGCCGTATGTTATTTTGATGATATCTTGATGTTTTGTCATCACTACCGTTTTTAGAATGACACAAAGAGGCCTTGATGTTTAGTAAGAATCATTTCATTATCATGACCCAATGTTATCTCGAGATTTTGTCATTATATTCCATTATTCATTACTTTTCATTATTATGATGGAATGTCATACTGGTGTGTTCTCATTATATTATCATCATATTTGTCCAACATTATTTGTATGTAATGTCATGATGTTTCAATTATAATGACTCAATTGTATCTTAACATTAACCCTGACGCTTTCTGACGCCTCTGCAGCAATCAACTTTTGAAATCATTGTTACAAAACTTCTCCTTTGCAACAATGTTTTCAACTTGATTTAAAAAGTTCACATATAAAGAGTTTCCTACGGCAGCTCTAAAGGGACACACACGATTTTTGTTTATCTCCTGCGCACGACTTAGTATCTCGATCGCACGAGATACTAAGTCGTGCGAACGAGATAAGTATCTCGTGCGAACGAGATACTAAGTCGTGCGAACGAGATACTATCTCGTGCGCACGAGATAAAAAAACAAATCGTATGTAATTTATAAAAATGTGTGTGTCCCTTTAGAGCTGCCGTAGTTTCCATAGTTTTAACAATATGTTTTAAAAATTGTCTGCTGCAGATTTGTCAAATGTGGGGAAGGTTTAAATTATACACAACCTAGTATAACGTTCTTTTGATTATGTAGATGAACCTAAATGTATATGAGCGTTCCGATTAATGATGAAAATAAACCGCGTCACAATTTATAACACTGATCACTTTAAATAAATCCAAACCATCACTCAATAAAATACCACATAAACGTAATCAACACACAATGTCAGAGCAAGTACAATACCAAAAAAACTTAATCAAATTACAATTCCACAGAAAATAAATCACAAACTAAGTTAATCCAATTACAATGCCACAGAACCACCTCCTCAATGTTCTACCACCATATACTAATATATTGATATTAGAAGATTACATAAAAAACGGTTCCGGAAACAGCGTTTATCACCAAGATATTGCCATACTGTCGTAAACATATATTCTTATTAGATATAGATATGTCTCTGTAGATCGAACTGATCGATTAATAGTACAGAAAGAGCAATTCCGTAATTGAGTCACGTGATGCGAAAAGGGGTGTTGTTGCATCTCCGTCATCATAAAGCATCGATGTGAATCAGAACAAATATTAGTAAAGCATCAAAGTGAATTAGAGCAAACATTGGGAAAGCATCAAAGTGAATTAGATTAATTATATTAGGCCAACGCTTGAATTTATTTTGTCAAAAGATACACAATTGCATATTTTACGTGTTCAAGGTTCTTAAAAAACCTTGCAGTACACGTATGCAAAGGTTCGTTTTCTACAAGACCCATTTTCTGTCCGACCCTACTCATTTGTAATCGAACTCGTGATAGAACAATATGATTAAGACCCCCCTCCCTCCTTTCTCACTTGCAGCCACATTTGAACGAATCGGCATTTGACGACTTTTAAAATCGTTGTTGCAAACGGAGAGCTTGCTCATAGATATTAATGGATCTTGTTGTCACAATGTTCAATACTTCTAAATTCATTGATAAAGAGTTTCCGTATTTTTGTATAGATGTTTAAAAAGTCTACTGTTGCAGATGTACTGTTTGTGGGGGGAAAATGTTAATGCAGGTAACACAATCTGTATTCATTAAAGGGCACCTTAGGGGTCCGCCCACATTCAGAATAAAAACCAAAGATACTCGGTACAAACTTTAACTAAACCATATCAAATTGGCTCAATTTACAGCTAAATGATGTGGGTTTATGAATACAGACAGGCTCTAATTAGATTGTACGATACACTTTCAGAGGCTCACCTTATGTGTTTCGATTGATACATGCTTTAAAAGAACATACATTTTTTTATCTGACACGGTTGTAATATTAAGGTTTAATTAAGACGGGCTGATTCAAGAACTGTGTAACTACATATTGTAATAGCATGCCGTTACAGGTGCGTGGAATCAAGATCTACGACAGGTCTCATCTCTATCTGAAAGTTGGCACATCCTTATCTATACGAGAGCGTCTGGCTTCATCTGGAACTAATTACAGCTAATAATAACACAGGTTGTGTCGGGGCTAAAGGGGTCTACCTGCATGTATGCTTATTTCGAGGGATTGGCGTATCACCTCGCCATAAAGTCTTTATAACAGTTAAATCATTTTTCTTGGTAAACAATGGAAATTTAGGTGCCATTGCTCGTTCCGAGTTACAACGTTTTTAGTTACAACCGTTTCACGCCAAGCCCTCGATTTGCTTATTAGTATGGTGCTTTACGTCGATTTCAAAACATGTTCAAGAATATCTCGAGGTTTTCTGGGTAAATTACCAGTACCACATGTTCAAGTATATCTCGAGGTTTTCTGGGTAAATTACCAGTACCACATGTTCAAGTAATCTCGAGGTTTTCTGGGTAAATTACCAGTACCACTGGTTCAAGTATATCCCGAGGTTTTCTGGGTAAATTACCAGTACCACTGGTTCAAGTAATCTCGAGGTTTTCTGGGTAAATTACCAGTACCACTGGTTCAAGTAATCTCGAGGTTTTCTGGGTAAATTACCAGTACCACTGGTTCAAGTATATCTCGAGGTTTTCTGGTTAAATTACCTGTACCACTGGTTCAAATATATCTCGAGGTTGTCTGGGTAAATTACCAGTACCACTGGTTCAAGTATATCTCGAGGTTTTCCTGGGTAAATTACCAGTACCACTGGTTCAAGTATATCTCGAGGTTGTCTGGGTAAATTACCAGTACCACTGGTTCAAGTAATCTCGAGGTTTTCTGGGTAAATTACCAGTGCCACTTGTTCAAGTAATCTCGAGGTTTTCTGGGTAAATTACCAGTACCACTGGTTCAAGTAATCTCGAGGTTTTCTGGGTAAATTACCAGTACCACTGGTTCAAGTAATCTCGAGGTTTTCTGGGTAAATTACCAGTACCACTGGTTCAAGTAATCTCGAGGTTTTCTGGGTAAGTTACCAGTATCACTGGTTCAAGTATATCTCGAGATTTTCCTGGGTAAATTACCAGTACCACTGGTTCAAGTATATCTCGAGGATTTCTAGGTAAATTACCAGTACCACTGGTTCAAATATATTTCGAGGTTTCCTGGGTAAATTACCAGTACCACTGGCTCAAGTATATCTCGAGGTTACCCGGGTGAGTTACCAGTACCACTGGTTCAAGTATATCTCGAGGTTTCCTTGCTAAATTACCAGTACCACTGATAACAGCGTGTTAGTCATTACGCTAACCCCACTTGCCTGAGCGCCAAGGAGGGAAAGAGCCATTACCACCCTTTTTAAAATCTTTGATACGACCCGGCCGGGGATCGAACTTTGCGACCTTCCGCACCACTGAGCTTGGAAGGTTGAAGACATTTACACAAACTATGTAAATCATAGTAATGACATACTGGTAACCTGTAATATCAAATAGGATTCCTATCGAATGTCATTTCTATACGTATCTTAACCTTTTCCCTCATATAGACGCTTTCTGACGCCTCTGCAGCAGACGGCATTTTTAAAACATAGTGACAAAAGAAGAAATTGCTCAAAACGAGCAATTTCTCGTTTTACCACGATGTTTTCCACTTTTAGTCATAGGTTATCCATTCAATTATAGACATTTTCTTTTTTTTGACAAAATATGTTCAAAGTCGTCTGCTGCAGAATTGTTGTATGAGGGAAAAAATTAAGAAGAAAATGAAAGGTGCATTCAGATATAATCTAACACAGAACTGATTACTCGTATGACTAAGAATTTGTATCTTAACAAACAAGTATGCAAGAATAACTGTTAGATTGATTATATTTGAGGGAAATAAATATATTCAGTTTGGAAATATTTCCGAATATTTTACAGTTATGCTAGATCAATTGTTTATTTCTACACTCCGCCAAAAACAATCGCATTTCCGACAAGTGCAGTCCCGGATTAGCCATCGCATCCGCTCTGAGAATTAGCCAAACAAGTTTGAAACAAACTTTTGTGAAACAGTATATATTAACAACCTTAAGCATGGATGCACAGGCCGGGCTTTTTGCACACGTGTATTAATTACGTTAAGGTTGGTTTAAGGTCAAAACACTTAATCCACACGTGTATTAATTAAGTTAAGGTACGTTTCATAAGAGCACCGTTCATCCGGTAGGCTTAGGTCGTCACAATTTAGCTCTACAATATGACAAGCCATAAACATATCATTAAATATAATCAAATTACTATGTTTTATAATTTGCTATTATTTTACTAGGCTTCTAAGACCTTTAAGACTATGTTTCAAGCAGTGTTCTGTATTCGGTAATTGTGATTGCAAACTCTTGATACAGTTCCTCCAAACACAAATAAAACCCAAAATAACCCAGTTGTACGTTTTACGACCTCATTGAAATCTTACCTAAATACTTCTTACTACGTATATTGAATCTGACGATACTGCATGAAATGTCACCTTGAATTGACCATATACATTCGGTTTTCTGTCCAATAATTATGTAATCGGAACACTCGGCCAACACCTCTCGTTTATCTGCCATATTGATACCTAACCATGGTTTAGGTACCTATTTGATTGGCTTACACAAAAGGTCAACCTGAGATGACCTGTAATATGCAATCATCAGATTTATACGAGCGTTTGATTGGCTAACACAAAAGGTCAACCTGAGACGACCTGTAATATGCAATCATCAGATTTATACGAGCGTTTGATTGGCTGACACAAAATGTCAATCTAAGGCGACCTGTAATAGGCAATCATCAGATCTATACAAGCGTTTGATTGGCTGACACAAAAGGTCAATCTAAGGCGACCTGTAATAGGCAATCATCAGATCAATACGAGCGTTTCCTGCTGCAGTGAAGTTTATGTCTGGTTTAACCCTTTCCCTCATACGACAAATCTGCAGCAGACGACTTTGAACATATTTTGTCAAAATTAGAAAATCTCTTTAATTGAATGGATAACCTATGACTAAAAGTGGAAAACATTTTGTCAAAAGAAGAAATTGCACGTTTTAAGTAATTTCTTCTTTTGTCACTATGTTTTCAAAAACCGTCTGCTGCAGAAGCGTCAGAAAGCGTCTTATAAGCGAGTCTATATGAGGGAAAGGGTTAAATGAGAGTTTATGTTTTACAGACGGACCTGTATAATTATCTGTATTATTATCAACTCAATCGTTATTGCCATTTATTTGACATAAAACGACATTGAACGTCCATAAACCACCACAGGTTTAGTCTAGAAAACCCAGATAGAATAATCGGTTAAGCATCTTTTGAACATTAAAACGCAATTAATTTTCAAACAGATCGTGTCAGTTTTATTTTATTGGATTAATGTTATAATTATATATAAGTATGTCAAACGTGTCAGGCGACAATGAGGCTTACTGCATCTGCGGGACTATCCTGCGCATGCGCAGAGTTTCACCAAAGACTTCCATTGACAGGGATCACAGCAAGACCGCATTTAGCATATTGCGGCTCATGTATATTTGGAATTTTCCAAATTTAGATATCTGACAAGATTAATAGAAGAATAATACAAATGAAAGCATGATTTAGATTCGGAGCATACTACGTTTATTTCTATGTCCCTGGTTTATTGAAAAAAACAAACTGAACTGCTCAGTATAAGCCAGATGTGTTCTATATATACAGTGTACAAGTATACACTTAACATTGATACTTCACCTGCCATTTCGGTAAGTGTGATAACGAGAGGAAATGTAACGATTTAGTCTCATTTTAGTTGAATGAGTTAATTTAAACATTATTTATTTTATATCGATTGCGAAGCAAACTTTCAGCTTATATTAATCACCGCTCGATGTCTGCTTTCTGGAGACTTTACAAGTACTCGCGCCGTTTGTGTGGAAAAAGCCAGAACCCGCTCATCACTGGACTCGAACCAGGGACCTTTGATACGAGAGGCCGACGCTCTACCTCTGCACCACTGTCTTCCACATAAATGAGTTAAATGAGTTGCCCAACAATGGTTTGTTAACGCACACATTCAAATAGAAATGCGTTTGGTTTTATCTGTGAGTGCCCCGAGCCCCGGTAGTTCAGTCGGTAGCGACGCGGGATACCAATCCAGGGTTTGTGAGTTCGAATACCAGCTCGGCCAACTTTCTTTCCCGACGTCTGACAAAAGTCATTGTGACCTGCGTCATCCGTCTTTCACTAATGGGCTGTTTAGCAGTCTAAGTGGAAATGCAGCCAGTTGCTTGGAAAGTATGTTGTGTGGTGTACTGGTGTGGGAAAACCAGGAAGCGCATGAGTAGGTGAACTGGTCGCCGTGATATGACTGAAACATTGTTGAAAACGGCGTTAAACCCCAATCAATCAATCAATTATCTGTGAGTGTGACTAACGAGGAATATAGTGGTTGTGTGCATCCGTGCAGTCTCATCACACTCCGAACTATCCGCCTGTTTTCAATAATAGTGTCTACTCAAAATTATGGAAAATCTTTATTAGTATAGGTGTAGTTACTGAAAAAGGTTGAAAACAGTGTGGCAAAGGGAGAAATTGGTCGTTTTGAGCAATTTCTCCATTTTATGTTTTTATAAGTTGTCTGCTGCAGACGGGTCAAAAATGCTTCAATAGGTTTGAAAGGGTTAAACAGAGAAAGCAACGAGAACGTTTTTTTCAGCCTGAATCAGTCAAATTATGTATTTAATGTCACTGGCAATTTCCGTAAAAATTCATGAGCGATCGGTTTTGAACTAGAAATGACCGACAAGCGCACGAACAATACCGACCTCTTACGACCTCTGACGGAAATCACCGAGGAAACATACTGTCTAGAATACCACAAACGCCAAGTCTTTTCAACTTACACAAAATCTGCAGCAGACGACGTTGAAACTATTAAGTAAGGAAACTCTCTCTAATAAAAGAACAATTATTGAATAAGATTAAAAACATTGTGACAAAAGAAGAAATTGCTCTCTATGAGCAATTTCGACTTTTGTCAAAATATTTTTAAAACCAACTGCTGCAAATGCGCCAGAAAGCGTCGGTATGAGTAAAAGGGTTAAACAGTCGTAGTAAATCCGATTTGAATTTTACCATTTCCGACTGATATGTAGTGCTCAGACAGTTTAGGAAATATCTAGTCAAAAACAATCTCTATGAATAAAACTATTAAATGTATTGGATAGAGTAGAAAACAGTGTGACAAGTTATTACGAATTTCTCATTCTGCCACTACGTTTTTAAAACCCTAATGTTACAGATACGTCAAAAGGCACCTGAAGATGGATAATCTCTATATATGAAAATATTACATGTATTGGATATAGTAGAAAACAATGTGGCAAGTTATGACGAATTTCTCATTTTGCCACTACCTTTTGTATATGCCTAATGCTATAGTATCATAAGGCACCTGCCGATGGATTTGATAGAGAATAAAACATTGTGGCAAGTTATGATTATTTTTTCCTTTTACCACAATTTAAAGGCTGACTGCAGTAGATATGTCCCAATGTATATTCAGATGGGAAAAGGACATCATCCAACGAAATATTGGACAAGTGCGTAGAAGGTGTAATCAACGAAATATTGGACAAGTGCGTAGAAGGTTAAACCAACGAAATATATGGCAAGTGCGTCGAAGGTTAAATCAACGAAATATATGGCAAGTGCGTCGAAGGTTAAATCAACGAAATATATGACAAGTGTGTTGAAGATTAAATCAACGAAATATTGGACATGTACGTAGAAGGTTAAATCAACGAAATATTGGACATGTGCGGAGAAGGTTAAATCAACGAAATATATGACAAGTGTGTAGAAGGTTAAATCAACGAAATATTGGACATGTGCGTAGAAGGTTAAATCAACGAAATATTGGACATGTGCGTAGAAGGTTAAATCAACGAAATATATGACAAGTGTGTAGAAGGTTAAATCAACGAAATATTGGACATGTACTTAGAAGGTTTAATCAACGAAATACATGACAAGTGTGTAGAAGGTTAAATCAACGAAATATTGGACAAGTGCACCGAATGTTAAATCAACGAAATATTGGACAAGTGCACCGAATGTTAAATCAACGAAATATTGAACAAGTGCGTAGAAGGCTAAATCAACGATATATTGGACAAGTGCGTCGAAAGTTAAATCAACGAACTATATGACAAGTGCATAGAAGGTTTTAAATCAACGAAATATTGGACAAGTGCGTAGAAGGTGTAATCAACGAAATATATGACAAGTGCGTAAAAGGTTTTAAATCAACGAAATACTGGACAAGTGCGTAGAATGTTTAATCAACGAAATATTGGACAAGTGCGTAGAATGTTAAATCAACGAAATAAAGAACAAGTGCGTAGATGGTTTGGACTTTAAACAACGAAATATTGGACAAGTGCGTAGAACGTCAAATCAACGAAATACTGGACAAGTGCGTAGAAGGTTTGGGCTTTAAACAACCTAATTTTCGACAAGTGCGTCGAAGGTTTGGGCTGGACGTTTCTCAAGCAGTGTAAATTATTTTCATTCCTTGATTGCGAGCAGACACAGATCTGGTCAGACTTGGGATCGTTGTATTCTGATCTTGATTCTCCCTGATCAAACTATTTCGGAGTTCCCTTTTACCATAACGCTACATAATTCAAGAATAATTCGTTTATTATGGTAGCCCTATATCATCTATTTTCGACTACCGTCAGCCTTTCCCTTAAATTCCACTCAACGAATCGCCTGGTTTAAGCATTTCAAAGCAAAACAAAATCCAACATCTGAAAAAACATTTGAAAAAGTGGAAAAACATTCTTAAAATAGTTACAATAAGGAAAAATGAGAAACTATTCGGATTGAGAATTTTCTCCTTTTCCCCAAGATTCTGTCACAAAATGAGCCATCCTGCGAGAAAACCAACATTGTGGACGTAAAGTATCGATCCGGATCAGTCGAAGCATGCCGCGCAGGCTAACCCGGACAAACACTGTTCGCCTCCTGTGGATTTTCTGTTTCAGGAATCATTACTATATACCTCTATACCACTGAGACGGAATGTGTCGGCCCGGATTAGCCTGCGCGGACTGCGCTGGCTGATCCGGGTCGATACATTACGCATAGGCCATTATGTTGGTTTACTCGTGGAACGGCTCAAATGAATGTTCTTCTATAAGAGCATCTAAATTAGTTTTCATCGCGGAAAAAGGTTAAACATTAAAACAACAGCAGCTGTATGACCTCTTATCGGTACTGAAGTTATAGTCTATTTTTATACGTTTATGTTGAGATTTCTTTCTGGATAAACTATAAGCAACGTTACGACCTGTTTCAACCTTTCCCACTTGTAGACGCATTTTGACGCATCTGCAGTAGACAACGTTTGAAACAAATATCGCACAAAATGACCTTGCTCGTGTTAAGCAATTTCACTGTTTGTTTGCTACAATGTATCCTCCGCTATTTGATACTTATATATTTATTTGTAGAGATTTCTCATGTATTTAACAAGATTGCCATATAGACTGTAAGCCCATTGGTGGGTATACGAATGACTATTGACGCAATGACTTTTGACAAACGTCCGAAGAAATTATTGTCGAGCTGGGGCTCGAACTTGCATTCTCTAGATTGACAGCCCTTGTCGCGACCGACTGACCTAGCGAGGCTCGACAAAGGAATGTATAAGAGGCTGTGAAGCAAGATTTGCCAGCATATATAAAAGCTTTTCGATATATGTGTCCTCCAGGCATAACCAGTACGCCGTTTGCGTGGAACAAATCCAAATTGCAAAACTTGCTCATCGTGGGATTCAAAGCCGGGACCTTTGGTGCGAGAAGCCCACGCTCTAGTACTGCACCACTGTCTTTGATAAACGTTAAAAATGACGCTTAGCTCGAAACAATCGACAAAAGAATCTCGCACCTTTTCTCCACACATACTTTTTTCATTGCAACTGAATTACTTCCTTCATAGTTTGCTAGGTTATTCGTGAAGGTCACCATGACTTATATCTGAGTTCTAACGGCCTTTATGCCGACGTTGGTAGAGTGGTTGGATTTTTTTCTCCAAGTCAAGCACCGAACATGTCGGTAAATGGTTGGGTGAACGGCGGCGACCTACCGCCCGGTTCATTTTGCATGAATCGGTCGACATTGCATGACCTCTGTAGGGATCATGACGTCATTGTTTCAATATTGCACTCCGATTGGATTAGCGCGACGCTGTTTAACCAATGATATACGACGTTACAAATATCAGCTATTCATTTAAACAAACGTATGTTGTAGGTTACATTTCTTTATTGTTATTAAAGACTTGTTCACGAACACTTTTAGGTCGAAAAAAATAAAGTAATGAAAAGGGGAAAAATGTTTTGCCAAATCGCGGCCGAGCGTTCATACTGCATGAACGCTCGAAAAGTAAGAATCAATCCTTAAATGTACCGCACCAGTTGAAACTGATACACTCGTATCTGTCTCGACTAGTACATGTAACAATGTAAACATGTAACAATGTAAACATGTAACAATGTAAAACATGTAACAATGTAAACATGTAACGATGTAAACATGTAACAATGGTAACAATGTAAACATGTAACAATGTAACAATGTACACATGTAACACTGTAAACATGTAACAATGTAACAATGTAACAATGAAGGTGGTAAAAAAGACACGTATTTGAGCGATGCTGAACACATCAAAGAGAACAAAAAACTGTATTGACTATAGTGAGATCCGCGTTAAGCGATTAAACGGATGGAATTATGAGGAAATACCTTTCGTTGAAATATCAATGGTTCCTCTAACCCCATACCTGATACAGACAACATATGAGACGTATCTCTCTTGAAGCTTATATGACGTCTTAAAACAAAAACATTGTGGGAGAATTAAAAAGAAAATGCACAAAACGAGTTATCATTCTATGAAAAAAAATGTCTCTTTTAAAACCCTGCATAATACTTGAAGGTTGTAAATTGTTCAATATTTTGCTGAAGAGTTTTCAGGTCGGATGATGTAACCCTTTCCCTCATATAGACGCTTTCTGACGTCTCTGCAGCAGACGGCTTTTTGAAAACATAGTGACACACTACACCTTTTGCCACAATGTGTTCCACTTTTCGTCATAGGTTATCCATTCAATTATAGAGATTTTCCTATGAGTGAAAGGGTTAAGGGATGAAACGAAGTGTCTTTGTTCAGAAATACCTTCTGTTGAAATATCTATGGTTTCCTTAGAATAATTATAGGCCCCGTCATTGGAAAATTAATTAGATATTTGTTGTCTGCTTCTTCGCAAGAACCCCGGTAGCTCAGTCGGTAGCGATGCGGGCTGTCAAACCACACGGGATGCATGTTCGAACCCCAGCTTGGCTTACGTTATTTCCGACATTTGACGAAAGTCAATACGACAAGAATCAATCGCCTTCCACTAATTGGCTAACAATGTTTGAGAAAAAGTAGCCAGTTGCTTAAAAATAGTTTGTGATGAATAATCACCATAGATCATGAACGACATTTTCTATTCATGAATTACGACTAATAAGGTTCATTTTTCTATGCAATGGGTCTGATGTATTCTTATTGAGATAACTATCACGAATTAATTCAATAAACATGTAAACACACTTTTGCTAAGGTGCAGTTCAGCCTGTTTGGAAGTAATTATAAAACTAAGGTATTAATGAATTTAACAGTTACACCATGGCGTCGTGTTCCGGGAAAACCAACATTGGTACAAATGAAACAAATGCCTGCACACCTTTCAGACATAATTAGACAATGTTTGTTAGACGAATTCTGAAGCAATTGCTGTGCGTCTGTTTAATTGAAGATCACACAGATGCGCCAGTTAATCTGAACCTACACTTATAGAAAAAACGGTTATTATAACCCTTTCCCACATACAGTTGCATTATAACTCTTTGACATAGGAAGACATTTTCAAACATCGTCGGGGATAAAGTAGAAATTGCTCATTATGGGCAATTTCTCATTTTGCCTCAATATTTGCAACTCTATAAAAATAAAAAATATTCGTCCATAGGGATTTTCAAAAATTGTTGTTTTGGAAGTTATCTCCTGCAGAATTTATTAATGTGTAAAAAAAGGGATAATGACTATTTACAGGGGGTTTCTTAGTATAAGTCGATTAACATTTGGGGAAGTAGGTCATCATGAACATACGATGAAATCAGGTATGTTTATTGGTTGGCACTTGCCCTTGTGCTAGTTAAAAGCTGTCATTTGAATGGTTTATTCGGATAGCACTCGCCGACCATTTCGATTCGCTAGTTAAAAGATGTCATTTAAATGGCTTATTCGTCTAGTACTCGCCGATCACTCGGTGTGCTAATTATAATTCGTAATTTGACCTGCCTATTCAGTTAACACTCGCCGGGTGTGCTAGTTAAACGCTGTATATGATTGGTTTATTCGATGTATTAGTTAAAAGCTGTATATGAATTATTACATACTCGGTTATTACTCGCCGAGCACTCAAAACGATTGTTAAAATTCACAATTTGAATTACTTAATTCGTTAAACACTCGCCTGAGCACTCGGTGTGCTTTTTAAAATATGTTAGTTGAATGGTTTATTCAGTTAGCTCTCGCCGTGCATCCGGTGTGCTAGTTTAAAGCTGTAATTTGAATTACGTACTCGTGTTATCACTCGCCGAGCACGCGGTGTGTTAATTAAAGCTGTTATTTGGATGGTGTATTCGGCTAGTACACGCCGAGCATCCGGTGTGCTAGTTTAAATATGTTAGTTGAATGGTTTATTCAGTTAGCTCTCGCCGGGCATCCGGTGTGCTAGTTTAAAGCTGTAATTTGAATTACGTACTCGGTTATCACTCGCCGAGCACGCGTGTGTTAATTAAAAGCTGTTATTTAGATGGTTTATTCGGCTAGTACACGCCGAGCATCCGGTGTGCTAGTTGAAAACTGTACTTTGAATGGTTATTGGACTGCCGTCGCCTAGCACTCGGTGTTTTAGGACAATCGTAATAAACACCTGGTATGGTGTCTTGTCTATACTAAATGTCAAAGCAATATTTTATGAAAATGAATATTCCTGTTGAGCGAGCATTGTATTACTGCATAAGCTTTTGTTATTTAACCCTTTCCCACATACAACTATGCAGTGAACGATTCTGAAACCATCTGAGCAAAAATATGGTAAATTCCCCCCTTCAATTAAATTATAATTATTTAATAGAGTTAAAGGAAACCAAGAATGGACATTCAAAAACGCGATAAATATGTAGGGAAAAGTCATGTAAACCTAATGTGATAAGAATTTTCATTGAAAAATATCAAACAGTAACTTTAATAAGCATTTAAAATCCGGGCTTAAAATAAGGTAGGTCGTGATTAACGAAGTTCGGCAATTTCCGTTAAATATACCGGAAGTGACGTCAAAAAACAAAAGCATAATGCTCAATTTTTTCTTTTTCCTCATCATTCTCAAAGGTCGTCGTTAGAAAGGGGTAGGCCTTTCGAAGTAACTGCTGCTTTTCCGCATAGACTGTTAGCCCGATGGTGGGAAGACGTAGGACGATTGTAGCATTGATGTTGTAGATAAAAAACAACAACCTGATAACAACATGCGCCGTCCCGCGAGAAAACCAACATTAAGGCCTCTGCGTAATGTATCGACACAGATCAGCCTGCGCAGTCCGCGCAGACTGATCCGGGCCGACACATTCCGTCTCAGGGGGATAGAGGTATAGAGTAATGATTCCTGAAACAGAAAATCCACAGGAGGCGAAAACGTGTCTATCCGG
>JASEVX010001425.1:7500-16802 GCA_031761405.1 Serripes groenlandicus | reverse complement strand
CCCCCTCTCTAGTTTTGGAGAAACGCTGTGTCTAACGCCTCTGCAACAGACGAATTACTACAATAGGAGAACTCTCTCTCTATCTATCTCTAGTTTTTGAGAATGCTTTTTAACGCCTCTGCAGCAAACTTATTTTCCAAACCATTGTGACAATAAACATCTCTCATCTCTCTCTCTCTCTCTCCTCTCCTCTCACTCTCTCTCTCTCTCTCTCTCTCTCTCTCTCTCTCTCTCCTCTCTTCTCTCTCCATCTTTCTCTCTCTCTCTCCATATTCTCTCTCTCTCTCTCTCGTTCACTCTCTCTCTCTCTCTCTCTCTCTCTCTCTCTCTCTCCTCCTCTCTCTCTCTCTCTCTCTCTCTCTCTCTCTCTCTCTCTCTCCTCTCTCTCTCTCTCTCTCTCTACTCTCTCTCTCTCTCTCTCTCTCTCTCTCTCTCTCTCTCTCTCTCTCTCTCTCTCTCTCTCTCTCTCTCTCTCTCTCTCTCTCTCTCTCTCTCTCTCTCTCTACAAATATAATCATATCTATTGGTTGTTAAGCACAGCAAACATGACAAGATTTTAAAACTACATTCTTATGAAAGTGTTTGTCTGTTTTTAAGATAATTTAGCAGATGTGTTCATTCAGTGATTCTCTACATGTTTTAAGTCGTATTGCTTGGTTGAAAGTCGTAGAAAATCGGTGGCATCTAAAAAGGGAAAAATTATCGTTAAGCTTCAAATAACTTCACATCCTTATCCACTGGAAAAGAAACAAGGAATGTTCTTTAGGCGGTCCTTTTCTTAAACATGTTCAAAGATATGAGTAGAACTCTAGTTTGTGCGATATTTGTGAAAGGGAGTAAAAAGTCCAATATTTAAAATAAATTCTTGTCCGATTCCAAGGTTAATTAGTAAAGTGTTCATTCAGATACCCTCTACAAAAACTGTTTAAGACATATTAATTGGTTGAAAAAAAGAGCAGCGAGGCGGAATCAGAAAAGGGCAAAATTACAACATTAAAACTCTATTCTTATGGAAGTGCTTGTCTTATTAGTTCCCTCAGTGAGCCTTTTCATAATTATTTAAGCCATTTTTATTGCATGAAAGACATAGTTACGAGGCGGCATCAGAAAAGTGGTAAATTTAAATGTTAGCTTCAAATGACATCTTATCCTAATCCGCTGGGCAAATTTCAACAAAACATCACAGGAATGATCCTCTGGTGATCCTCTTTCAAATGTGTTCAAATATTTAAATCATAAACACAATGTTTGTTGTTGCTGCAGAAGGAAGGCTGTTCAATGCATAAACTGTCAAACTATGCTCCTCTGAATCAGCTTGTCAGATTTCAAGATAATTTAGGACAAATGTGTATTGAGTAACCATCTACAAGATTTGATTCAGACGTATAAATTGGTTGAAAAACATGGCAGCCAGACGGCATCAGAATATGGGCAAAACGACAAAAATCCAATTTTATTCTAGTTTTGAACTGATTTCAGCATACATTTGTAATTTGTTCAAGCCATATTGATTTATTTGAAAAGATAGCTGCAATGCTGCATCAGAATAGGAATTAATTTACAGTGTCCATTCCTAACAGTTGCATTCACGCTCTTGATTGAATTTTCTCCAATATAAGCAGTTACACATGTGTTACATACATGTAGCTATCACTCAGGTGATCGGAGTCAGGGCCACGCTTGCCCTCTGTTTTGGAGATGCAAAACTCTGTTGTACATTGTTACATTGTTTTGGTTTGAGATATTTTAAATTAAGCTTTTCATTTTTATACAAATGTTCTGTCAAAATAGAAGCTTGCAATCCCTTTCGTTTAACAGACACTTAAATTAAAGTATAATATGGAAATGAACAACCAAAAAATCATTACATTTCTAAATTTACTGTTATCATCGAACACATTAATAAATTGTATAAATATATTGCATACTCTGAATGCACAGGTGAGTTTGTACAGTCAATAAACAGAAAGACACTGTACTGTCATGAATGTTCCTGGTGTGATTTCATTAGAGCTATAAGGTAATATGATATTTAAATCAAAGCGCCAATGGCACTGTAGTGGCGATCGTATGGAAAATCCTGCAAAGTAACACGCTGTATATCGGTGTAGGGCTTGCGCTGTTCAATAATATTGCACTCTTGTGCGGATCAATTTGAGAATGTATCAACCCTGCATCTTTTGACAGTAGAATAATGTTAGTTTGCCAGAATGTTTTCTTGGTGATTGTTTAGTTACGTTCTGAAACTGGTCATGATGTGTTCAAAATTAGGCTATTCCAAATCTATGAAAAATCTAGTTGGTACTCGATAGACTAGCTACCGTTTTAGCTCATTAGAATGGCTATTTGCAATCTAAATTGTTCGGGTAATCACATGTTCATCACCAGGTCGCTAGGCCATATTAAGATAAAATATTGTGTACACTTTAGAAATGACAAAATTATCAAGAAAGGAGAGAACACAGTATCCATTAGTTTGGTGTTTGTTTCAATGGTGTCCGATATTAAACAGGTCTGTTTAATTTAGTCCCTTCACATTGCATGATTGAGGGTTGTCAGAGACATATAAACACAGTGTATTTATATGTCTCTGCGGTTGTTAAACTGCTTCGAAAAATTTGAGTGCAATAACAAACACAAAACATGCACAAAATGCACAATTTCACTATTTATATTCAATTTATAAAAATATAGGCATATATTATAATGCTCGATCTCCAAACTAAATAAGGCTACACTTTCAGCATTGATTTCTAATTGACTCTAGAACGTGCAGACGTGTATACATAACGTGTGTACACACTGACATCGTGTGTCCTTTAAACCTTTGTAAACCAGTCTGATCATCTAGACGCTTTCATATATTTAAACGACCACAAAATGAAGCGTTTATAATATTGAGATTTAAGAGCACCTGTCTCGAGAGCTATTTATAGAACCTTTTGGAATTTCCAGATTTGAGTATCATCAGAGTTATTTGCCGTTATTTGCAAGGCAGAACGCGCAATGATATTTATTATCTGCCAAATCATGACGAAGATAATATTTACATATTTTAACTCTATGTAGATAATGTCTCGATAAAACTCAAATATTAGTAACAATCCGGTACTAAAGTAGCACTGACATAATTATTATTAATCGCGTATCTGCATCAATGGTGGAACTATAACGGATGTGAGTAAATTAGTTTGCAGTAAGGAAAATAAATATCAACCGATTCTTCAAAACCGACTATGTAAATATTGTTCGTTGTTGTTGTTTCTGTTAGCATTGGGGCGATTGTCAAACCAATCGCCACAAAAAGGACTATGTGGACCTAATTATATATTCGGAGTTGGTATAAATTAATTTTCACAAGAATAACAAGAATTTATGGTTTTTGAAATATTTAATTCTGGCCTCATGCATCATTACTTGTATATCACGATGGGGATTCTTTTGGATAAATATTTCTATATGCACTTCTGCATCTCCTCTTTACAGATCACAATGATACAATCAGTACTTTCAGTACTTTGATGAATCTTTTATTCACCGATAATAAATAGTAATAATAACAACATGTACATTTTGAATAAATAAGAATATTTGTTGTTGATATGTCATGTGACGAATCAGCGTCATTTATCCTCCGATAAGGGAGAACGTAGGGGTGGTGGTGGTGCTCGTGGAATTGAAGAGGCCGCTGTTGGTGAGGAGGAGGATCAGAATCAAACCACCGAACAACATCACTGAAATAAATAATCATATAAATAAATAAATGCAGGTATAAATATACATGTACACTGAAGTAGTTCATGAATAACAAGATAAATCTTGCACAAAAACAACCTAACAGATAAATAGTGTACGAAGGAAACAAAACAAGAAATATCTTTAAAAATGATAAACGACGATCAATATGAGAAAACACTAAGAAATGCTCATTCAAGGCCGAGAATGACTGGAGATTACGCGAGGCTCCCAAGAGGTGTATACGTTTCAATTGACGATAAATAATTGAAAACTTTATCATGTTTCAAAAGTAATTAATATTTTAATCTTAAATATCATATTTCATACGTTTTTGCTGATTTTTTTCACTGAAATTTATTTTATAAGAAAAACAATTAAAGGTAAGTATGCAGAACATTTCATTTTAAAAACTTCACCTTATTACTGCCTCTCGTAGTATCGCCAACTTAACTATGAACCAATCAAATCGTTTCATTTCCTTTATTTCTTATTCATTAAATATAACATTTAATTGGTCTACAATCAAGATCATTTGTTTAACATCTAGGTCAAGACTGAGGTTAAACAGCTATCGCCGAAAAAATGTAATGTAAGATGGGTGAGAGTTAAAAGATATTGAATAGCGTAACCGAAATAAATAAATGCATTTTTAAAGAAAGAAATTTATAAATAAATATATAAATAAATTATAAATAAAAGAGTGAATAAGTAGATGAACAAAAAGACAAATATATAGGTATAGAATATTACAAAGCAAAAATGTTTAAGATTGTATGAATTTGCGAATCGTTTAAACTGGACACCTAATTTAGTTGGCAATGAAGATCAAATATAAATATGTCCCTATATGAGTACAACACTATGGCAAATCAATGTTGATAAATATTGTTATGATAGTGTTGCGATAAGTAGACGTTTTATACAAAGAACAGAAATATAATACTTACAAAGTCCCCCGTTTCCGACACCGCCTTGGTTTTGGGCTCCGTACCCGCCGCCGTATGAGGGATAGCCGTAGGACCCATAGTTCATGGCCAATGTCATTCCCAAGGTCATGCAGATACAGGCAATGGCGAGAATTGAGGACTTCATTTTGTTTTCTGTAACGAAAATGAGATAATATGAGTTTCCCAGACAAAAAAAGAAAAAAAAAAAACATGAAACGTATTGCATGGTGCGAAGATTCATGCAATTGGTGCTGTGAAGTTAACCCTTTTCGACCTTAAGACGCGCTTAATTCTGTTGGAGTAGACGGCCTTTGAAAACATTGTTGAATAATCAGAAATTTGTGGTCCAATGCTTTCAACTTTATTCAATAGTTTTCAAAGTCGTCTGCTCTAGATTGTTTGTATGTGAGAAAGGGCTACACGTGTAAGAGATTCTAAACATCAACGTAGATATAAACGTCACTCTTTTTACAGATATCTTTTGAAAATAAATAAACTGCTATAACCGTACATGTATAACTGCTAGAATTGTTCACTACCAGAGATTTGTATCGCAAAGAAATGTGTAAAGGCAGACTTATCGATAGCAAAACATAATATAATATATACATGCATACTCTATAAAGCATATTAATTAATTAAAACGAATATAAAATATTTAAATCTAAAATGTTCAAGTTGTCTTACCTTGTTTGAACGACGACTGTGAATTCAGTAGTGACATTACAGACGGAAATGATCGTTTATATACTCACGAACGTTCAGGTCAGACAGCCCGGGCTTCCGCCATGTTAAGATTACCTATTTCCCTCGTAACGGGTTGCCTCAACTGAAATGTTTGCCTTTGAGTCGACCAATTTCGAACATGGACGAGTCTACTTCAGGTAATTCGCAGCTGAAAGAGTTGAGGTAAGTTGAGTTGAGGTTGCCTAGAGTGCCGTTCAAATTCTAAACATAATGTACCGTGTTCTAAATCTCTTAAAACATGAAAAATGAAAAATGGAGTCGCCAAGGGAGAGTCTATTTCAGGTTATTCGCCGCTGAACGAATGTACCCTTCAGGATCAGCCTGCTCATTTTTAAAGTGTTTTCACCATTAACATTCCCCGTGGTACTGTGGTGCCTTTGCAGCTGGCGACTTTTGAAAACAGTATGGAAAATGGTAGCATCGAGTTGTCTTCGTCCGCTGTAGGGTTTGCGAAAATCAGTTGTATATGTCCTATGTATGCGATAGCTATGGAACGCCTTTACTGTCTTAGTATGTTGTATTGTTTGACTGGCATCCTATATGCCGTACAGGCAGCAGAACATGTATTGGACTAAGAGGGACCCTAGAGGGGCGACTTAACTCTCATATGTTCGGCTGTCCTGTCCGGATTACGAGCAATATATATCAAAGTGTTGAAAGTGCTGACGGTATTGGGGGCTGTAGGAAGGTTGGAGAAGAAGGTAGAAGAAGGGAAAATGTGAAAGGAAATAACAATTGCAGCTTATATTTATGTATTTATTGTTAAGAAGTTGAAAGATCATATAAAAAATAGTAAATATCATGAAACTGGCAATTGAAAAATAGGGCCCTGTTGGCCATATATCGCTCACCTGAGTTCAAGAGCGCCGCACATGTATAGAAATTAATGACTTGAAGAATCAAAAGAAAATTTTACAGCAGGTTTATGCAGAAACATTTTGAAATTTCTGCCTTAATATATTGAGAAATATGTCAATGTGAAATCAACTTCCATCAGGTAGTTTATGTGTGTTTTACAAATTGCACCACTCGAGCAAACTTGTCGGAGGTTCAGAGAGGTTCAGTCAAGGAACATTTCAGAGAAACTATTTTGAAATACGGCTGGGCAAATAGTTTCTGACAAGAAAGATTTCATAGTTTTTCTTTTTGTCGCAAGCGCAACAAGTTGGGCACTGAATGGAATTATGTGAACAACTGTAACAGTGGATCCAAGTTTAACAACTTGCAGCAAGTGTTTTTTGAGGAGAGTTACGGACAGTGAGTGCGTCCAATATATCATCTAGAGCCTTTGGCTCAAGTGATCTAAAAAACATAGGTTACAGGACCACAACAAAAAGCTAGTATATCTTATGTGAGGATGACCACAGCTGCGGTCGAAACTGATAAGTGTAATTTAGCGTAGTATCGGGTAAACAAGAAAATATGTATGCAATTGGATCCAACATAATGAACACATTAAAAGGCATGCACTATTACTAACAACTAGTTACAGAACAAGGTGAATGAATGAAATATAAGAAGTTTCACAAAGAGCAACATGCTGCACTCCATGCGCATGTGTTACTCCTACACATTGAAAGCATTAATTCATCATGTATCAGTTATGGATTGATTGGGTCCACTTTTACGGACAGAGTGCAACATAGTGGAGTAAGAGTTCAGAAAGATAATGGCATTCTGATAATAATGCTTTGACAAATGACATTGTATAGTTTTGAATGAGGCCAATTTACATTAGAAAAACATAGTATGACAAATTGTCATGATGATTAAATAATAGGAGAAAGTGTTTGATCATGGTTATACTGACCATACACTATTATTGATAACAATTATCAGCACATAGTGAATGAATTTATATAAGAGAGGCACATCATTTAAATAAGACAAAAGGAACCATGCTTGGACCCCCTACCAATAACAACTGCTAGAACATACTCGACTGAGTGTCAAACAAAGTATCATTTGTGCCACATTATATTGAAAGCAGTTACTGTTCGATTTTGCTATAACACTATAGCACTGGAACAAACCAGTACGAACTCAACAGTATTGTTTTTGGAGGATTTGCGCCAGCTTACACCAGCTTGGGCAAACTTGTTAGATGAACAAAGAAGGAACATTTCGGCGAAATTTACAATAGTTTCCGAACTAGTTTCCATAGCATCAAAGTTATGCATTGAATACAATCCAACTCTTGGCATACAATTAAAGGGGAATATTCAAAGAACAAGTATGATGAACATAGACATTAAGTTAGTGTGTTATAGTCTCAAAGTTTATTTAGCAAACAAACTGTCCATGACGAAATTACAAACTAAACAAGTAACACATATACATACATATGCTATAAATATACATCTTTTCGATTTCCTATTCAAACTAGCGATCAAATTATTTCAATTATATGTATTTAGCAAGCGACTTCATTATACATATAAATGAGAATTTGAATATTATTCATCAGTAATTTTAAAAATTATAAAGAAATTGGCATTTTCTTTTTTATTTCGAAGATGAATATCTATTCGTTCATTTTTAAACATAACATTCATAATGAGTGCATGTGTGTTTTTGTGCGTGTGTGAGTAAGTAAGTAAGTAAGTAAATCAAAGTGACATGTGTATAACATTTAATAAAACATAATACAATGTTTGTTGGAAAAACACCCGGCCCCTTGGGCCTATATGTCACTATATATGAAGGTAATGTTTATGTACGTAAGTGCATGCATTCTTATCAATGTGTGGTTCATGCAGTCTATATACATATATACATATATACACACCTATAATTACATCGATGGTCTCGTTCAAGCAGGCCGAAGCTACAGCTTGTACAAGATGCAGTTATTGCATCGCCGAACGAAGACATCAATATATCAGAGTTGCTTATAACTTTTGGAGGTTTGATGTACTTTTGAAAGCAACGTGCATACATAATTTTAAGGATTTTACTGATGCATTTTAATAGAACGATAATCCGTAACGGTACTGACATATTACTGGTCATCAGTGCTACAAGCGCTCATTTATTTGATGTATTTATAAAAGGAAATCGGTATAATCGGTATAACCCAATTCTATCAGTACAATAATATAATATGTAATATGAAATAACCACATAATTGAACGAATCATGTTTATACAGGTAGTATTACCATTCACTGCCTATCATGTATGTTTTGAAATATATGAAATAAACGAATGAACGAATGATTGAATGCATGAATGTACGAATGAACGAACGAACGAGTGAATGGCTGAATGAATAAATGAATGAATTAACTAACCAATTACCCAACTAATCAATTAACATATCAGCCAATTATTCACAATCAAACAATAAAAAAATCAATAAATCATCTATGTATTCATCGGTGATTATATATAAAACTCCTCCTATGTGGCAAAACGCCTTTGCAACATATTTACATAACTTTCGCACATGATTTTTCATCAAAGAACACAACTTTCGTTCTGGTGATATATCACCAAATACATTTCTACGTATTTCACTGTAGCAATCACAAACTACCACGAAAAGAGTTTCTGTTTCAGTCTCTGTCTTATTGCAGAATAAACATGTTCGTATATCTATCTATTCCCCAACATAACGATCGGTCTCAATCCTTGGAGGTAATATACCACATCTTAGCTGAGCTAAATATGAGCGTTCGATTTTTAATAATTCAGATTAACATATGTTTCAAGTTGGAAAGTATTTTTAAAACAGATTATAAGTTCTTCAGTTTTGGCGATTGTTGTATATTGGAAGTCCATTGGTTGATGAAATAATCTTTTAAACGTTGTTCTGGTATATTCATTCTAAAAAAAAAGTATGTTGTTAAAATAGTCATGTAAACATAGT
>JASEVX010001425.1:0-5000 GCA_031761405.1 Serripes groenlandicus | reverse complement strand
GTCAAAATAGAAGCTTGCAATCCCTTTCGTTTAACAGACACTTAAAGTAAAATATGGAAATGAACAACCAAAAAGTCATTACAATTCTAAATTTACTGTTATCATCGAACACATTAATAAATTGTATAAATAGATTGCATAATCTGAATGCACAAGGTGAGTTTGTACAGTCAATAAACAAAAAGACACTGTACTGTCATGAATGTTCCTGGTGTGATTTCATTAGAGCTATAAGGTAATATGATATTTAAATCAAAGCGCCAATGGCACTGTAGTGGCGATCGTATGGAAAATCCTGCAAAGTAACAAGCTGTATATCGGTGTAGGGCTTGCGCTGTTCAATAATAGTGCACTCTTGTGCGGATCAATTTGAGAATGTATCAACCCTGCATCTTTTGATAGTAGAATAATGTTAGTTTGCCAGAATGTTTTCTTGGTGATTGTTTAGTTACGTTCTGAAACTGGTCATGATGTGTTCAAAATTAGGCTATTCCAAATCTATGAAAAATCTAGTTGGTACTCGATAGACTAGCTACCGTTTTAGCTCATTAGAATGGCTATTTGCAATCTAAATTGTTCGGGTAATCACATGTTCATCACCAGGTCGCTAGGCCATATTAAGATAAAATATTGTGTACTCTTTAGAAATGACAAAATTATCAAGAAAGGAGAGAACACAGTATCCATTAGTTTGGTGTTTGTTTCAATGGTGTCCGATATTAAACAGGTCTGTTTAATTTAGTCCCTTCACATTGCATGATTGAGGGTTGTCAGAGACATATAAACACAGTGTATTTATATGTCTCTGCGGTTGTTAAACTGCTTCGAAAAATTTGAGTGCAATAACAAACACAAAACATGCACAAAATGCACAATTTCACTATTTATATTCAATTTATAAAAATATAGGCATATATTATAATGCTCGATCTCCAAACTAAATAAGGCTACACTTTCAGCATTGATTTCTAATTGACTCTAGAACGTGCAGACGTGTATACATAACGTGTGTACACACTGACATCGTGTGTCCTTTAAACCTTTGTAAACCAGTCTGATCATCTAGACGCTTTCATATATTTAAACAACCACAAAATGAAGCGTTTATAATATTGAGATTTAAGAGCACCTGTCTCGAGAGCTATTTATAGAACCTTTTGGAATTTCCAGATTTGAGTATCATCAGAGTTATTTGCCGTTATTTGCAAGGCAGAACGCGCAATGATATTTATTATCTGCCAAATCATGACGAAGATAATATTTACATATTTTAACTCTATGTAGATAATGTCTCGATAAACCTCAAATATTAGTAACAATCCGGTACTAAAGCAGCACTGACATAATTATTAGTAATCGCGTATCTGCATCAATGGTGGAACTATAACGGATGTGAGTAAATTAGTTTGCAGTAAGGAAAATAAATATCAACCGATTTTTCAAAACCGACTATGTAAATATTGTTCGTTGTTGTTGTTTCTGTTAGCATTGTGGCGATTGTCAAACCAATCGCCACAAAAAGGACTATGTGGACCTAATTATATATTCGGAGTTGGTGTCAATTAATTTTCACAAGAATAACAAGAATTTATGGTTTTTGAAATATTTAATTCTGGCCTCATGCATCATTACTTGTATATCACGATGGGGATTCTTTTGGATAAATATTTCTATATGCACTTCTGCATCTCCTCTTTACAGATCACAATGCTACAATCAGTACTTTCAGTACTTTGATGAATCTTTTATTCACCGATAATAAATAGTAATAATAAATAGTAATAATAACAACATGTACATTTTGAATAAATAAGAATATTTGTTGTTGATATGTCATGTGATGAATCAGCGTCATTTATCCTCCGATAAGGGAGAACGTAGGGGTGGTGGTGGTGCTCGTGGAATTGAAGAGGCCGCTGTTGGTGAGGAGGAGGATCAGAATCAAACCACCGAACAACATCACTGAAATAAATAATCATATAAATAAATAAATGCAGGTATAAATATACATGTACACTGAAGTAGTTCATGAATAACAAGATAAATCTTGCACAAAAACAACCTAACAGATAAATAGTGTACGAAGGAAACAAAACAAGAAATATCTTTAAAAATTATAAACGACGATCAATATGAGAAAACACTAAGAAATGGAGCAATGCGCATTCAAGGCCGAGAATGACTGGAGATTACGCGAGGCTCCCAAGAGGTGTATACGTTTCAATTGACGATAAATAATTGAAAACTTTATCATGTTTCAAAAGTAATTAATAATTTAATCTTAAATATTATATTTCATACGTGTTTGCTGATTTTGTTCACTGAAATTTATTTCTTAAGAAAAACAATTAAAGATTAGTATGCAGAACATTTCATTTTAAAAACTTCACCTTATTACTGCCTCTCGTAGTATCGCCAACTTAACTATGAACCAATCAAATCGTTTCATTACCTTTATTTCTTCGACATTATTCATTAAATACAACATTTAATTGGACTACAATCAAGATCATTTGTTTAACATCTATGTCAAGACTGAGGTTAAACATCTATCGCCGAATAAATGTAATGTAAGATGGGTGAGAGTTAAAAGATATTGAATAGCGTAACCGAAATAAATAAACGCATTTTTAAAGAAAGAAATTTATAAATAAATATATAAATAAATTATAAATAAAAGAGTGAATAAGTAGATGAACAAAAAGACAAATATATAGGTATAGAATATTACAAAGCAAAAATGTTTAAGATTGTATGAATTTGCGAATCGTTTGAAATGGACACCTGATTTAGTTGGCAATGAAGTTCAAATATAAATATGTCCCTATATGAGTACAACACTATGGCAAATCAATGTTGATAAATATTGTTATGATAGTGTTGCGATAAGTAGCCGTTTTATACAAAGAACAGAAATATAATACTTACAAAGTCCCCCGTTTCCGACACCGCCTTGGTTTTGGGCTCCGTACCCGCCGCCGTATGAGGGATAGCCGTAGGACCCATAGTTCATGGCTAATGTCATTCCCAAGGTCATGCAGATGCAGGCAATGGCGAGAATTGAGGACTTCATTTTGTTTTCTGTAACGAAAATGAGATAATATGAGTTTCCCAGACAAAAAAAGACAAAAAAAAACATGAAACGTATTGCATGGTGCGAAGATTCATGCAATTGGTGCTGTGAAGTTAACCCTTTTCGACCTTAAGACGCGTTTAATTCTGTTGCAGTAGACGGCCTTTGAAAACATTGTTGAATAATCAGAAATTTGTGGTCCAATGCTTTCAACTTTATTCAATAGTTTTCAAAGTCGTCTGCTCTAGATTGTTTGTATGTGAGAAAGGGCTACACGTGTAAGAGATTCTAAACATCAACGTAGATATAAACGTCACTCTTTTTACAGATATCTTTTGAAAATAAATAAACTGCTATATCAGTACATGTATAACTGCTAGAATTGTTCACTACCAGAGATTTGTATCGCAAAGAAATGTGTAAAGCAGACTTATCGATAGCAAAACATAATATAATATATACATGCATACTCTATAAAGCATATTAATTAATTAAAACGAATATAAAATATTTAAATCTAAAATGTTCAAGTTGGCTTACCTTGTTTGAACGACGACTGTGAATTCAGTAGTGACATTACAGACGGAAATGATCGTTTATATACTCACGAACGTTCAGGTCAGACAGCCCGGGCTTCCGCCATGTTAAGATTACCTATTTCCCTCGTAACGGGTTGTCTCAACTGAAATGTTTGCCTTTGAGTCGACCAATTTCGAACATGGACGAGTCTACTTCAGGTAATTCGCAGCTGAAGAGTTGAGGTAAGTTGAGTTGAGGTTGCCTAGAGTGCCGTTCAAATTCTAAACATAATGTACCGTGTTCTAAATCTCTTAAAACATGAAAAATGAAAAATGGAGTCGCCAAGGGAGAGTCTATTTCAGGTTATTCGCCGCTGAACGAATGTACCCTTCAGGATCAGCCTGCTCATTTTTAAAGTGTTTTCACCATTAACATTCCCCGTGGTACTGTGGTGCCTTTGCAGCTGGCGACTTTTGAAAACAGTATGGAAAATAGTAGCATCGAGTTGTCTTCGTCCGCTGTAGGGTTTGCGAAAATCATTTGTATATGTCCTATGTATGCGATAGCTATGGAACGCCTTTACTGTCTTAGTATGTTGTATTGTTTGACTGGCATCCTATATGCCGTACAGGCAGCAGAACATGTATTGGACTAAGAGGAATCCTAGAGGGGCGACTTAACTCTCATATGTTCGGCTGTCCTGTCCGGATTACGAGCAAATCTCTCGCTTTTCCCGAGAGCGTTGCCGTTAACTAAGAAATGACAAATTACTTTTACACCAATTAGTATTTATTACAATAAATCACAAACCTGTTAGACTTGGCAATTGCTCCTAAATATGTATCCTATAACGGAACCCAATACTATGAAGACCTTCATTCTGGCGTTTTAAAGGGATATTCGTTCAAAATAGAAAGTACATACATTTTGCTGCAAATTGCAGAGTAGATTCTAAATTCTGCATCCCAAGAATTCCAATGAAATAACTTTTCTGCAACTTGCAGAGTAAATACAAAATTATGTATCACAAAAATTCAAATGAAATAACTATGCTGCAAATTGCTGATTTCAATTCCCAATTTTGTATAACAGCAGCACTTATTCTCGCAAGAAAAAATTATTTCACTAACATGGCTGGGCACCAGCAAATTGCTATAGGGTCCCTTCAAATAAACACAAACATGGTGACCCTGGTGAGCATAGCATTGACTTCAAAACTATTCATAAAATGACCTTAGCCGCTTATGTGCCGCAGATGCTGGCCACTAGGGAATGGTTGAAAACACTATTTCCTCCGCCCTTACTGTCCTAGTATGTTGTCTTGTATATTTGAACTGCATATAAAGTTGTTTGTAACTTGCATATGACGCTGTTTGCATACCATATTCTGGTTATTCTACTGTATCTA
>JASEVX010001424.1:2500-16804 GCA_031761405.1 Serripes groenlandicus | reverse complement strand
GTTTAAGGAACTGGATATATCATTTTCATTTTTCAGACTCCAGTGTCGTTTAACACTAAACGACACTGGCAACCAGACACTAGTATCGTTTAAGGATCTAGATATATAATTAATCAACTTTCAGGATCATGTGTCGTTTAACACTAAACGACACTGTCAACCAGACACTAGTATCGTTTAAGGATCTAGATATATTATTAATAAATTGACAGTGTCGTTTAGTGTAAAACGACACTGGAGTCTGAAAAATGAAAATTATATATCCAGTTCCTTAAACGATACTAGTGTCTGATTGCCAGTGTCGTTTAGTGTTAAACGACACTGGAGTCTGAAAGATGATTAATTATATATCCAGTTCCTTAGACGATACTAGTGTCTGGTTGCCAGTGTCGTTTAGCCTTAAACGACACTGGAGTCTGAAAGTTGATTCTGGACACTATGTTGAAGAAATTAAAGTTAGATATGTAGTTCCTTAAACGACACTATTGTCTAGTTGCCAGTGTTGTTTAGTGTTAGACATTGGACATTGAAACCTATATATTGTCCGAGTTATACCACTCACCGTCAGCGCGGGTAGACTGCGCGACCTGCCTCATAGCATATGCGGCCATGGCTCACATTTCCCCTTCTAGCAGCGGAGTTCTAGCGTAAAAAGAGGCTCAGCATTTCGCCGTCAACGCGGGTAGACTGCGGGACCTGCCGTTTAGCATATGCAGTCCCGGCTCACATTTCCCCTACTAGCAGCGGAGTGCTGACGTAAAACAAGGCTCATGACTTCGCCGTAAGCGCGGGTAGATTGCGGTACCTACCTTATAGCGTATGCTCACATTTCCCCGACTAGCAGCGGAGTGCTCCCCGTAAAACACGCAGCAGACTCGGGTAGAATGAATGAATGAATGTATATTGTTTTATAGGGCATCGACAGCTAAGGTCATTTAGCGCGCAAGACTCGGGTTGAAATCTGCCTCAACGCCGTTGTTCCACTTCCGTGAGAAAGAGAAAAGTGTTCCACTCGATTGTGAATTTTTGTTTTGTTCCATTCCCGTGTCAAGGGCCTGTAGGCCCAAGTGCACCCCGTAATACACGTGGCAGACTCGGGTAGAAATCCGCCTTAAGGCCGCTCTTCAACACCCGTGAGAAAAAAAAAGTGTTCCACTCCATTGTGAATTTATTTTTTGTTCCACTCCCGTGGCAAGGACCTGTTGGCCCGAGTACTCCCCGTAATACACGCAGCTGACTCGGGTAGAAATCCGGCTTAACGCCGTTGTTTCACTCCTGTCATATTTGAATGACCAATGCCACTGCCACGACATTCAATTTCTGAAAGTCCAATGTCCAATGTCGTGCAAGCACGACATTCATTTTTGAATGTCCAATGTCCAATGTTCAATATCGTGCCACCAAGACATTCATTTCTTGAATGTCCAATGTCGTGCCAGCACGACATTCAACTTTTGAATGTTCATTTCCCCTACTAGCAGCCGAGTGCTCGCCTAAATCAAGGCTCAGCACTTCGCCGTAAGCGCGGGTAGACTGCGGTACCTGCCGTATAGCAAATGCGGCACCGGCTTAAATTTCCCCTACTAGCAGCGGAGTGCTAGCGTAAAACAAGGCTCAGGACTTCGCCGTAAGCCCGGGTAGACTGTTGACCAGCCATATAGCACATACGGCCTCGGCTCAAATGTCCCCTACCAGCAGCGGAGTGCTAGCGCGAAACAAGGCCAGCACTTCGCCGGCAGCGCGGGTAGACTGCGGGACCTGCCGTATAGCGTATGCGGCCCCAGTTCTCATTTCCCCTACTAGCCGCCGAGTTCTCGCGTAAAACAAGTCTCAGCACTTCGAGGTAAGCGCGGGTAGACTGCGGGACCTGCCGTATAGCATATGCGGCCCCGGCGCACATTTCCCTACTAGCAGCGGAGTGATAGCGTAAAACAAGGCTCAGCACTTCGTCGTAAGCGCGAATAGACTGCGGGACCTACCGTATAGCGTATGCAGCCTCGGCTCACATTTCCCCGGCTAGCAGCGGAATGCTCCGCGTAATACACTCGGCAGACTCAGGTAGAAATCCGCCTTAAACGACACTAGTGTCTGGTTGCCCGTGTCGTTTAGTGTTAACCGACACTGGAGTCTGAAAATTGTTTAATTATACAGCCAGTTCCTTAAACGATACTAGCGTCTGGTTGCCAGTGTCGTTTAGTGTTAAACGACACTGGAGTCTGAAAGTTGATTAATTATATATACAGTTCCTTAAACGATACTAGTGTCTGGTTGCGAGTATCGTTTAGTGTTAAACGACAATCGAGTAATTATATATCCAGTTCCTTAAACGATACTAGTGTCTGGTTGCCAGTGTCGTTAAGTGTTAAACGACACTGGAGTCTGAAAAATGAAAATTATATATCCAGTTCCTTAAACGATACTAGTGTCTGGTTGCCAGTGTCGTTTAGTGTTAAACGACACTGGAGTCTGACAATTTATTAATTATATATAGTTCCTTAAACGATACTAGTGTCTGGTTGCCAGTGTCGTTTAGTGTTAAAGGACACTGGAGTCTGACAATTGATTACATTTTTATCTAGTTTCTTAAACGATACTAGTGTCTGGTTGCCAGTGTCGTTTAGTGTTAAACGACACTGGAATCTAAAAGTTGAAAATTATTTGTTCCGTTTCCTTAAACGATACTAGTGTCTGGTTGCCAGTGTCGTTTAGTGTTAAACGACACTGGAATCTGAAAGTTGATTAATTATATATCGAGTTCCTTAAACGATACTAGTGTCTGGTTGCCAGTGTCGTTTAGTGTTAAACGACACTGGATCCTGAAAGTTGATTAATTATATATCTAGATCCTTAAACGATACTAGTGTCTGAATGCCGGTGTCGTTTAGTGTTAAACGACACTGGAGTCTGAAAAATGAAAATGATATAACCAGTTCCTTAAACGATACTAGTGTCTGGTTGCCAGTGTCGTTTAGTGTTAAACGACACTGGAGTCTGACAATTGATTACATTTTTATCTAGTTTCTAAACGATACTAGTGTCTGGTTGCCAGTGTCGTTTAGTGTTAAACGACACTGGAATCTAAAAGTTAAAAATTATTTGGTCCGTTTCCTTAAACGATACTAGTGTCTGGTTGCCAGTGTCGTTTAGTGTTAAACGACACTGGAGTCTGAAATTGAAAATTATATATCTAGTTCCTTAAACGATACTAGTGTCTGGTTGCCAGTGTCGTTTAGTGTTAAACGACACTGGAATCTAAAAGTTGAAAATTATTTGTTCCGTTTCCTTAAACGATACTAGTGTCTGGTTGCCAGTGTCGTTTAGTGTTAAACGACACTGGAATCTGACAATTGATTAATTATATATCTAGTTCCTTAAACGATACTAGTGTCTGGTTGCCAGTGTCGTTTAGTGTTAAACGACACTGGAGTCTGAAATTGAAAATTATATATCTAGTTCCTTAAACGACACTAGTGTCTGGTTGCCAGTGTCGTTTAGTGTTAAACGACACTGGAGTCTGACAATTGATTAATTATATACCTAGTTCCTTAAACGATACTAGTGTCTGGTTGCCAGTGTCGTTTAGTGTTAAACGACACTGGAGTCAGAAAATTGATTAATTATATAGCTAGTTCCTTAAACGATACTAGTGTCTGGTTGCCAGTGTCGTTTAGTGTTAAACGACACTGGAGTCTGAAATTGAAAATTATATATCTAGTTCCTTAAACGACACTAGTGTCTGGTTGCCAGTGTCGTTTAGTGTTAAACGACACTGGAGTCTGACAATTGATTAATTATATACCTAGTTCCTTAAACGATACTAGTGTCTGGTTGCCAGTGTCGTTTAGTGTTAAACGACACTGGAGTCTGACAATTGATTAATTATATATCTAGTTCCTTAAACGATACTAGTGTCTGGTTGCCAGTGTCGTTTAGTGTTAAACGACACTGAAGTCTGAAATTGAAAATTATATATCTAGTTCCTTAAACGACACTAGTGTCTGGTTGCCAGTGTCGTTTAGTGTTAAACGACACTGGAGTCTGACAATTAATTAAATATATATCTAGTTCCTTAAACGATACTAGTGTCTGGTTGCCAGTGTCGTTTAGTGTTAAACGACACTGAAGTCTGACAATTGATTAATTATATATCTAGTTCCTTAAACGATACTAGTGTCTGGTTGCCAGTGTCGTTTAGTGTTAAACGACACTGGAGTCTGAAATTGAAAATTATATATCTAGTTCCTTAAACGACACTAGTGTCTGGTTGCCAGTGTCGTTTAGTGTTAAACGACACTGGAGTCTGACAATTGATTAATTATATACTTAGTTCCTTAAACGACACTAGTGTCTGGTTGCCAGTGTCGTTTAGTGTTAAACGACACTGGAGTCAGAAAATTGAAAATTATATATCTAGTTCCTATCTCTAACATACCGATAACTCGAACACATCGATATCTCGAATACATTGAAAAACGAATGTTTTTAACTTGAACATTTTGACAACTTGAACATATCGATATCTCGAACCTTTCGCTATCTCGAACTTTTCGATATCTCGAACTTTTCGATATCTCGATATCTGGAACAATACGATATCTCTAACCTTTCGATATCGCAATTTTTTCGATATCTCGAATTTTCCAATATCTCGAACTTTCCGATATCTCAAAATTTCGATATCTCGAATGTTTCGATATCTCCAACAATATTTCCAACTATTCGATATCTCGAACTTTTCGATATGTCGAACCTATCAATATCTCGAACCTTTGGATATCTCGAACATTTCGATATCTCGAATTTTTCGATATCTCGAACTTTTCGATATCTCCTTTTTTTTTTTCCAGATCTCCATTTTTTTCGATATCTCGAACATATCGATATCTCGAACATATCGATATCGAAAAGTTCGAGATATATAAAGTTAGAGATATCGAAAAATAATCGAGATATCGAAAGGTTCGAGATATCGAAAAGTTCGTGATATCGAAAAATTTCGAGATATCGAAAGGTTCTAGATATCGATATCTTCGAGTTGTCAATATGTTCAAGTTAAAAACATTCGTTTTATCAATGTATTCGAGATATCGATGTGTTTGAGTTATCGGTATGCTCGAGATATCGATATGTTCGAGTTATCAATATATCCAGTACTTTTCGATATCTCCAACGATATCTCGAACTTTTCGATATCTCCATTTTTTTCGATATCTCGAACATATCGATATCGAAAAGTTCGAGATATATAAAGTTAGAGATATCGAAAAATAATCGAGATATCGAAAGGTTCGATATATCGAAAAGTTCGAGATATCGACAAGTTCGAGATATCGAAAAGTTCGAGATATCGAAGGGTTCGAGATATCGATATCTTCGAGTTGTCAATATGTTCAAGTTAAAAACATGCGTTTTATCAATGTATTCGAGATATCGATGTGTTTGAGTTATCGGTATGTTCGAGATATCGATATATTCGAGTTATCAATATATCCAGTTCCTTAAACGATACTAGTGTCTGGTTGCCAGTGTCGTTTAATGTTAAACGACACTGGAGTCTGAAATTGAAAATTATATATCTAGTTCCTTAAACGACACTAGTGTCTGGTTGCCAGTATCGTTTATGCTAAACGATACTAGATTCTGGTTGCCAGTATCGTTTATGCTAAACGATACTAGATACTAGACACTAGACACCAACTTCACCTTACCAATTACCCCTTTGTTCCCGAGTGACATAAATTCGATATCAAAAACATGCAGTTAGTTATTCTATTTATTATATATCTGGAATAAATCTCCCCTTTATTTTAAAGAAACATATAAAAAAAAAAAAGACTTGGCCTTAGGCGTATGAATGTTACGTAACCAAATACTGCTGCTTCTATTTGGCGCCAAATGACTAGCGTTATGACGTCAAAACCGCTGACGTGACGTCATTTTCCTAGTATTCGGTCTCAGTTTTTTTTAAATTCCTAGTATTAAACCCACTTTAAATTCCAAAGATGTTCCAAATCTAAAAAAAGTAGTTCCGGCAAAAATGATATCATCACTCGTGATGATATAACAAACCTAAAAGTGTTATCGTCACAGTGTTAGTTATAATTTTTTTAAAAATTGATATTGATTTTATGTCACTTAAATTTCAATGCAAAATTTGGATAGGTATGTAATAAATAGAGATTAATTAACAGCATAAATTTGATACTGAATTTATGTCACGAGGGAAAAAAGTTGTAATTTGGTTAAAAAAACGAGTTCGAAGAACGAGTTTTTTTAACCAAATTACCACTTTCTTCCTCGAATGACATTAATTCAGTATCAAATTTATGCTGTTAATTATTCTGTTTATTATATAACTTTACGCAAATGTTTCCAATTAACAAAACAGCATAGGATTTTAATAAAGGTTCTAAGCGTATGAAAACATTCTATTCCGTTTCATTTGGCTATTCCATTTACTGTTCTAAACTAATGTTTTTTATTCGACATCCAAGTATTCAAGGATTATAACATTCTTGGATTTAAATATAATACATAAGAAACGAAGAAAATCACATTTACTCTTTAATTCTTGTCATACTTATGAATATCAACTGGATAGAAGTACACTTTAACTAAAATAAGGAGGTAAATTCAACAGCCAACAATTCGAATTAAACGAAGCGGTAACATGGCCGCCAACGGCATACTGCCAAGATAAAGGATTTAAATGTGCACTATAATTGGATTTTAAAAGTGTTCGGTGAAGTGAATTTAAAATTTGTGTTCATCATCTGGATATTGTGAATAAAACTGTGGATTTAATAACAGTAACTGTTAAAACAATAACGTGTGCAGAAAATTATCGTTTTACACACGTGACGTGGGTCAATAATTTGTGTCAACAGACAACACGGAAAAGATCTACTAGACACTGTGTAAAACACATAATAGTTATTCGTCCTCATCACTGCTGAAGTTCAACGGTAAGATTCTTTTATAACCACGTCTTGGGCTTTGTTTGCGCTCCGTCATGTCAGGGGTGAAGAAATTAAATGTTCCACCATGGATGACTGTTGATCCATGGAATATTGATTGTTGCTCGGATCTGGAACTTGTAGCTTGTTGACTGTAGCATAGGCCTAATTTCGGTTGACATTCAGAAATTTCATTTGATGTAGATCTACTTTGTGTAGAATTCTGTGTCGGCACACAAGCTTCATTTGTGGTCTGGATCGTGTTGGTGGCAGTTAGAGCAGTTGAAATGACTTTCTGCTGTTTTTCATTGATTTTGCTGTAGTTGTTGGCACTTCCAACATTTTTATGGCCACTAATTTGGATTGTACAGTTAGCCGGCAGGCCTAAGTCATTGCATTTCTGCATGAGGTGCTTTCTGACACTATGATTCGTAATTTTTCTGTCCTTTTCAATTTTTCTGCAGTTCAAGCGCATGTTTTTAAATAGCCCATAGATGTGGTTGATACCCATTCCACATGATTTGAACCAAGCTGTTTCTGGTCGTCGATTTTGTACGTGGTTAATTGACAGGAAGAATGGGTCATCCGCTTTCATCATGGACTGTGGCCGGTTATCTTTATAGATGTTATATGCCTGCACCGGGCAGCGCTGCAGGTTATCTTTGTTTTCCCATGCTTTGGGCTTGAACTTGCGTACATTTTTGTGGTCAGTACCAGTTCTCGTTTTTGTTTGTCTCTCTCTGGAATGTTCGAGGTATTTGTCACCATCTTCATCGGTGTGTATCTCGATGTCCCCCCATTTTAATGTGTGCTGCTCTGTACCGTCACGCATTCCCATTACAAGAGAGAATGTGATATGTAACAGATTGATGATTTGTGTAGCATTTTCAATTCCTAGTTGCCCACACTCAAACAAGTTGTCGATGTCAACATCCGTTATTTCTTCAGCTGCATTTGGCTTGCTCCCATAACCTTGTGACTTTAGATAGGTCATTTTTGCTTTCATTGTATTGTTAATATGGGAGAAAAGAGGATTTTTATTCACCGCTTGTGAATATCCTTTTTTTCGAAGGTGTCGTTCAAGGCTAGAAAGAAGTCCTCGGATGCTTGAAGGCTCATACTCGCTGTGATCACTTTTTTTTACCACTGCTAAGAAATTTCCAAATAATTGGTCAAGTTCAGGGATGTCAAGCTGTTCAACAGGCCTGTCTTCTCCTTGTTCATTGCAAAATTGGCGAAATAATTTCATATCTGCCTGTGTCTTTCTCCTGGTGTTTTCGTTTTCCTGTGCATTTATGAATTCTTGTATTTTCTCAGGGTTGACAGCTTCAAACCGTGATTTTTGTTCATTTCCTATCTGTTTCCTTATTGGCATAATATAATTTGATGCCTCAGACACAGGTTGATTACCGTTTTGTACTTCATCACACTCAGACCCAGCTAACATTGCATTTAATTCAGCCCAGTCGTATTCATCTAAAAAATCAGCCATTTTTGTCTGTTGCAGACGACAACAATTGCAATAACAACAACATTGATAAACAATTCATATAAAGTTAACAACAGATGTTATAAAAGTTCATTGTTTTTATTTTAATGAGTTTTAATCATTATCACACATAATAATAAATTTGTTTAGGAAAAAAAAAATGTGAGCAGAGAAACATTATTCTATTCTGTTCAATTCATAAGGGAGACAAAATGAAGGAGTGGATTGTTTTGTGTTTTTCTTCAGATCATCAAGGAATCAGCAGACCATTATACATTCTTGCTATTTTTATCAGTGCCTGATCTGTGATTTTTACAAGATCAGTTCTGATAAAGAATTTGTTATGGTTTTGCAAATCATCAAATGGAGAATTATACAGCCAGTGGGGACACCAGTCAAAAGGATTCAACCTAAGTTTGTACACAATTTTGTGGAATTAAAAAAAAAATGACACAGGCTATATAGTCTGTATGTATAATCTATATGAATGTTTGTATACAGAAGAAATTAAAAAATATTTTAACTTTAAACCAGTGTGTTTTTTAACAAATATGTTAAGAAAGTAGTTCCGGCAAAGTTATATCATCACTAGTGAGAGTGACGATATAACTTTTTTTGTGTGATACTAAAATTACGTCATTCATAGTTCAATGTAAATTTATGACAGTTATATAATAAATTAGTATAATCATCTTTCAACGTCATGGGCTTAGGTATAGTTGTTTTTAATATTTTATTTTATATATGCTATTTATAACATAGATCAAATATTTAAAACATCGTTCAATGTCACTGGTACCTGAAGTGTGCAACATAGATATTTTAGTAAAAACATCGTACAACGTCACGGGTACCTGAAGTACGCAACATAGATATACAAGTAATACATTTTATCCTGTCACGTGTAGCAATTTCGACCCGATAACAGGGTGCCGTATATTTATTTTGATATACGTCAGTTGATCACGTGATAAGCTGGCGCGCACCTGCTAGCCGGGACTACTTTTTTTAGCAAGCGTCGCTGTAAATTCCAACTTCAATCGATAAAAACAGCATATATCGTGGATAAATTTCTCATTTGTGAATACAGCATTCATGAAGATAGCTATTTTTTGTGTTGTATTATGTTAGAAATTTGAGAACTATTTTTTTCCGCGCATCAATCACGATTGGCTGCTGTTTATTTATAAAACATGACGTCACAATGAAAGGGATGCAATTCAGTAAGTTACATATTTTTAAAGCTGCCATAAAAATAAAAAAATAAATGCAACAGGATAAATAGAATAATAGGTTGGTGCCGTGGATTGAGAAAGTTTATCTGACTCGGCACCGTAATTTATCGGATTCGCCTTCGGCTCACCCGATAAATTACTCCGCCTTGCCAGATAAACTTTCTCAATCCACGGCACCAACCTATTATTCTCTATGTACAACGTCACGGGTATCTGAAGTATGTAACAAAGATATATTAGTTAAAACATCGTTCAACGTCACTGGTACCTGAAGTATGTAATTTATATATATTAGTAAAAACATTATACAACGTCATGTGTACCTGAAGTACGCAAACTAGATGTACAAATAATACATTTAACAACGTTGCGTAAACCTCCGTCACATGAAAAACACCGTACAGTGTCACGGGTTAGGGTTAGGGTTAGGTATGAAACATAGATATATAAGTAGAAACACTGTACAATGTCACGGGTACCTGAAGTATGTAACATATATAGGATCTGACATGAAATGTCATTTTATATAAAGTTTCCTAAACGAATTCAAGGAATGTGTTATTAAGCGAGCCTTTAATAACACATTTCTTAGACGAGTTCAATAAAACTTTATGAAATGACAACGAATGTCAGATTCTTTTTTATCACATGACGAAACACAAAAAGAAAATCGGTTTCTCCTTGTCAGAAAATAGTCCCAACATTTAATACTTAATAGACAGTTAACTAATAACATAGATATATAAGTAAAGCATCGTACAATGTCACGGGTACCCGAAGTATGTAACATAGATACATAAGCAAAAACATCGTACAACGTCACGGGTACCTGAAATATGTAACATAGATATATTAGTAAAACATCGTACAATGTCACGGGTACCTGAAGTTTGTAACATATATATTATAAGCAAAAACATCGTTCAACGGGTACCGGAAGTATGTAACATAGATATATAAGCAAAAACATCGTACAATGTCACGGGTAGCTGAAGTATGTAACATAGATATATAGGACAAAACATCGTACAACGTCACAGGTACCTGAAGTATGTAACATAGATATTTAAGTAAAACATCGTACAACGTCATGGGTACCCGAGGTATGTAACATAGCTATATAAGTAAAACATCGTACAATGTCAAGGGTACCTGAAGTATGTAACATAGATATATAAGCAAAAACATCGTACAATGTCACGGGTAGCTGAAGTATGTAACATAGATATATAGGAAAAAACATCGTACAACGTCACAGGAACCTGAGGTATGTAACAAAGATATATTAGTAAAATCATCGTACAACGTCACGGTTACCTGAAGTATGTAACATAGATATATTAGTAAAATCATCGTTCAACGTCATGGGCATCCTTAGGTATAGCTGTCTTTAATATTTTATTTCATATATGCTATTTTAGTATATAATGATCGTTTGTATATGTGCATATAAGCAACTAGCGAAACACTCTTTATGAGAGTAAAATACTAATTGTCGGTGCACGTGCTTTACCAGGCACTAATACTAATATATTGAGGGTGATATCCAGAACACACTTTTTCCGTCCTTTTCCTTTGTGTGATTCTTAAGTTTAATCCTGAATATAAATCCTGTGTTAACCGTTTCCAACATGCAGAAAAAAACTTTTGAAAATATCGTGGCGAAAGGTGAAATTACTCATTATTTCTACAATTTCAACGTTTCTCACAATGTTTTCAACTATATTCAATGAGTATACATTGTACTTTGAATATTTAAATATTCCGTTTTTGCTTATATGTTTTGAAAATTGTTAGCTGCAGATGTGTTGTATGTCAGGGCTGATGGCGACTATTTTCCAGCATCAGAGAGTGTCTTTGCCTTTGGAAAGGATAATCATCCAGATGAAAAAAGAATACAGATAGTATTGGAACTGGCCTTACACATGGATAAAACGACTCTTAAAACCTGACGATACTGCAAAGACCCTTTCTATGTATTTATAAGAATGAATTTCAGGAGTGCACTTGAATCTTAGTCGTATCAAATTATGACCAAACACTAGCCCCAATAATGTTACGCTTGTTTTCTTTCTTTTGATCCATTAACGAACAAACATCGGTAGGCGCGATTCGAATATCGCTAGCATTACGACTGATTGGCTTGTTCCAGGATAAACATCCTTTATTGGTGCTTGAATGCAGATAGCATGTCTCCAGATTTTCTGTGGTCACAGTATATAATGAAAGTAGTCTACAACTGTGACTGTAAGTACAAACACGTAGATAATGCAAACCGTTTTGGATTGTATTGCCGTCAGATGCTTTAATAGATACAATAAAAATAAAATATAAGCATTTACCAGTGTAAAAGAAACCTGCTGCAGCAAGATTCTTCGGAGTCTGTACCAGATGAGTCGGCCAACCGCTGTATGACGATAGTCGAGCAGAATACGAAATGTAGGAAGTATTTTTCTTACCGGTAGTTTCCCTAGTTCCAGTTGCCATACCTTCCTAGAAAAGTAAATGAGAAGATTACAATGACTATTAATCCCGAACCCTTTAAAATCAAAAGTAAAGACAAGAGAAAAATTGATTTTTTTATATTCGTCAATAAATCAAAAACAGAAATGACAATTAGTGATTTACATACAATTAACAAACATTTAACCCTTTACCTGTTTAAAGCAACACTGAAAACCTTTGCAGCAGTCTACAACAGCGAACAATAATACATAGTCTGTTTTGAACTCCACGTTGACTTTTTATTCCTTAATGCAAACCAATTAACTTACATTCGTTAAACCGCCAGATATATAGTTCCATCAGTGATGCAGAGACACGATTAATAATAATCATGTCAGTGCTATTTTGGTACCGGATTAATACTAAGATTTGAGATTTATTGAGATAATATCTACAAAGAGTTAAATTATGTAAATATTATCTTTCTTCGTGTTTGGGTAGATAATACTTTATTATTGCGCTTTCTATAACAAACACCTCAATGACGCAGTAGAAGAAGTCTGGAAATTCCAAAAGGTTCTATAAATAGCACGCGAGAATGGTTATCAATTGTTCTTAAATCTCGATATTATAAACGCTTTATTTTGTAGTTGTTGCAATATATCAATATTTTCGAGGCATTTATATTTAATTTATCATACAAACAACTTGCCCTCGCATGTGAAATCTGAAAGACGAATACAAATAGAGTGGCCGGCTTCTACCGGTGACTAATGATGAATAATGACTATGATGTTCAGAAGCGAGTCGAATAATACAAAATCAATTTGTTTTCAATAATTTGTCATATTGTTGTAAATGCACGTGATAGTTTGAATGTAATTACGCCAGCAATTGTGTTGATATATAGTTTCCAGTACAGACAGTGGTTAGACACAGAACATCTGGTATGGCAAAGCCTATTGCACTGGTCGCAATTCACGAAGAAATGTTCACGTGTGTTTTGACTCTAATATATTTTTGGTATGTTTTAGGTTTATAGTTTTGAATAACATATAACACACTTAACAAAACTTATAAAATGTGCATATTTTGATTGATTATTCACTAAAGTAATTAAACAAAATGTTGTATATTGGCTATGGGGCATTTTAAATCACGATCATATGGTCATAGATTAACCGATGCACGAAAACCGGCGTGTTTTAAAACCACAGGTGCCAGTCTCGTTTAAAATCTAAAAATAGCATTTGACTATATATTGTTACTAATAATTATGGCGTAGTTCACGACGAACCCGAGTTCCAACTAGAGTTACACGAGTTCCTCATGAACGGAAAGAGTTTAACCCTAGTGACGTCATATGAACGTCTGACCCCGACTATTTGCAACCCTGCTTCAAGCGTGAGTTAGATGAGTTCCAAAATGGCGGATGGTGGCAAATTCTTGATGCTGGTGTGTAAATAATCCTAAAATACGAACCTCTGAGTTCAGTAATCAGTGATCTTTTTATTTGTAAGGCAGATAAATAAGGATTTGTTTAATTGGGCCTTGCAAATAATTGCGATCCGTAATTTAGAAAACGAGCTTTCTGGTGTCGATAATGAAATAAGTGGATATAACGCGGTAGTTCCATTTTGAATTTTGACGTCCAGAGTGGAGATGTGCGTTCGCGAGAACCAAATGTCTGCGCATACGCCATCGATACACGTGCCCCCTGACCCTACCCTCCTTGAGTTCGTCATAAACTTAGCCAATAATTGATGATGTCCATATATAGTACTAATTTTAGATTTTAAACAAGACTGGCACCTGTGGTTAAAACCATGTATCTACAAAATCAACATATGCACCCGGAAAATGGTGGGTTATCGCAATTGTTTTGAGCACATGGTCAATTTGGAATGTTTAACCATACCCGCATTAAATAAACACAAGAACGGGTTGATTGTGAATTGAGCAACGCGGAATAGCCATTGGACTTGTCAACGAATGTGTATGCCAACCGGAGGTTAGTTCCAAAATAACTAAGTTTTAAGATTCTATTAAGTACGTTGTGGACCGAATAATATATTCGGAGTTGTTGTCAATTAATTTTAACAAGACCAACAAGAATTTATGATCTTGGAAATATTTAATTCTGGCCTAATGCATTATTCATTCATTGTCTGTCATGGTA